>QJNX01000712.1:0-84325 GCA_004155925.1 Monosporascus sp. MG133
GAACCTCACTCTGAAGCAGAACCTCACTCTGAAGCAGACTGATGCGTGGTTGCCGATAAGCTTCGACTCTGATGAACCTTATGCCAGCTGGCTGCAGTAAACCTTAAGGATAAACCTTAAAGAATAAACCTTAAGAATAAATCTTAAGAATAAACCTTAAGATAATAATATTATATAAGAAATATTAATTTAATAATTAATATAAATATGTATAAATAAAGTTATCTAATAGCTAGTATGAAAATATACCGGCAGGCTTCGGATGCGATATTCCGAGGCTAAGAGATGTAACACTTACTTTACGGTACACCTATACTGGAAGACCTACTGTACGGTTATCTTATCGAGATTAGGCTTTATTTTTAATGTTATGGCTACGCCTGCAACGCAGCTATAACTAGGGCTTTTTAAAAACTTGTAGCTTTAATTACCGATTTATAAAGTGTTTATAAAAGTATTTATAAAAAAGATAATATTAAATATAAGGCTTGGTATTAAATTATATGTTTTTTCGTTTTATTATATAAGATTTTAAATAAAATATAAAAACTTAAAAGGTTTTTTATTTAAAATAATAATATAAAATTATGTAAATTTCTTTTAAAATATAGCTTTAAAAATCGGTTTAAACCAGAGGTATAAATTTTCGATTAAGTTTATTATAATTAAAACATTATAAAAACTATAAGAAAATTTTATTTATATGATTTCTGTTTTTAATTATGTAAGGTTAATCTAGGTTTAAGCTTTATTTTCCAGGCTAAGCTAAATATACAGAAAATCATTACATATATAATCCTTACGATAAATATTATACCTAATATCTTCGAATACGATAACTAATTAATAGTTTTTACGGTTAAGATAGATTATATACCTCAGTCCCATAGAACCTTACTTTAAAACAGAACCTCACTTTGAAGCAGAATGCGTAGTTACTGATAAGCTTAGACTCTGATGAACCTTATGCCAGCTGGCTGCAGTAAACCTTAAGAATAAAACATTAATATAATAATATCTTATATAACCTTTATTACTTATAAACGGAATATTAATTTATAAATAAAAAGTTCCCGTATATATGTAACGGTATTATATTATACTTACGATTAAGATATCCAGATCTCGGAATAATCGGTCAGTTATAATTTTAAACGAAAAAAATCCGCTTAAAGATTTTTTTAATAATTAAATATTAAGCATATAATAAGGTGAAAATTAAAAAGTAACTACGTTTTAAACTTAAAAAAGAAATATTTCGATTAAAAATAAAAATCGTTATCGATTTTATAAACTTCGGAAAAAACCTTAAAGGATATAAATACGTTATATTCGTTATCGATAAATACTTAAGTTTTATTTAATATAATTATTATAAAATCTGAAAGTAAAATATATTTATCGTAATTTTTCGATACATTTTAAAGAATTTAAAACATTAAGATAAGGTTTTTTATAAGTAATTAAATACGATAACGAAATCTTAAAAAATTATTATCTTCGGGATATGTTTTAATTACACTTTTTTAATACTGGACTTAAATTCTTAATAGCGTATATTTAAGCTTTAAACGGAAATATAAAGCGTTTAAAGGGTATAATTAAGGAAAAACATTTATAATATAAAATAATCTTAAGTTATTTTCGTTTTTAATCGTATATATTTTTAAAGTTATAGTATACTTATATAACTATATCCTTAAATACGCTTTTTTATTAAAGCTTATATAAGGTTTATTATATTTACTTTATATATACAAGGTTGATATAAGTTCAAGCCTTATTTTCCAGGCTGAGCTAAATATATAAAAAATTATTATATATATAATCTATACGATAAATACTATACCTAATATCTTCGAACACGATAACTGATTAATAGTTTTTACGGTTAAGATAGATTATATACCTTAATCCTATAAAATCTTATTCTAAAGCAGAATGCGCGGTTGCCGATAAGCTTCGACTTTAATAAACCTTATGCCAGCTGGCTACAGTAAACCTTAAGAATAAACCTTAAGGATAAATCTTAAGAATAAACCTTAACGATAAACCTTAGAAATAAACCTTAAAAATAAACCTTAACGATAAACCTTAAGAGTAAACCTTAAGTACGCATAAAAGGCTATACGAGCCCTTGCCAGTTTTAATTATTCCTACAACTTTTCGAATTACCTTTATTAAAACAGCTAAACATGCCGCGCTATTCCAACTATACCATACCGGTAATCCGTAACGAAAGGATTTACCAAGAAATCGTCTTATTTATAATTCAAAGCCCCCATAAAGTTACCGGACGTGCCAAGACGATCGACAGTACCGTCGATTTAAAAAACCTATCCCAAAAAGACCGAATTATTTACTTTATATATAAAAACTATAAATCGTTATAAAAAAAGGGGTTAAAAGTTATATTTTAAAATAGAAATTAATTATTTCGTCGGTTACTAACTTACGTATATTTATAAATTTAAAATCCGTTAATTAATAAGATTATCGTTATTCGAAACGTATAATTTAACGAACAGGCTATCTTTTTACATAATATTAAAAACTTTAAAAATCACTTCTTATACGTTATAAATAAATTTACGGCAATTATTCTAAAAAGTAAAAATATTTAATCAGGCCAATAACTATCTTATATATAAAAGGAAAATAATAACTTAAACGAAATAATTTAATTACCGACTAGGTAAAAAAAATAGAATTTTCAAAATAATATAAGCATCCAAAAAAAACCTACAGGATAATAAAAAATAATCTTATTCGTATAGAACTAGTATCCTTATGTTACGGCTAGCACCATTACCGTTACACCACCGGGGCATTGACAAAAGATTGGTGGAATGATCGCAATTGTGGCAATCATTCTGGTGCGTACAGCTGCTTATATAGGCTGGAGGTGTGTCACGGAGACCCCGACCGTAACACCTTATAAGACCGTTATATTTGAACTATTTCCGTCCTTTAAACTATTATTACCGTTAACGTCTACCTTAATAACTGTTGTGATTATTATGCCGCCGGAAAAAATAAAGATAACTTTAAACTTTTATTATACTATTTAACCTAAAATAACGGTAAAAAACGAAAATATCTTATACGTTAAAAACGTAAATTCCTCGTACGTTCCAGATTAAGAATTAATTATCGGTACGATTTTAAAATATAAAAAACTGTGTTTAATATAAAACGATTAATTTATTATATTAATACAATCGATAATCGGCCGGTAAATTGCGAAAATTTAGGGAAAATAAAAACTCGAAATCTGTGTTGCCTTTATTAAAAAGGCTTTAATAAAAAAAGTATTATTTAAGTTTTAAATCTGAATATCTAAGCAAAACTTGCCGTTACCGTTACGAAGTTATAAAAAACTAAATATATATCCGTTAAAAGAGTTATTTTAAAACGCCGAAAATGTTTATTTATAAATTTATAAGAATATGTAATTTTAAAAAGCCGTTAATTAATTTTCATTAAAAGGAAATAAGTTTAAAGATATATATAAATATTCGTTTATAAGTTCGATAAATATGGTTAATTTTAAAAGTATAAAACCTATTTCGTAATATAAAACAATTAATAACTTAAAAACGTTTATAATAATATATACGAAATTTTTTAATTAAAAGATCGTTTTAAACTTTAATCCTTATTACGGTTTAGTTTAAGTTAAAGCTTAAGTAATATAACGTTATAAACGCTTTTATTAACGTAAACTTACTTTATAAAATATATATAAAGATGCTAATAAAATACTTACGATGTAATAAATTTTTTTAATTAAAAATATCTTATATAAATTAAAAAAACTACTTTTATTTTTAGTAAAAAGATTTTATTAATACGTTTAAGGATTTAAAACTTAACCCCGTTTTTTACGAAATATATTATTTTACTTATTAAGACATACTTTTATTCTGTTATGTTAACGATTTTACCGCTGCGTATAATAAGAAATATTAAAATTATACTAACTAGTTATTTCGATAAATATAAAAATAATATATATTTAAAAGCGATAAAAATTTAAAATAATCTTTCGGAATCCAAATAATTAAAAATTTTTTTTAAATCATTTTAATCCGATTTTATAAAAGAATAGTTAACTTAAAATTTTTTTTATTTTCTAAAAATGTTAATAATTAATATTAAATTATTATCGAATTTTAATCTGGCTTATTTAAATTTTATTAATAAATACCAGAAAAGGACCTTTATTCTTTTATACGTTATAATTAATACGTAACCTAATATATTTTTCATAATATCCCGACTTTTACGACCTAATATAAAACTTAATAACGTATATTATATAGCTGCCGATCGAATTATATTATACTTAATTAAGATCAAAACGGTCGTATTATAGTTTGGTAACCAGGATTTTATAAATACTTAAAGCGATACCTTTTTATGGATAATACGATCGATCGAAAAATTTTTTAAGTTTACGTTATAAAGTTATTTCGAAAAGTAATAAAATAGCGGGCGAAAAAGTAAAATATAATTATTATCTTTAAAACCGAAACGGAATTTTTATTTTTTACGTAAATTATTAAGAAACCCTTCTTTAGCTTTCGATTTATTAAAAATTAAAACTTGATTTTAATATAAAACTATTAAATTCAAATTACGATAATTAATAAGCTATACAGTATATAAATCTTAACGTCGTATTTTTATAAACAAAATTACGGTATATAAATATATATAATTACTGGCTGCAAAAGGTAATAAAAAGAAGCCGGATTAAAGTAAATTATACGTTTATAATCGATATATTAATAAATAAATTAATTAAAGCCTTATTATAAAAAACCTTTAAATACTTTAAAAAGTAACTAAGATTTATAAATATTATAAAAGCGTTAAATTAACAGGAAGTCTTTTTAAAAACTATTTCGAATAAGGAATTAATTAATTAAGAAGATTTAATTACTAGAAAAAGAGTAAAATGGATAATTATTGCTTTAAAAAGTAATAAAAGGTAACGATTAACGCCGTAATTATCCTAAAGCGTTAAAGAGGTGTATTAACCAGTAAGGGGATATGTTAGCACCTTATATACGGAGAGATTTTTTTAAATCGGAACATATATATTCCGTTATTAAATTATATTAAAAAGTAGTACGCGTTTTAAAGCACCTGTAATTAGTTACGAAATATAACATAACTGATATCCCTTATTTCTGATAATCTTTTATAATTAAACTTAGTTATATTAACCGTAATATTTCCTTAAAAAGATTTTAAAAAATATATATATTTATAATAGCTTATATTTAACATATATATAAAGGATTAAACTTTTTAAATATTAATTAGCTATAAATCCGGTTTTTATTTGAATTATATTATTTAAATTTTTTTTTATAGATTTACTAGCAGTAAATAAAACGACACCCTTGTCCGTATAAAATAAACTTATGCCTCGGTGGTTCGTTCTAGGGATATGGGATTAGATTGGTTAATTTTTAGCGTGATATAGCAGTACATTTCAAAACGAGCCAGGGAGGCCTGAGCTAGCTGAGGTAACTGTACAGCGGCTCCCTGGAGCACTCGGTACCCCTAGCTTAAAAGTTCTATCAGTTGCATATATACCGGGTACACTGGTACATACATGGATTATGCAGTTAATGCACCTAGGTACCACGTGGGTCAGCAAACCTTAGGCACTTCCAGGCCCATACATAGTGCATCCTTACCGTGACATACTGTACCTTACCTAAGCAAGGTACGCCGATGTCCCATCATTCGCTCGAGATTTCTCTCCGTTTTCTCTCTCGACAGCCGCCTCCGATTCTTCTCAGAATATTTCGTCTGTCAGCAGGCCAGGCCCAGCTTTACTCTGCCCTTGCACTTTGAACCCCTGCGCCAGTCTGAAGACAGTGAAAACAGAACGATACTTTGGACATTGATCTGTCATTGGCGCTTTAGAGTCTTCCCCGTCCGTCCCTCTTTCAATCCACCCGTGTCGCAATCCATACATTGCCGTTCCGTCTGCCTGGTCTCAACTGAACCTTTACAATCCAACTCCCTCGAGAAGACCCGGCCCCCTTTCTTGCCCCTTTCCCCAAGCTCCCAGGAGGGACCGCTGTGCGGGCATTGTCGATTGCTGGCAATAATACTTGACACGAGATAGTTGCTGCGAAGAAAAATCCCCATCCGTATTCTCCAACTGCAATCATGTCGGACAAGAAGACGGACGACTATACTATTCGTATGCCCGACTCGGGGTATACCGAGGAGAAAGAACCTTTCCTTCCGCCGACTCGACTCTCGAGGTCTTCAACCCAGCACCATGCATCCTCGTCCCTCTCCCAAATCGAGAACAGCCCGCTTATTTCCATTCTTGCCTATTGCCTGTCGTCGATCAGCATGACAGTAGTGAACAAATATGTCGTTTCCGGTCACGAGTGGAACATGAACTTTTTCTACCTCGCAGTTCAGGTAAACCTCATGGCTGGAGCCTACAAACAACATGGCAGGGACCAAGGCTGGTTGCTAACGAATATTTACTGTAGTCGATTGTGTGTATCGTCACAATCCAAGTCTGCAAACAGCTCGGGTTGATCAAGAACCTGGCCCCTTTTGATGCGAATAAGGGAAAGCGGTGTACGTGCAAAGAAAGCTATTCACGATATGAACCTAATGCCTGGGGTTGACGTCCGCTGACTTGTCGTTAGGGTTTCCCATCTCTCTTCTGCTAGTCGGTATGATCTACACCAGCAACAAGTCTCTCCAATACCTGTCCGTGCCCGTATACACCATCTTCAAGAACTTGACTATCATCGTCATCGCGTATGGAGAGGTATTGTGGTTCGGGGGCAGTGTCACGCCTTTGGCCTTGCTGTCATTCGGACTCATGGTTCTCAGCTCTGTCGTCGCGGCTTGGGCCGACACTAGAAGCGCCGCCCAAACAGCGGAGGCTGCTGCCGCCCTGGCCACCTTGAACGCCGGTTATGCGTGGATGGGCATGAATGTCTTTTGTACGGCCTCTTACCTCTTGGGAATGCGCAAGGTCATCAAGAACATGAACTTCAAGGACTGGGACAGTAAGTCAGGCCCATCAAAAACAATCACATGCGAAATATGGATAGCGGGCTAACTGTGCTCTAGCTATGTTTTATAACAACCTCCTTACGATCCCCGTGCTCACCGTGTTATCCGTCCTTGTTGAGGACTGGTCGAGCACTAACTTTGTTAGGAACTTCCCCCCCGAGTCGCGAAACTCTCTGATGATCAGCATGATTTACTCAGGCGTGGCGGCCGTCTTCATCTCGTACTGCTCGGCATGGTGCATTCGGGTGACGTCTTCGACGACGTATTCGATGGTGGGCGCGCTCAACAAACTCCCGATCGCGATTAGCGGGTTTATCTTCTTCTCGGTGCCCGTGACGGTTGGTGGCGTGTCGGCCATCTTCATTGGCTTCGTCAGCGGTATCGTCTATACTTGGGCCAAGGTGCGGCAGTCGCAGGTGGCTAAGAACACGTTGCCTACGGCGCAACCTACCATAAGCGCGAGCTCTGCGAGCAACCGCGATGCTGCCAACTCATAGGACGAGTTCAGCAGGCTGGGTGGTGCTACGGCTGCCCGCGGTAAGAGCGCAGACCATGACTGAAGCACGGATGCGTCTCTGCCCCTCGACTATTCAACTGTATAATACTTGTTCCTTTCCGACGATGATGGCAGACTAAGGCCGTCCCTTCTGGCATATGGATTTTATAAGTTACGACCAAGGGAACTCTTCTGCGTGGTCGAGATGATTTAAATTTACAGGCAGGGCGCAAAAATTGGAAGTGTAATGAGCCCCGGGAGACACCAAGAGATGACCACGAGGTGACGACATAGCGGGACGCGATGGCCGACGTTAGAAGCGACCCGGTTGACGGAGAATCACATTGGGGATGGTATGACTGTCCATGGGAAGAGATAGCAGAAATATTGGTTGTCTTGAAGGACATTCACCACCATGTTGTACATCTGTTTAGGGTCGGATCTTGATAGAGACAATGATAATAGATGGGAGTATAACCTGTCCGAAGACCTTGAAACATAACCCGACAAAATTTCCCACATGGCAGACGTGAGCGGCTTCTGAGGAACTTGGCACGCATATTGTCTTCTGCCGCGTGATAGGAAGAACAAGGGTCACGTAATATACTGGAGGAAGTAGGTACTTGCACGTGTATATGCGCATAGGGCTGATAGGGTATCCTGTCTGACTGTAGGTATAGATCGCAAGCGCTAGTGCAACCGGGACAGGTATCTGGATGCTTATTAGCGACAGTATGAGCGGCAGCTCCAGGTGACATCATTTGCTTGGTTGCTAGGTAGTTTGTTGCATGTGGTGCCCTACTAGGCACATACATACATACATAGGTATTGCCAACAAGGCTCAGGGGTCCTACTCTCTATTGTGGGTGCTGCATACTTACAGTAAGTACATACTTTTCCACCTATTCTCGCTTTTATAACTCACATGGACGTGGAATCGGCTATCGATTTTAAACCAGGCCGTGACTCTTTATCATTATCTCCCTGTTCAGGGTGGAACGGGTCTACGTACCATCCGCCCCGACTCGGCCCTATCGAGCTGCGTAATGTACTAGCTAACTTATTCCTTCAAACTTGTAATTATCTCTGTCACTCACCCTACCATCTCGTGCGATGATATTTCTCTATTTACCCAGCGGGACGGACAACGCGCAGTTCATCTACCATGCTACCTTATATTAACTACCGTATGTATCGCCTCGAGAGAGTGATAACGTTGTGAAGTCTTCACTAACACATCCCACTCTACAGCCTTTGAGCTACTGTCAGGAGCTACGGGGGCCTCTCCTGATGAGCGTAAGCAACCAAATCCTGTCTTGCTCTAGTTGCTGCTCATTGAAATAGACGGGCTAACACTTCCCCTGAATTCATATAGTCAAGTTGTTATTCTCCTTGCTGCTCTCCTATCCTCTTGCAGGTCTATTGAAGCGGCTACCGGACGCCAAACCCCGAAACAAGAACCTTTTCATCATTGGGTATGCGCCCGGAATTAAGGAAATAGAACTCCTGAACGGACTGGCTGACTGTTCCCAGCGTCGGAATCTTCTACCTGGTCGGTCTCTTCTCGCTATGGAGCGGTCTCCGCACTCTTTTCATATCTTCCGCTGTCACGTACGGCCTTGCCTACTTCCTCCGAACCTCTCCCTATATGCCGTGGCTCGCATTCGTCTTCCTCATGGGCCACATGGCCGTAAGTCAGCTGTCGCGACAGTTTGCGAATAACCCCTCGGCTGTCGATATCACCGGTGCTCAAATGGTCCTCGTCATGAAGCTGTCGGCTTTCGCCTGGAATGTTGCCGACGGCACCCTCCCCGAAGACCAACTCAGTGATTTCCAGAGGGACAGGAGAATCCTCCAGCTGCCGACACTCTTCGACTATGCCGCATATGTCCTCTTTTTCCCGTCCTTGATGGTAGGGCCGGCCTTTGACTATAACGAATATCGCGGATGGATCGACACGACCATGTTCGACGTCCCGGCGTCCGTAGACCCGACCAAGAAGCCCCCAACAAGGAAGAAGCGGAAGATACCGCGCAGTGCTACACCCGCTATGTGGAAGATGGTCGGCGGCCTCCTATATATTGGCCTGTTCTTGAAGCTCGGGTCCTGGTACGGTCCCGAGGCGTTATTCTCCGACGGGTACCTGAATTACAGCTTCCTCCGTCGGGTTTTCACTCTACACATGGTTGGCTTTACCACTCGGTTTAAGTACTATGGTGTTTGGTCTCTGTCGGAGGGCTCTTGTATCCTGGCAGGATTGGGTTACAATGGCGTGGACCCTGTGACCGGCAAGGTCTCGTGGAATCGCCTACAGAATATAAATCCCTGGGGAGTTGAGGCAGCCCAGAACAGTCGAGCCTACCTCGAGAACTGGAATATGAACACCAACAAGTGGCTACGCTATTACATCTACCTCCGCGTCACCCCTAGGAATAAGAGACCTGGTTTCCGTGCGAGTTTGGCTACCTTCGTCACCAGCGCCTTCTGGCATGGCTTCTACCCTGGGTACTATCTGGCCTTCGTGCTCGGAAGCTTCGTCCAAACGGTTGCCAAGAGTACGTTCCCATCGTCCCGCGCCGTACGTATACGAATCCCCGCGAGCTAACACAGGGCCATAGAGCTACGACGGAACATCCGCCCTTTCTTCCTCGATCCTGTCTCTCAGCAACCACTGCCGACTAAGAAGTATTATGACTTTGTCTCTTGGCTGACGACCCAAGCGACCTTCTCTTTTGTTGTCGCCCCGTTCATCCTCTTGCGCCTAGACAAATCTTTGGCGGTATGGGCCAGCGTCTATTTCTACGCTGTCATCGGCACAGGAGCCAGCATGGCCTTCTTCGCCTCGCCTGCTAAAGTGTATCTGCGGAAGAAGCTTGAGAAGCGTACCAGGGCTGCTGGTGTAAGACTGGTCAGGAGCGCCAGTACGGAGAGCCTCGGGGATGGCAAGCGGTTGGAGCCGGTCCTTGGTATCGGTGATCCTGTCAAGGATATTGATGAGGCTATCCAGGAAATCAAGGAAGAGCTCGAGAAGCAACAGGCTAAGAGAAGTCGCAACATCAAGGGAGAGGCTGGAGAACAGGTCGAAGAAGTTAAAAAGGAGTTGTAGAGTCTTAGATTCCAAGCATATATCCTTATGTGTTTGGATCTGAAACTTCTAGATTAGTGCAGAGAGAAGAGAGACTCTCTCCGCACGCCCACCCTCCCTTTTCAGGTCTCTGCACAAGGACGTGGCTATGGTGATTCGACATTGACGGCTAGAGGGAGGTGAACATCCGTAGACTAATGTGTTGATAAGGTAGTCATAGGTCAGGGACACCACAACACTTAACTATTCGCAGGTGGAAAATATGGATTAGTGGAACGTATTCTCAGCACGGGTCCGACTAAGCCTTCAAATCGGCTTCCGTCAATTCATAAAACGGTAGAAAAAAAGGGTGATTAAAGACCGCCAGCCGCATGCAGTAAATTGATTCGTAGCACATGATAGCATGTCAGACCCAGGGGTTCTAGTAACGTCATCCGTCGCCTTTCTACTACTTCGCCCTTGCCTCTTCTGTAAGCGACGTGCTTCTACACTCAGTCAATGGCCCTCCGCCCTCGTGGGCCAGCAAGCATCTCCGAAGAACAATGGTATCCATACAGTGCCTTTACCTCGGCCCAGACCTCCCGAACACGAACCGTAGGTGTATTGGAATCTGCGGTTTCATATGTACGTCTTGATTCTTCTCGTATCCAAACCAGCCCCGATTCCTTCCGCCGCTGTATATCATACAACCATGTCACAGTATATTCCATTATATAGACATTAGATGAAGAGGTAGATGTAGATCGTGAAGGTCCCAGGTAGAAAAATAAACAGATAAATAGGTTGTGAGAAACAGATGGTGAACGCCAGTCACACGAGAATGGTATAGTGTTCGCTGAGTAAAAATCATGTCGTGCCGTTGCGTCAATGCGTAGAAGATTCGTTAGAAGTGGCGAAAGACATTGAATGCCAGATAATTCTCCCAATAGAAAGCAGGTCTATTCGCTCCAAGAAAGCCGTGTGGCTCGTAAAGTCGTCAGCAACTTGTGAGAAAAGAAAAGGACGTGTAGGACGGCTCAGCATCTGTCCACGATTGCGCGGAGGACATGGCCTAGGGGCGCAGCTATAGCTGGGCCAAAGAATATACCAGATAATGATTGTATATGCATATCGGTGGGAGGTGTCCCAATTATTCGGGCCGTTTCTGCCGTCATGGCTGACCCCATTTCTGTCGAGTGCCTACCACGGCCAAAGTAGCAATTGTGCCGAGTATTAATAGTCCGATGATAGACATTATCCGGTTGAGGTTTCTCCACCATCTTGAGTTGTGGTACCGTGCGTCGTCTATGGGCGCGATTCGTCGATCGAACGATTCGGCTCCTTGCTCCCCGGCAATGCCTAATCCTGTGGCGCTATCATCTGGTTCCGACATCTCCATAACAGGTTTCGGGGGCAACGGGAGGAACGACGCGACCATCCAGGCTAGAGTCGAGTTAGCAAGTCTGCGATGCTCACCATGCTCACCACAACCATCGCGAAAAAGCCTTACCAAGAGGAATGCCGAACCCCACGACGAACAAGAGTACCTGGACGTTGCTACGTCCCAAAACCCCCCCTTGGGCCGCCCAAGTGACCGACGGCGGCTGCCACACGCTATATCGAATCGCTCTACGGTCGAAGCGCAGATGTGGCGACCAGATGCTTGAAGTTTTTTTCTTAGCGCCAAGCCGCATTTCGGCCACTCCTCCCAAAGCAACATCTGCCGAAGCCGGGGGATCCGCATGGGTTGGAAGTTCCCTAGGTCGGCGGCGGGGGTTGAACACGCTCTGTGGGAGATGGTCGTCGGCAGGTGAGCCACTTCTAAATGAACTTCCCGGCCGGCTTGCCCCGGCCTCCGAGAGGGATTGGATTGACGGAGCTGTTGCTAACCACCGCCTCTCACCGCTGCCGTAGTATAGCCTGTCTAGCACATTAGCCTCGCAAACTCGCCAGAATTTTTGGAAGCCGGTAAACGGACCTCGCCCACGTAGGAATAGACGCCGCGGTGAAACTTCCGGCGCGAGAGCTGGCCGACGAATGCAGTTCCCGATCGGAGCCCCGGCGTGAGAGATAGGCCCCAACGCGAGACCACGACGGCTTATGTTGAAGCTGGTGCTGCTGGAGATCCGCGAGTCCGTCGCCGTGCTCGTCGAGGTCCCGCACGGTACGAGTAGGTGGACTAGGGAGGGCACCTCGCATATACGCCGGGCTGGGTCTCTCTAGAGGACCAGAACGCGGCCGTGGCGATCCTAGCGCTTCCTCCTGAGTCGCCAAAGACGATGAGATGCTAAGCAACTGCCTGCTGTGTCTACTGCCGAGCGCACTGCTTCCACGATCCGATCTGGAGATGGCTGATGCGAGACGACTATCCCTGTCGCTGCCTTCGTACTCGGACATCACGGTCGAGAGCTGCGAGCTCCATTGATGCGGATGTGGTTCCATGCGAGTCTGGTGCGATCCGACGTTTGGTTGTCCAACCCATGAAGGGTGCTGAGATGACGAAGCAGACGGCGTGCGGTGAAGGCGTACTAAGTTTGGAGTCGATGAGAGGAATAGCGATGCAGTGTCCTGGCTGATGATGCTGGATATGGAGGATAGGGAATTTGCACGGCTACGAAGAGACTCCCTGGAAATTTTCTTAAAATAATCGAACTTCTCCGGGGGTGGTTTCTTCCGGGGATTAAGTGGCGGTATTACCAAACTCTCTTGAGAATACCTCTCCCGTATCTGTTCAGAAAGGCTGTCGTTAGAATACTGCGGACGCGGCCTTCGGGGTAAAGTGGCCAACGAAGACGGGGTGTCCGCGTAGACTACCACATTCTTGCTCCCTGGTGTATCAAGGAACTCGGCGCCGGGAGAAGAGATAAGATGATGGGCAGGAGAGGATTCTGCGATGACCCTGTAATTTGAATTGCTCGACGATGGCAGCGAAGCCTCGAGGCTCCCCGAATCTGGGAGTGCTGGGGAACTGCGGCCGACCACTTTGTAGTTCACTGTTTCTTCGATTGTTGTATTCGTCGAGTTCGACCGATGGGAGTGGAAAGATGGCTTTGCTACTAGACCGGAAGCTTTTGCGGATGTAACGAAGGTCTCGGGTAACGGTGGCAACAAGGAAGGACTCGCGACTACGTTCTCCGTCGCCTTCTCTTTTCCTTTCCGCTTCTTGGAATCGGGAGTCTTGGGGATCTGACGCAGGCCGCCAACCATGCGGTAATTCCAGGTGTGAAAGGTGGTTGCCCCTTCGGGTTCCGCCGCGAGTGACGGAGGACTGGGGTGGCAAGGCGAGACACTACGCTCGGGCACTGAGCTCGGCGGAGAGCTGGGAAGATCTGCACTAGGCGCGCCAAACGAAATGCGCTCCCGGGAAGTAGCCGTGGATATGTTCGAAACAGGAGGAGGCGTCAAGCTCGGTTCTGTTCTGTCAGACCGTCGAGCGGGCTTAAGGCCCAGGGAGAAAGTCCCGTCAGGGTTAACATTAATGATCGTACTCCGTCTAGACGGAGGTCGCCGGAGCGTTGGCGAGGCTGTCCGATCCACATTCCAAGACGGCCGAGCAGGCGCACTCAGGCGTCTGCTATTGGGGACATACGGTGCCCTGTTAAGTACAGGGGTTGGCGGGGTGGGAAACTCGGTTCGAGACTCAGAGCCGGACGAGCCTGGTGCTAATTTCGATCCTGAAACACGATTCGCCTTGATCCATGCTATTGGAGCCGGAGATGGGGACGGCGACGGCGATGACACTTCGAATCCTGGGTCAAAGGCATAGTTTTCTTCCGCAGGAGGGGTTCTGTTTCGTGCCCAATTGACATCGGCTGACTCGCCTGCCGTCTGATGATCGTCATCGGAGCCTGCTTCAGCTTCTGGTCCCTGGGAATCGCCCGCTTCAGCCTCCGGTCTTGGTGGGGAATAGGGAACAAGGCGTATATTCTGCCTGTTCTGCTCCGAATTCGATCTCTCGTGCAATGGGGTCCTCTGTGACTTTAGGGACGAAGTGGATGTCGAGGAGGACATTCTACTTCCTGGGCCCGGCCCGAAAGTACGCAGCTAATTCCACAAGCCGAAATTCGAAGCCAAAGACTATATTGACGTTACGGCAGCGCCCATATCGAGTGGTTGAAACAGTCTGAATATCCCGGAGGATTCCGGGCATCTATTACTAAACTTCACACGCCTGTCGGGGTTCCGCTGATTATACCGTGGTTTGCGAAGACGCCGGTTTTGAATATAAGAAGTAGAATGTACGGTACAGTGCTAGAGTAGCAATGCGGCGAAGCGGAGGTAAAGAGGGTAACCAAAATGTTCAGATATTAGAGCGCTCAAGGCTGTACTGAGGTAATGAGCGACGGTTGAGGGAGCGTAATTAGTTTGGTATGGTAAATTATAGATCTACAAGAGTCTCGCAGAACATATAAAACAGCCGGGACGATAAAGAATGAATGCGACAAGCGTGGTGTGAAAGCGAATGAAGATTTGTCCCGTACTGACGGCCGCAAGAACCACCCGCGCTTATACCAAAGGGAAAAGAGAGAAAATAAGACGTCGGGCAATGAGGCGCGAGAGCTTTTGGTCCCTTGAATTGAGCGATTGGCTAACTACGAGCTAGAGCGGCTGCACCCTAGATAGGTTGTCAATGGCCAACTTAGAGCTACCGGTACCTAATCGCCACTACTACATACTTAGTTAGTAGGCAACCCGAAAATGGAGGTGCAAGGGGTTGTGTTTCGTAGGCTTGGAAGTGAAGACCGGCCGATTTGCTAAGAGCTCTGGTTGACATGGATCAGTAACATCCGTACATATTCAGGAGGGGAGCCCGCCGAAGCATTGCCATGTACTTCGTATGCAAGAACTTAGAGGAGGCTTAATCCGTAGCGCGTTTGGATGGATGCAGGTGAAATGAGGTTTAGAAACCACGAAGCTTTTGTGGAAATATATGTGGGTTAGTCTATAGCCTTGAAAGCCCCAGCGCGGATCTCACCTGAAGAAGAGCTGGCTGGGGGTGAAGTCTGAATGGGGGTTTTCGAAGGGGCCGAACATCAGGAGAGAGTTTCGAGCCTGCCGGAAGCCAGTGGTTATTTGGACCGCTTCGCCGTCTCAAGAAGCGCCATATGCCACTTTGACGGGGCCTATTATAGGTATGCAAGTAACTCGACGGCATGACATAACCTTTTTCTATATCATGGCGAGCGCCGTTGTAGCTCCTATGGTTATGTTGGTGGTATCTGTACGTATGCAGGTAGAAACCGGCGGTGAGGACTGATATCCTTATCTCGATGGTTGTATTTTATGTACCGTTCAGGGGGGGAAACGCGCTCTACCTAATCTTTTTGAGCAATGGGGGAAGGGAACATTCGGATAATACAATACACGCTTAAGCCACGCCGTACTATTTCGCGTCAATTATTCCAGAGCTTGTTGTTACGTACGGACATGAACCCTCTACTCGGACAACTCACGGATGTGCACGACATTACCTACAGCAAGGCCTGAATCCAATAATACCTATTGGATTCATTGATAGAACACCAAATTCCCCAAAGCTGAGACAGCCTCCGTCTTGACACGCATACACGTGCAGTGAAACCGCGCTTATTTATGGACATCCGTACCAGGTGTGTATGGGAAGTACTGTGTAGGCGCTTGTGTCAGCGCGCTTCTATCCCGCAACTAAACCATGCGGGCCTGCACCCTTCATATATGATGTTGTAGTCATAGTACCGTAGTAGACAAACAACGCCGTTTCTAAATTTACATTCCAGCATAAGTAGCAACGCGTACGTACGTAGTCAACCATCCACGGCTGCTCACGACATCGCACTCCTGTATACCAGCAGGAGCAGGATGGTGACAGAGGAGGTGCAATCCAAGTAATAACACAAGAGATGTATACTACCTAGTAGGGTAGGATGAAGCAGCTCATTCGCAACCGGCAGGTATCCCCTGCGGCTCTTGGGCTCCGGGACTTTAAGGTAAGCTCCAGGGTTCTCCACATGTTCATCTACAAGTTGCCCCCAACATCCTGCAAAAGACCGTCGTCAGCTTCCTCGCCGCTGCACCTCCTCGCGGCTCGGATCGATCCCCTTTTGGAACTGTGCCTCAGCCGTTGAGAGACACCACTCATCTCAACTGTGATTCAGTTTATGATATCACTTACCCTCCGCCGCACGTATTTGCATGTATGTGCGTACGGTGGAAGGCTGCTGTTCGATCAATTTGCCGCATAGGGTAACTAGGGATCTACTAACCACGGCACAATGCCTTCCATCACGGGTTTTCTACATCGCTACTTTGGACAGGAAGAACGTAAGTGGAACCAACCTTCTGCCTGCCGCCGTCCGTACCCGTCTCCCGGGCAGCAGCTGGACTACGTGACGGAGACTCAATGATGTTGACACAAGACAGCGAAATTGCCACCGCCGATCAGTACAGGAACGGCTTCGGCTCTTCTTGTGAGTCCACCAGACCGCCGCTCCGTCTATGGCCGCATCTGCAGGCCTGGCTTCAGAAAATGTTCCGGGAAATGCTAACCGACGCCTTGATAGGTCATATACATGTGCCTCTATGTGTTGCCCTTGTACCTATCCTCCACAACGCGGCCGTCGCGGACACTGTCCCGGGACGCGCCGTCCGTGATCCGGGCTCGCATCGCGTCCGTATCAATGACCTGCATCGCGTGCTCCACCATCACCTTTGTCATCGTAACCTACCATGGCCGCGCCACCTATGGCGAGGCATTACACTTGATGGGGTGGTGGCCCGTCGGTTTGTGGGAGACCAGCAAGTCACTCGTGCTGACTGTCACGCTCTTTAGTGGCCCTTTGTATGAGTCCTTGATAGTCCACGGGGTGTGGAGGGACTGGTCAACTCTGCAGCCGATTTATGACCTATTCAGCGAATGGACCATTTGGCGAAACATCATTGCCGTAAGTTCTTGTCGCCCATCTCTGATCCTTCCCTCAGCCCCTTCCGCATCTTCGCGTATACATCGTCCTTGCGATATTGAACCACCTTCCAGGGCCCCTTTACCGAAGAGGTCCTATTTCGGTCAGCATCCGTGCCTTTGATGTTAGCGGCGCAGACTTCAGTAACAGAGACGATCTTTCTTTCGCCTGTCATATTTGGGCTTGCACACTTTCACCATTTCTACGAATTCCGAGTCACACACCCTCAGGTACCAGTGATGTTCGGCTTATTGCGGTCTCTGCTACAGTTCGGCTACACGTCTTTATTCGGGGCCTACGCGACCTTTGTGTTGCTACGAACGGGCAGCCTATTGGCTATTTTCGTCATCCATGCTTTCTGCAACTGCATGGGCTTTCCGCGATTCTGGGGGCGGGTGGAACCAGAGCCGAAAGAAGATATCTCGAAGGGAGACATTGGCCAAGCGGCGAAGAGGTCGTCGACTCTATGGACGGTGGTGTATTATGTTTTACTTTTCGCCGGCGCGATCCTATGGTGGATAAACTTAGGGGTCCTGACGGAGAGCAGCAATGCTTTAGTATCCATGGATATCTAACAGCAGCGTACTTGTCGAACACGTAAATGATCTGCCCACTGCTCAAGGAGATTGCGCCCTGGGCGGTTTGATGTACGTCGGCTACAAATCGGCCGGCTATTATATCCAGAGCACTACGGGTCTGGGTAGTTCCAGGTATATATCCCACAAGATCCCCCCCTCGGAAACGTCGTAATGCGTCCTTTTAATTATGTCCGACTTTTCAGGAAAGGCTTGGCCCCAGGTATTAGCTCCTGCGAGTTATCTTCTTACGCTCAACAGACAGCAACCAGCAGGCAACCTATACCGCGTAGCGGCAGCGGTAATGCCTGGATAGCATTACCCGCACTTCATGGCAGGCCAGGCGACCGGATTAGCGACATTCTACTTAAACATGCCATAGCGAAGAGGGAGAGGCAATGGCATCAAGTTTGTTGCGAATCCGACCCAATATCTGGTAAACTACCAGGCATCAATTCGAGTTCATCCCCTTCAGAATCTCTCCCCCTAGTCCGCCTATAGCGGAGACTCTCGGAACTCCTTCCGCGTCCTGCCCCTGTTTCTGCTTGGACATCTCTTCGTGATTCTTCGCTAAGATCCTTTGTGACATCGCGTCCCTTACCTTTCCCAATGCTTGCCCCCGAAGCCCCATCCAAATTATCGTCTCCGCCCCGTGTGTTCTTCTTCCTCGGCCAGAGACTCGGAAGAGCGATTTCTTGGAAGCGCGGCTCGACAGCTCGCTCATCAAACCACCGGTGGAGACGGGCTTCGACCAACTGCGCTATCTTGGGAACATCTTGAAGCCGGGATCGGCTCCCGACTAGGCTACGAATGGAGAAGTCGAGACGATAGTCGTCGAGGAAGCTGAAGGTCATCATGGTAGGGGTGGATTGAGAGGGATTCGAGGGGATGAAGGAGATGCTGAGGGTGCCGCTGAAGCGTACAATGCTCACCGCGAGGGCAACGGGCAAGACGGCGGTTAAGCGTTTCGGATAGTTGAGTAATAATTTGGTCTCAACACCCAGAGTGATCATGTCGCTCAGGTCGACGTCCATGCGTGCTTGTAACCGTGTCCCCTCCCGCATCGGCCGTGAACTACTGGGGCCAAAGCGCCTCTCGCCTCCCGGGACGGCGTCGAGGCCGAGCCCATCCTCGTCTACAGGTATTACGCGACAGTTACTAAAGATAGGAAAGTCCTCCCCCAGTGTGAGCTCAGTGACCTTGATCTCGTCGAGGAAGTCGGGGCGATTGTCCCCATTGAGGGCCTTTGTAAGGGAGGAGAGGATGGCATCGTCATATTGGGCATCGCTGCGGAATTGGGCGATAGTCTGTGCGATTAGGACGTTAAACCAGTCGAGAGACTCAGGTTGGTGGCTGTCGACATTGTAGTACGTCTTGTTTAGAATAGAGTCAATGGTAAGGGAGGGAGGGTTCCGTAATACCCCCGACTTCTTGTTCAACGTTTGCTGGGGGCTCTGTTTCGAGTTTGGGTCAGGCGAGCGGAGGGTGAGGATGGATTTCCTGTGGGCAAGAGTACGGGCGTGACGTTCAGTAGCTCGAACCGAAGCATTGATTTCAGGAGACGGGGGGTCTCCAAATATGAAGAACTTTATGAATGCGGCTATCAGAAGTACAACGGAGAGCTGGCCAACAATGAAGCCTTGGGTGAAGGACAAACTAAGTCGGAAAAGTAAACAAGGTCAGCTCGCTCCCAGGTGACCGAGATATGAGTAGGCAGGCGAGAAGGATGGACGAACAGATGATGGATGGAAGGATGAATGGATGGATGGATCCTCACGTTGGCTCAGGTTTCGTCGGACACATATCCGATGCGGCCATTTTGGTCGCAAGATGGTGTCGTGGCACGAGAAGGAGGCATAGACGGCGATGGTGATGGCGCCTTTGTCGGGTCGGGCTCAAGAACTCGATTCCATGTGTTGCATGTGTTTCATGGGGAGACGACGCCTGCTCGACACTTACTCATTAAAATTTACCTCATCAAGATCAGGCCCCATTTTTGAGGTTGGAGCTGCGCCAACGGCGCAGCTGCAAAAAAAACGGTAGCTTTAGTACCACGCTAACCCAATTAGCAAAGTATCCACAGAAATAACAAAACCTCAAAAATAAGGCCTGATATTAAGTTGTAATATTTTGGCTCCGTTCTGTACATCCTTATATAAAATTTCGAAAATCTGATTTAAAAACTAGCAAATAAAATAATAAGAATTATTATTAAATATAGCTTTAAAACGGCTTTTTAACAGTATATAAAAAAATTAAAATAAAGCTAATTTAGTAAAGATATTAAAAAAATCGTATTATATATCCCTTTAATTATAACGTTCTTATAACTGCAATAACGTAATTATTATATATATAATTTCTTTATAAACCTTTTAAAGGTAATTTAACATGAAAAAAACCCTATTTAAATTTTTTTTATCCGTAAGAATTATGGTTATTATATTATAATAAAAATACGTTCTGGTTAATTAAGTCCGGAATTTTTTTAAAGATTACGATATAATAACCATTATCCGTACGGCCAAAAAATTAATATTCGGGCTTTTTTTATACAGAATATACTTAAAAACCCGGTATATAATAATGTAACTAGTAGTTATACCATTATAGCCATAAGGCCGTTACGGTCGCCTATATCCTAAACCTAAACCTAATTATAATAATAATAATTTATATTTTAAAAAAAATAAAAAGAAATTTACTATATATAATAACTTAAATTCGACACGTATATAAAGTTTGAAATTTTATCGGACATAATTAATTCTAATATAAAATTTTTTAATAAAAGAATAATTTTACTAAAATAAATAAAAGGAATTAAAAGAAAGTTTAACGATTTAAATAGTAATATACAGAACGAAATCCCTGTCCGTATAATGTGAACTTAGGCCTTATTGGCTCGTTACGGAAATAGGGCATTTAAGTAGTTAATTTTTAGCTTCTTAGCGGAGTACATTAGAAAACATTAAAGAAAATGGAGAGCCAGCGAGGCCTGAGCTTGCAGAGGTAAATTAAAATCAGGCCCTTTGTTTTAAAGGTACGGCTGCGCCTGCGGCATAGCTGGGGCTAGGGCTTTGCGAAAACTTGTAATGGATAAGTGGCTTAACTAACTATTAAACCCAAGTCGTACGGTTTATGTTAGCAGTAATACTGTAGGAATTTGAACAATAAATTAAAGGTATAATTACGTCTGGTAATAACAAATGTTAAAGGTGATCTGGATAACTAAATTATATTATAAGCTGGTATTATCTTAATTATAAGAAAATAACCAGCGTATATATATTATTTTTAATTCGATACGTTTAACCGGGTTAATAATTTTCTTATATTAAGTTATTTTAAAGTTATTAAATATTTATACCAACTTAACCGGTTCGATATTTATGGTTTAATAATAATAATCGAGTTTATTAAGCAGGTTATATAATTAAGAATTTACCTGTTTGTCTTTTCTGGACTTCCGACCATATTTAGCCCTGTCAAATTTATCGGGTTATAATATAATCTTTTTTTAAGATTTTTATTTTTAAAAATTATTTATTTATTACGTTTTTTATTAAGTAAACTTTTTAATAATGTTTTTAGGCTAATATTATATTTAATTTTATTAAAAATAAAAATTTTATTAACATAAAAACGACTTATTTTTTTAAAAAATAAATTAACCGCTTTACTTTAATTATATCGTATAATATTTTTGTTTTCGTTATAAGGTTTATTTTAATTCTAAAAAGTATATCTATTAAACATATTAATTCTTATAACTTTTTAATCCTTTTAAACTTAAATATTAAACCTGTTAAATAAAATAAAGTTTTACCGAACGTTTAACCGAAAAAAAGTTGTTCCGAATTTAATAATAATCTATTAAAATTTTAAAGCGCCTTATCCAGTTATGTAGCCAGAAAATTTTTTACGCCGTTACGGTATCGAGATATTCCGTTATAGTATTTAAGGTATAAAGGTAATAAAAAAATTGAAAGGTTTAGACGAAAAGTAACGTAAGTTAAAAGCCGAAATAATTTCGTTCTTTTACGCCGCGAATATTATTAATTGGTCCGACCTGGATAATATGAATTAAAACTTTTTTAATTTTAACGCTTTTAGTATTATTTAAAAAATTTTAGCAGGCGTTAAACTTCCGTAAGGTTTTTTATAAGTTCTTAGGTATTTTTTTACTTTAGGTAACTTTTTATCTAATTAGGTATAATTTTTCCCGGGTTGTTTTTAGTAGTAAGTATTTTTTTTGAATTTTTATGTTAATAAGTTTTCCGTTACCTTTTTTTTTATCCCGTATGGATTTACATTATGTTTGTTACTAACTTTAATAAAGAGATATAAAAACCGGGATAAAGTTTAACCTTAAAAGGTAATTTTAACTAGTAATAATTTTTTAAGATTTTTTTTACGACCTTATACGGTTTAATATATTTAAAATCGAGTTTTTTGTTAAGTTATTTAGTTAAAATATTTTTAATTACTAAGTAAATTCTTTTTAAAAATTTCATTTCTTTAACCTTTTTTAGTTATAATATTTCTATATTTAAGTACGTACGAATTTACATTTAATTCTTATTTTTATATATAATTATTTAAATTATTTTAACGTTAGTTAATCTTTTTTTTATAAATCCCGATAGACTTTTAGCGTAAATTTAACATTAACGTTAATTAGTATTATTTTATTATTTTTATAATAGTTTATATTATAAGTTAATTAAGTTATTAATAACTTTTTAACTTAATTATTTTATTTATAATTAATATAATATCGTATATAGATTTTAACCATTTAAATAAATTTTTTGGATTAATTATTCGTTTATAGTTTAAAAGTATTTAAAATTTTATAATTTAAGCTTAGTTGTATTATAAAGCTTTATTAAAATTTTAAAGTAAACATAAGATTTTTATTAAATATAATTTTTAATAAAAGTTCGTATATATTAATAAAATGTTTAAAAAAACCGAAAGTTAATTATTTTATATTTCTATCCCTATTAAATAATAGAAATTAAGAAAATTTTAAAAATCGGTTTATAATTATAAAGATATTATGATAATATTTACCTATTATTAAGTTTTTTAATAATAATATTTTAATAATAAAATAGAAAGTAATTAAATTTTAAAATTATTTTATAACTAATAATAATTATGGTTTTTTATACGGTTTATAACGTTATAATTTAAT
Source organism: Monosporascus sp. MG133 (assembly GCA_004155925.1). Classification (NCBI taxonomy): domain Eukaryota; kingdom Fungi; phylum Ascomycota; class Sordariomycetes; order Xylariales; genus Monosporascus; species Monosporascus sp. MG133. The sequence continues at coordinate 23,348 of QJNX01000712.1, forward strand.
TTTGTTATATAAGTTATATCTTCGTAAAACTTTTTTTATAAATTTTATTTTAAGGAAATAATATATATATTATAATCGTTTTATGGTTTTATAAATTTTAAGGTATCCGTATAACTGATATTTATATATTTTACGTAAAAAAAGAAATTTATATTTAAATTCTTTTTATTAACCAACTATTATATTATTAATTTTTTAAATATAAGTCGTATGTTATTTTTTTTAATTATTATAATTTATTATAATTTTATATATCTTTTTTTTTAACTCGAATATCTGGTATAAAACTTTAAAAACATTGTTTTAAGTATAGTTATTTATTAAAGGCGTTTATTTATTAATCTTTAAGTTTTTTTTAAAAATAATAATAAAATTAAACTCTGAAAAGTTTTTTACGTTACAGAATTATCATTTTATTAGTTTTCGGATAGTAGTAAACCGGGTAAGGTTTTTATGGTCCGTATATATTTTAACCTAATATGTAAGGTTAATTTAAGTTTAAGTTTTATTTTTTAAGCTAAGCTAAATATATAGAAAATTATTATACATATAATCTATACGATTAATATTATACCTAATATCTTCGAATATAATAATTAATAGTTTTTACGGTTAAGATAAATTATATACCTTAATCTCATAAAACCTTACTTTAAAGCAGATTAATACGTAGTTGCCGATAAGCTTCGACTCTGATAAACCTTATACCAGCTGGCTGCAGTAAACGTTAAAAATAAACGTTAAAAATAAACCTTAAGAATAAACCTTAAGAATAAACCTTAAGAATAAACCTTAACGGTAAACCTTAAAGGTAAACCTTAAGTACGCATAAAAGGTTATACGAGCCCTTGCCAGTCTTACGGCTTGATCGTTCCTACGGCTTCTCGAATTACCTTTATCAAAACAGCATACCGCGCCATTTTAATTATACCATACCGGTAATTCGTAATGAAAGGATTTATTAGAAAACCGTCTTATTTACGATACAAAGCCCCTATAAAGTTATCGGACGGGCCAAAACCATTAACAATACCATCGATCAAAAAAAAATTCTTAAAAAAATCGAATTCGGTTTTTAATTATCGGATATGATTTAATTTACGAAAATAACGGTAATTAATCTTTAGTAATATTTATGTCGAAAAATATAGATACCATAAAAGTATTATTAAAAAAACTGGAAAAATATAATAAAAACGGATTTAAAATTTTTAAAATTAAAATTTTGAAATAATACAAACTAAAAGATTACGAACGATAATTTGCCCGGCTGCTCCGGATTACAAAAAACTTCCAGAATTCCGATAAAAATCGACGTAAATAAGAGCTAGCTTAGAGCTAGGTAGTTTGAAGTTGTCTTAAAATAAGACTTTTAAACGGTTGGAATTGTACTATTTTTTTTTGTCGGAGGAACTTACCTATGAAAAGGATGGGGTTTAGTAAAGCATGGGAATTAAGGTAGTAATTTATTATTTTATCTAATTTTGTTTATACAGTTACGTCTTTTCGAAGAAGAATTTTAACCTGATATAAATTCTTTAAAAACGTTAACGATAATTAAAAATTCTTTATTTAGGATAACGTAATTTAATTTAATTCCCTTTAATTTGTAAAAATAAAACGTAATAAGATATAAATTACCTGAATTATTTTTATATACGATTATTACGTTTAACGTATAATTTAAAGTATTAGTTTTTAGCTTTACGAGGTAACTTAGGTCTTATATAATTAATATTAGTTCGTTAATAATTATATTCTTGATTTTCTGGAGGGTTTTTTTTATTTCGGCTATTTATTAAAATTCCATTTCCTTTTTAGTTAAGTTCGAATATTTATAAAACGAAAGTTTCTTAAAATATTTTATAAACTTTTTATTATAACGTAATATTCTTTAAAGCTGACAGTTGTTAATTTAGTTAATTAAACTTATAAAATTATTAATAAAAGTAATAAATATTATAAAAATTTATTTTAAGCCTTATAAATTTAAAGAGTGTTATATTAATAGCTTAAGAAAAATAAAAAGCTAATTTAAAAATTTTAATATATCGATAATATTATCTTACTTATATAATTATATATTAGCACTTAAAAATTATAACATTATTTCATCGCTTTTATTACGTACGTATAAATAAACTGAATTTTGAAATATTAAATAACGCACATAATACGGTTTTTAAATATCCGATAAAATTTTCTTTTAATAATAGGTTTTAAACGTATTAAAAATATTAATTAAAATATTTATCTGAATAAATTATTAAATACTTAATAGTTTTTATATATATTAAAAGTAACGAATTTTATAAACGTTAATTTTTTATTATATTAAAAAGAAGTTATTATATTAATAAACCGTAATCCGGATAATATTATTATAAAACCGTTAAAAATTAAGCCGTAAAAAGTTATAAACCTATTTATTAAAATTTAACGTTATAATAACATTATATAAACCTGTTGCAATTAATTTTTAACGATTTTATTAAAACGATTTTAAATATTATTAACGTATTAAAAAAAATTAACCTTATTAAAATAAACGGTTTGGCCGTACTAAGTATTTGCATAATTATATATTTTTAAAAACATTTTATTTCTTTAATCGTTGCATAATAATTAATAATTTGCACAGTTATTAATATTTATATAAAAACTATCCAGCTTTTTAAAGTAAATTTTTACGATTATAAAACGTCTTCGTAATTCGTTTTATTTATAATTTAAACGGTTATAATTATTTTTTAAAACTGTAATATAACTTTTAAACCCCTTTTAAAATTACTGGTTAATTATATATAAGATAAACCGTAACAGCAGTTAAGAAAAAGAGATCTAATTTTTTTTTAAATTCGTAATTTACGAAAACGGTATTATACCATTGCTTTACACCTATTTAAAGGCTGTAATATTAACACCTGTAATACTCCTCTTTAAAGTTAAAATATCTGATAAAGTTATAATAAGATTATAAGGTATTAATAATAAACTTAAAGTTTTACGAAATTTCATTTAAGATATAATAATAATAAGTAATAATAAAAGTTATTTTTAAAAATATAATAACTATTATGGCATTAATCGTTTTTAATGACTAGGTAAAATATTTTATTATTATACGAAAGAAAAACCTTAATTTAAAAGAGATAATACGCCTGTAGTTATATAATGCTACGGCTGCTTAACTAAGCCGTAACGTTAATACCGTAATAATTATTAAGGTTTAAAAAAGTTATATAAAATATTAAATTCTAATTTTTATTTTATTTTATAAGTTTTAGTTTTAAAATATTATTATTATAATTTTAATATCCGTTATTTATCTTATATTTCGTTACGTATTGGTTTAAATATTAGTATGAAAAAGTGCAATCAAGGGATTATCGTAAAGTACTAGTGAAATGCGCTAATCCAAGCTAGGTTATTACTAGGTGGGCCTCGTAGCCACATACCTAACAGCGTTTTTAAAATTGCCCCCTAACATCATAGTACCGACCTCGTACAACTACACAAATATCTACGTAGGTAGTACACTGATCAGGCTCTCCTGTCAGTTCATCCATTCACTCATCCATCCACCTCTGGCCAAGCAAACCACCATACGACGCGATCCAATAATACATATACCTTTTCACTAACAGACACTCAATTCCCCAACCCTGGAGGCTTTGGCATGCCAGTATAATAGCTCTTGTACAGGAGGCTGAAACGGAAACGATCAATCATCCCGGGCAACTCGAGAGACGACATGCTAATAACCATCCATAAAATTACATGACAGATTATGCGGCCCAGTGCTGCCCTGAGCTTCCTGTGTTGAATTCCCGTTGTTGTCTTTTTCGGTGATCCGTCAAGATGGACGTCGTCCAGGCCGTCTCCGGCTATGTCACTAAGATGTTATCCGCTGGCGACAGCCCGTCTGCCGCCACATCTGCAAAGATGAAGATTTTGCTCCTCGATAGGGACACTGTGCCAATCGTTTCTACCGCCGTCACCCAATCGTCTCTCCTTAACCATGAGGTCTACCTCACAGACCGCCTGGACAACCAGAATCGCGAGAAGATGCGCCATCTTCGCTGTCTATGCTTTGTCCGCCCCTCTCCAGATTCTATACAGTTTCTCATAGACGAGCTGCGAGACCCCAAGTATGGCGAATACTACCTCTACTTTAGCAACGTGGTAAAGAAGTCGTCACTGGAGAGGCTGGCCGAGGCAGATGATCACGAGGTCGTGAAGCTGGTCCAAGAGCACTTCGCCGACTTCCTCGTCATAAATCCAGACCTTTTCTCTCTCGGCTTCGCTCTCCCCCGCCAGCGGATATGGGGCACCACTCCAGACGTATGGAATGCCGATTCCTTGCAGCGCACCACTGAGGGCTTGATGGCCCTTTTGCTGGCCCTCAAAAAGAAGCCGCTGATTCGGTATGAGAAGAACAGCTTCCTAGCAAAGAAGTTAGCCACCGAGTTGCGGTACAGCATGACTCAGGAGGAGCATTTATTTGACTTCCGAAAGGTCGACACTCCGCCAATACTCCTGATATTGGACAGAAGAGAGGACCCTGCCACTCCGCTCCTTAATCAGTGGACTTACCAAGCAATGGTCCACCAGCTGATTGGCATCCAGAACGGGAGAGTGCATCTCGGCGACGTACCAGATATCAGGCCGGAGCTCAGGGAAATTGTCCTCTCACAAGATCAGGACCCCTTCTTCAAGAAGAACATGTACTTGAATTTTGGCGACTTAGGGGGGAACATCAAGGACTACGTGGAGCAGTACCAGTCGAAAACCAAAACCAACGCCAATATCGAGTCGATAACGGATATGAAGAGGTTTATAGAGGAATATCCAGAGTTTCGGAAACTATCTGGGAATGTCAGCAAGCACGTGACGCTTGTCTCCGAACTGAGTCGAAGAGTCGCTGCAGAAAACCTCCTAGAAGTCAGCGAGGTGGAGCAGAGCCTGGCTTGCAACGACAACCATGCAGTTGATTTGAAGGTAAGACAGGCAGGCGGAACATGTTGGCTTGGCTGAATTCGGGGGCCATGCTAATATCCACACAGAACGTTCAAAGATTGATTATGTCTCCGACGGTCACCGTTGAGAACAAAGTTGGGCTTGTGGCGCTGTACGCGCTACGCTACCATAAACATCCGTCGAACTCACTGGCCATGTTCGTGGACATGCTGTCCGCCGCCGGTGGAGTGGCTGCACGTAAGGCCGACCTGGTGGCTAAGCTTCTCATCTACCACAACTCGCTACAACAATCACAGACGGCAGGTGGCATCACAGATATCTTCGAGTCGGGCGGCATCTTCTCGGGTGCTCGGGCCATCAAAGGCCTCAAGGGCGTGGAGAATGTCTACACACAGCATTCACCCCGCTTGGAAACGACGCTTCAAAACTTGATCAAGGGGAAACTACGAGAGCAGCAGTACCCGTTCGTTGAAGGGGGGGGAACGACGCGAGACAAACCCCAAGACATCGTAGTTTTCATGATTGGAGGGGCGACCTTCGAGGAGGCAAAGACGGTTGCTGCAGTAAACGCGTCATCTCCCGGGGTCAGAGTTGTGCTAGGGGGGACGGCAATTCACAATGCGGCAACGTTTTTAGAGGAGGTCGACGATGCCGTATCACAGTGGCCGGAGCCTCCGGCTACAACATCAGCCGGGCGACTACGCCAGGAAATTGGTAGGAGATAGATGCCTACCTATCTTGATTAGCCCCTTACTTCTCCTGATGAACTACACCTACCGAAGTAGGCGGCCCTGTGGGTTAGGCCATCATCAACGGCCTGTAACTGTTAACTAGGCGTGTAGGTATGGAGCACCACCGGAGTCACAGATATGTCCCATCCTCCTGTCGAAACTCATATTACAATTATATACTAATTGATACGCTGGACTAAGTCGCCCTCATACATCCATCACTTCTCCAGCTCCTTGGCCAGGAAAAGCACATAGTCCATACTTTCTCGTAGGAGTACATAAAGGATCAACATAAAAATCCAGTGCTTAATGTCGTCAAACCCAACATGAAGAGTATCCTAACAATATTGAAGTTCTATAAACAACTGTACGTACCTACTTTGACATATATTACCTGTGCCCTATGTACCTCGGGTTACAGTCGCAACGAAACCTATCTACAAGGTACCTACTGCGGACACACCGTGTAAATAACGTTGCCGCTTATCTTATCCAGTGGCCCCGCTATATTTTCCGTATCGGACCAAGATACCCAAAAACTTCGGGGCGGTTGCAATCCTCGACGCAGCTTGGGCAACCTGCTATTAAGCATCATTAAGACGATGAGGAGAGCATGGCGGCCTAGAGGTTTGAGTTTGCCGGTCGCGGCGACGGTCCGGCAGCGTGGCCTTATCCCCAAAAACAGGCGCTTCGCTACCGTCGCTGAAGATTCAAGGTAAGAACCATCGGTTTCGTGTCGCTTAATCTTGTACCATACCATGTCATTCTGCTCACAAAGAAGACAGGCCGTTTGATGTAGTCGTCGTAGGGGGTGGCCATGCCGGAGCAGAGGCTTGCGCAGCTGCGGCGCGATCCGGCGCAAGAACCGCGCTCATCACACCTAAACTCGACAACCTCGGCGTCTGCTCTTGCAACCCAAGCTTTGGAGGAATAGGGAAGGGTACAATACTACGCGAAATTGACGCTTTAGACGGTCTTTCGAGTCGCATAATAGACAAGGCCGGCGTACAGTTCAAGATTTTGAATCGGAAGAAGGGGCCCGCCGTATGGGGACCCAGAGCACAGATTGACCGAGCCTTATACAAGAAGCACATGCGAGAGGAACTCGAAACATACCCCGGTCTTTCCATCGTCACCGGCAACGTGTCCGACATCGTCTTGAGCGACAGTACGGCTTCGGGCAGCCCAGCAAGAAGTAAAATCGCCGGCGTGAGGCTAGAATCAGGAGTAATACTGCCGACCAGCGCCGTCGTCATCACCACCGGAACATTCCTGGGGGGGGAGATCCATATCGGTCTAGAGGTCTACCCGGCCGGTCGCATGGGAGAGGGTGCCTCTCTCGGCCTCAGCAAGTCGCTTAGAGATGCTGGCTTCAAACTTGGCCGCTTAAAGACGGGCACGCCTCCGCGTTTGGCCAAAGGAAGCATCGATTTTGATATCCTCGAGAAGCAAAGTGGCGATGATCCGCCCGCTCCCTTTAGCTATCTCCACGACAAAGTTTCGGTCCAGGACCAGCTGCTTTGCTGGGCGACGTATACGAATAATGAATCTCATGACGTCGTGCGCGACAATCTAGACAAGACCATCCACATCCGGGAGACCGTGATGGGGCCCAGATATTGCCCTTCTCTTGAGTCAAAGGTCATACGCTTTCCCGACAGAGGCCGGCATATTGTTTGGCTAGAACCGGAAGGGTTCGACAATGACGTTATCTACCCCAACGGTCTCTCCATGACCATACCAGCCGGGGCCCAGGAACGACTTTTGCGCACCATCCGCGGTTTAGAGAATGTACAGATGACTCAAGCCGGCTATGGCGTCGAGTACGACTACGTCGACCCGCGGAGTTTGAAATCCTCTCTAGAGACGAAAGCAATCTCCGGGCTCTTCCTGGCCGGCCAGATTAACGGCACAACGGGATACGAAGAGGCTGCTGGCCAGGGAATCATTGCGGGTATCAATGCCGGCCGCGCCGCGCAGGGGTTGGACACCATCTCGATGACACGTGCCGACGGCTACATCGGCATCATGATCGACGATCTCATTACCAAAGGCGTCTCTGAACCATATCGCATGTTTACGTCGCGTAGTGAGTATCGCATGTCTACGCGCGCCGACAATGCGGACCTGCGGCTTACGACTAAGGGTCGCGAATGGGGCGTCGTAACAGACAAGCGATGGTCACGCTTCACAGAAGACAAGCAGCAGATGGATGAGCTGACATCGGTCCTGGGCAACTACTCCCTCAGCGCCCCCGCCTGGATCATTGCCGGCTTCAAGGCTAGAAACGATACCAAGTATCGTAGCGCGCTAGATATCCTGCGTCTAGCAAATGTTAAGATCGCAGACTTGGTAGAGAGGATACCGGACATCAAGCAGTACGACGACAGGATACAGAACCGGGTCTTCATTGAGGCTGTGTATGCTCCGTACGTCGACATGCAGCGGGCGGAGCAGGCGCTCTTCTTGAAGGACGAATCTCTGAAACTACCTACGGACCTCGATTACGATTCTATTTCGGGACTCAGCCTGCATGAGAAAGACATACTTAGGACGACGAAACCCGAGACGCTGGGCCAGGCGAGGCGCATCGAGGGGATGACGCCTGCCGGATGTGTGAGGTTACTGAGCTTCGTGTACAGGCAAGGTCGCGAAAAGCGGTTCGACGCACTGGGGGACTTATCACCGCTGGGTAATGAGATGGATACTCTAGATGCGGAGGCGAGAACTAGGGATTTGTGACGGATCAACTAGGACTTCGTGTACGAGTACTGTACGAGTACCTGATTTTGTATGTATATATGATTGTATCGAACTCCGGGAAGGCGTTCATAGGAGTGCCAAACGGTTTTCTAGGGGTAAAGCTACTAATGTTGCCTATAGTAGCATTATACCCATTCCTAGGGGCCTTGTTGCTTTGGGATGGGAAGGCGGGGATTGGGGAAGTGACAAGCACTTGACGCTAACACGGCGAAGGAAGACCTGACGAATGACATACATGGACGGCTTGGGGATACACTTCAATAGAATACGCCATAGAATGTCCATGTAAGTTTTGAACAAAAGGGCATAGGAACGAGGCGTATCTAACTAAACTCGGCAAGATAAGACGTGCAATCTGCTATGAAATTGTGCTTTATCTCTATCTTTATTCTGAGTCATTTCTCCCGCGTCTCGTATAGTCCCTCTTGAGTACCGACGATAGCTCGACACCAGACACGGTCAACGACTTCTTCATCAAGCCCTGCGTCGTCCACCAGAAGTCATCCAAAACCCCTCTCAATCATCTCACACGACCGCCACACCCCGCTCTCGCTCCCCGCGGACCTCGAGTATGACCCCCGCCATGTCCCCCACCCGCCCGAAGCGGAGCCGCGATGCTCACACCGGGCTATCCAGGGGCGTTCGCAAGCGGCTACTAGAGCATCCCAGTTCCGGACCCTCCTGGAGCAGGCCGAGTTGGAGATCCGCAGAGCCATGACGGAGAAGAGCGGCGTGAGTGTCGAGGATAAGGATGCACGACCAGAGGCCCTACGTGTTGGGTGTCTCTGCAGCAGCGGCTACCATCGCAGTGTGCCGTTCTCTGAGGTGAGTATCCAGAGCGCTTCATTTCCACTCGAGGTCTATTTCGAGGTCTATTTGAGAGCTCCTAGTCCCGCGTTGGACCATCCCACCGGGTGCAAATCCTCTAGAAGGGCACAAAAGGCTCCCACGGGCCCCGGAAACTCTCTCGATCGAGCCTTCGCTGAGTCCAGACTGTTATGCAGCAACTCGAGCGTATGGAATGGCCGGATAACTGAGACCTAGAGCTGAGACACCGGGATCTGACGCCGAAGATCAAGGAGCAGAAGGCGCGGATACGGCGGGGGTCATGAGCTGCGGGCCTTGTCGCCGTCCTTAATGGCTAGACGGACCCCGTTACGCTTGTTTACTTAATCGACTGAGGTGAGGCTTTGTTGAAGCATTTCGTCAGCTTCAAGATACCTCGCCCAGCGCTCCGGGCTCCACGAACAAGGTCGTGCAAGGGCGCCGTCGGATCTTTTTAGGGCGGCGACTGGAACTGACGTACCGGAAAACTAGGTGATTCCGACGAGATAGTAAGGCTGTGACATGTAATTACGATGCTGTGTGGCATTGAAAAACGTAGTCTATTAACCTGGAGGTCTTCGACCAGCCTATGATGTTGTCATGGAATGATCCTTTCCTACATCAGCCGCCCAGCCACGCCTGTCACTTGCCAACTTCGGATGTTGTGTTATTGGTGGTTAAGGGTTTAGACTCTTTCTTTAACCGGTCTGTCTCTATCCTCAGTCTACGGTTCCCCGAGTAGCATTATTTGTTTGGAGGGATCACATCGCTGGCGCCGCTCCAGTGAAATCCATTCACTGCGCTTAGCACCTTCGTTTGACCTTACAATATCATCCACGTGTTCTATGTTATGCTCGTCACGTCTCCTATTTGCGTCCGTGACAGCCTATGTAACACGCTTCGGGGAAAGATCCTGATTCGAAGTTGAAATTCAGCCGTGGAGATACCTAGCATGCTCGTATGCGGTATATTAAATGGGGATGAAACCCTCCAGGTTAAACGCCAGGAACAAGGGCACGATACCATTCCATTAACGGCCTCTGATAATGTTTCCACACAGAGCAGTGGACTCGCTTACTTACCAACTATCTAGACTCATCTGTGATTATCCCCCTCCAAATATACCATGCGCCTCAATCTCTCTCCTAAATATGGATAAAAGGCTCAGGTTGCGTAGTACGCCCATGTCGAGTTGTGGCCTTGAGTTCCGCAGCCGCTCTATCTATCATAGTAGTGGAACCCAATAATTGCCGAACTGCCTCGTCCATGAACAGCAAAACGGCCATGATCAAGTGAGATGATTGTGGACAGAGGTCATAGCAGTGGTGGTATGACATGAGAAATGTGAGCTCGATGCGGCGTCGGACGGGACCGACATCACCATGCGTACACACGGCCTTTTTAAATCTGTTATCGAGTGCTTGCGTTGGCACTTTTACGTCGTATCCCCCAAGAAGTTCAAACGATCTCTGGTCAGGCTTATCTCGTAACCGGCCCGGAGTCGAGGTTATAGAAGAATACCTGTCACTTTTCCTAGTGTACCATTCGAGGCTTTGAGACGCCGTTTTTACTATTCCGGCTTCTGTTGGGTCAATATCATGGTATATGACCGGGTGGGCTATCACTCCATATCTGCTAGGCCGCTTGTCCCCGAGGATCTGAAGTTGGGCTGTCTGTGTTACAGTATCTTCCTGTTAGTGGATGATCCAAGCAGAGCCAACATGAATTCCCGTGGCGGTCGCCTGTTGGACTAAACTGTAAGGTGGTTTAAGAGACATAGAAGGTTTATACTCCAAGACAACCGACCTTCCTCAATCCTGAGCGATGCGACCAGCATCCGTGCAGACGAACTCTTAGGGTACTTGATATTTCCCGAGAAGTGTATGCCGCAGGTTGGCCTTGACGCCGGAGACATGGTTAGTCAGGGGGTCCGTGTTATGGAAGCTGCCGCCTAAGTTATTTTCAATTTTCATGCTGGCTCAAGAGATATACCGCCAGAGGCCATACAGATAGTTTATCAAGGAGGCGTTAACTATTACGGGGTGGTTGGTTCGCGGTCAATAGAAGCACCGCTTCGGCCCCCAGTTTCATTGCTCGTGCAACCACTTTGGCGTTCAACAGACAGGACTAGTTGCACTATGGATATTCGCCAACGAGCAGGCGGCACGACTCCCTGGAGTTGTCACATCCATAAGATTTGGACGAATCGCTATCTCGGTGCTAGCTGTGATGTTTGACGGGTGCATCAAGATGCTTCCATGCAGGGTTAGCCCCACTACGGATTCTTCCTGAGACTATTTCTCTAAGACTTGCAGCTGGCCACCGAGTTGTTCCTCATGTTGGTGATACACAGCCACGGAGAGGCAGCTAATCACCCGACCGTGGATCAGGAGAAGAGTCGCAAAAACGGTGGGGGGTGGGCGAGTTGATGAATGTGGTGACCGAGAAACTTAAAAACTGCTTTCATTGATTACATCTTGTGTGGTATATAATACAATGATATACTAACAACAACATGCAGTGGTAGCAGGGCTGCCGAACACAGAAGCTGCAAATAGTTAAATGGTCCGAAGTGTAATTGACGGTTGACGTGCGTTGATCCTCATATTCAATTAGAGGAACAAGCAACTAACATAATACGTAGATCAATCATACTTCGCCCCGTAAGCGGTCAATGTTTTCTTCCACCTTTGCTTATGAATACTTGCATCAATATTCTATGGCCGTTGTTTCCCGGTCTGCTACCGATTCGCGCCGAGAAAGGTCCGGGCCGGGTACCTTCAACGAGTATCATCGCCAATTCTCCAAGGTCGAATCTAACGTTAGGAGGCTCTCCGACGCTATATATATGTCTGTTGTGTCTTAGGTTGGCTAAGCTAACACAGAAGGCCTATATATTCTTGGTCTCGGATAAGATCTTGACGGCGTCCTTCCTGAAGACGTAGCTCAGGCCGCTCCAGATCGTCGTGACTGCAACAGTATATCTATTGCACATTTAGTACCTATTGCACATAAAGGCGCCAGTCCAAATTTGACGTGGCACCGCCCACTCGGCCCCTCAGGAGAAATGCCGCAAAATGGCATCTAGAGGAACTCACTGTAAAACCGTCATAGCGGCGCTGGCGTCGGCGGCGATAAGAGGATTCACCATCGTAGCACCCATTAGACCTAGCTGCAGGAATGTGTTGTACTTGCTGATAGTCGTAGGCCGCACCTCTGCCGACGGAAGAGAGAAATCCCAATACCGCAGGAAGGTCTTTGGAGGTGGGAGGGAGATCCATCGGTAATAGACGGCAGCTATAGCGAGACCGATGTCACGGCCGAGGATTATGACCGCTAGCCAAACTTGGTAGCATCAACGTCAGCTGTCAAAATCATCCTAGAGGGAAAGGGGTATCCGAATCGAGGAATCGAGGCGCCGGTTGGCTTGGGAAGACCTACGCGGCAGTGAGCCCTGTGTAGCCAAGGAGACGGTTAGGACCGTCATAAGTGTCTTGTCAGCCATCGGATCGACAACACTGCCGACGACGGTTTGTAGTTTCCATCGCCGTGCTATCCAGCCATCAAGGAGGTCCGAGATGCCTGCGTAAATAAATAAACCTAGAGCCCAGGCGTGGGCATCGTGCAGAATGGCATAGCCGACAAAAGGTGCAATAGCGAGCCGAGAGAAAGTCAACAAATTGGGAACCGTATAGATATTCTCATGAGGCGTCAAAGCCGGTATCGGAATGGGTATCACCTTCCGGATGCCACGAGGTGCTGGCGACGCCTGTTTCGGTGCCGAATGGGTCGGTAGTCTGGGATATTAGGTCAATATATCACGTGCTTTTCCGGGATGGAGGCGAATAGCGAAGAGAACCCATGTCATCATATATGCCTGGTAAATTCCGGAGCAAGCTGAGGTAGATAGGAAGACGTACTTCTTCGCTTCGTCTTCCTCCCCTTGACGGCATCTCACGGTGAGAGAAAAAACCCTCCTAAATACAGGAGTCGTACTCACAGCCCCTGCTGTTGTCCGGTATCTAGGCGGCACTGGGCCCAAGGGGCGGCGCACCGTCCTTCCGAGGCAAGAATTGTTCGGGCCCGGCAAAAGTCCCACGGTGCGCAATTGAAGATTCACTGGCGACAGGGCTCGACAGCTGTGTAATAATCGCCTCCATGCCAGCGGTGACAGAGCCCCGGCGGCGGCGGCGGCGGCGGCATGGGAAATGGAAAGTATGGCACAGCCGTTTCTCGTCAGGGAACGATGTGAACCCATAATAGACATGTGGCAACGGCGGCAAGCGGGAACGCCACCGCTTAGTGCCCGAGAAGCCATGGTAGATGGGCTCACAACATGCCCTATCCTTTCTGGAATTTTCCGACACGCTGACAGAATTTGGGAGTTTACCTAGCCACCATCGATGTGACCAGGGCAACAAGGGCTGCAGGGTATTACCGGTTCTCGCACGGGCCATAAAGGTTGGCAGAGGTCTTGGAGGCGGACCCATACGCACATGCCGCATGCTGCCTACAGGTCGCAGGGGTATATGCAGTTAGCTACCTTCACCCGCCCACTATTTCCGGGATACCGTTGCATGTAATTCCGCATATAATTTGTATAAGGAATAACATTAACGTCCCATATAAGCGAACGAGTCGTACAAACGAGCGAGCAGTTTTTTAGTACGTTGTAATAATTAATCTAAATAACTTAATTATAGTATATCTAATTAATTTAAATTAACTGTATTCCTTTTTATTAACCGTATTTATAACTTTTTAATAAATATATGTATTATATTACGGCTTATTATAAATAATATATTATTATTATTTATATTTAACTTATATATAATACTTAGTTTTATTAATTATTAAATATATTTTCCTTAATATTATCCTTTTACGGAATAAAAGTTTTGCAAGGTTGATATAAGTTCAAACCTTATTTTCCAGGTTGAGCCAAATATACAGAAAATTATTATACATATAATCCATACGATAAATATTATACTTAATATTTTCGAATACGATAACTAATTAATAATTTTCACGGTTAAGATAGATTATATACCTCAGTCCTATAAAACCTTACTTTGAAGCAGAACCTTATTTTAAAGCAGACTGATGCGTGATTGCCGATAAGCTCCGACTCTGATGAACCTTATGCCAGGCAGTAAACCTTAAGAATAAACCTTAACGATAAACCTTAAGGGTAAATTTCAAGTACGCATAAAAGGCTATACGAGCCTTTACCAGTTTTATAGCTTAATTATTCCTACAGCTTTTCGAATTACCTTTATTAAGATAATTAAACATGCCGCGTTATTTTAATTATACCATACCGGTAATCCGTAACGAAAGAATTTACCAAAAAATTGTTTTATTTACGATCTAAAGCTCTTATAAAGTTACCGGACGGGCCAAAATTATCGACAGCACCGTCGATTTAAAAAACCTTTCCTAAAAATATTAAATTCGGGTTTTAATTTTCGGATACGATTTAATTTACGAAAATAACGATAATTAATCTTTAATAATACTTATACCAAAAAATATAAATATTATGAAAATATTATGAGGAAAATTAAAAAAAAATAATAACGGATTTAAAAATTTCGAAGTTTAAATTTTGGAATAATACAAAAAGGATTACGAACGATAGTTTGCCCGGCTGCTCCAGATTGCGAAAAATCTCTAGAATTTCGATAAAAATCGACGTAAATAAGAACTAATTCAGGGCTAGGCAGTTTGTGAAAGGGATGGGTTTTAATAAAGTATAAGAATTAAGGTAGCAATCTATCATTTTATTTAATTATTTAAGTACGTAAAATTAAGGTATTATAAGATTAAGTCTTATAACACCTTAATATATTCTTTTAATATATTCTTTAATTCTTTTAAAATTTTATGTTATAATATATATTATTAAAGGTTTTATAACGTATTTTATAATATATATTCTTAACATATTATATTAAATTTAAATGCTTATATATTTCAGTTAAATATTTAATTAATAATAGGTCACTTATTAGTTAAGTTTTATTAATACGAAATAAAAAGAGTATCTGTAATAAAGCTGCGTTAAGCGCCGTTATTATATCGAACTTTTGCTGCTATTAAACCGTTAAGAACGTATAACGTAAATATAGCGTTATGTATTTTCGTATATAACTTAAATTGTTAGTTTTCCCTTTAGTTTTTTTATTAAAAAATAAAGCTTTTTTAAGTTACTTTTTATAAATCGTATAAGTTAAGGCTTTATATATTTTTAATTTATCGTAATAGATATATAAACGGTTAAAAAAATTACGCTTATTTAAAAACTTAATAAAAGGTTTTTATAATTTAAGAACTATATAAATTATTTAACGTTATAATAAAAACTTTAATTATTTCGTAAGTAATATAAAATAATATGTAAATATTTAACTTAAAAATAATATACTGTTAAAAAATAACTTTTTTTTAAAGAATTTTTAAGCCTTTTAAATTTTTAACTAAATATAAAAATTTGATACATATATTATTATGTTATAAATATTTATTAAATGGTCTTATATTTATAAACTGCTTAAAACGAGCTTTATTTTTTCTAACCTATTATTAAATCTTAATTTTAATAAAAAAATTTTTTTATAAGTACTTTTTTTTTATTTAATTAAAGTGGTATTTAAAGCTCCAGTTTTTTTTAAAACATTAACCGCTGCTGGGCACTAGGTATTACCTTAGCTAGCTCAGGCCTTACTGGCTTAAAATATTTTTATAAACATACTGCTATATTACGTTAAAGATTACCTAATTAAATCTTAAATCTTAATACGAGCTAAAGAGGTCTAAGATATTATTATAAATAAACGTGTTATTTTATAAAATATATTTTATTATTATTATTTTATTATTAAGATTAAATTAAATAATAAGAAATTATTTTATAATTAACTTATATTTAATAAATGTAAAATTAATATATATCATAAATATAAATATTATATTAAAAATATAAATATAATTAATAAAAATAAACTTAAGGTTAAGTAATAAATAATTATACCGCTTTTAAAATTATAGTTTAATAATTATTATTACTTTTAAGAAAAATAAAACGTTAAAAGAATTATATAAAATGGTGAATTATTACCTGTATTTTTATACTTTATTAAAACTTGTTCTTTTTATATAAACCAGCTTTTATTTACGTTAATTTTTTATTAAACTTTAAAAAGTTTTTCGTAATTAGGAATAACCGAGCAAATTATTATTCGTAAATTTTTTAAAATCTGTTTAAACTCTTTTAGTTTTATTAATAATTTTTTAAAAGGTTTTTTTTTAATTTTTATAAAGTTTTAATTAAACTTAATATTGGTCATTTTTACAGATTAGGATTTATTTACAGTTTAAACCTGAAATAATGTTTAATTTTTATTTTTTAAGTTAATAATAATATCCATAGTTACAATTCGTTTGATAGCTTTTATAAAACATTATACCGTAAATAAAGTAATTTTATAAAAACTTTACCGTTATAAATAATTTATATTATATACTTAGAATTATATAATATATTACTTAAATAAATAACAATTTAAAAACCTGTAAAATTAGTTAAGATTAAAAATCCTAGCCCATTTTCTAGCTAATACTTAATATTTCTATCTATAAAATTAATAAAGATTTATAAAGCTTTTTATATATATTGTCGGCAATTGGTGCTTTTAGGTGTTGCCGGCTGGTGGGCTTTGTGGCCCAGGCTTTGTGGGCCAGGTAGCAGAATGCTGCCTGGGACAGTTTTTGTCTATTAATGATTTTTTGTTACTTAATTATGTATGTAAGAGCGATTGCTTACGGATTAGATTAATCCTTTCCTAGAATATTATTAAAGAATATATAGAAAGTTACGCCAGATTCCTGCATTTGATTATTATAATTATTAATATGGTAGTATTTTCTGGTTAATTAGTAATTATAGTACGTTATACGAAATGGTTAATTATAAATTAATAATTAAATTAACGAAAGAAAGTAAAAGATTTAAGAAAGAGTTATTTAATTAACGATTTAAAAAAGAGTTTAGTAGTTAATTATGGTAAACGAACGTAAAATTTTTGAGGAATATTTTAATAAGTAAATTAATAATTTATCTGATAATAATTTTAATTTTTAAAAAAAATTAAAAGTATTTAAATAAAAAATTTTTTAATCCGGATTTTTTAATCGGGAGGTTTTTTAAGATGAAAAGTTTTATAGCGAGGAAAAGTAAAAGGAAGAATAAGAGTTATTTTTAGTAGGAAATAATTTATTATTTTAATAATAACGATTAAAAATAAATAAGTTTAAAATTTTTATTTAAAGATAATATACCGAAGTAAATATAAATAAGCTTTATATATTTTTAGATATTAATTTAAGTAATATTAAATAGGACGTTAAAGTACGGGAAAATAAATATTAAAAAGTCGAAAATATAATTAAAGATATAAAGCTTTAAAATTAATAAATTAACGAAATAATAATACGATTAAACGATATTATAACGAAATTTTTAAATTCTTTTGGAAATAAAATGTTATAAAGTTTGAAAAATTTGCGAAATATAAGTATAAAAATAATTAAAAGCGTTTAATTTATGGTTCGGGTAAGTAATTCGAAAATAATTTCCGTTATAGTATCTGTTATAGTAGAAAAGAGCGATATGGAAGAGATTAATTTATTAAAGAAAGAGAAAAGTAAGAAGGTAAAGTTATCGTTTAAGGGAAAGGAAGTAGTATGTAAAAATTTTGATGATTTAAATAATTTTTTAATTTTTATTTTTTATTTTTGGTTTATCCGATAATTTTCCGAAATAACGGAAGGAATATTATAATTCCTTTAATAACTTTTTTAGTTCTAATAATTTAAACGGTTTAAACGAATTAGGTATACGTTTAAAGGAACGAAAGAAAGATTTTAAGAAATTTAATAACGATTTAAAATTTCGTTAAAAGTATTTTTAATTTTTTTTAGATAAGGAGAATTATTTAGTAAGCTGGGTTAATTAAAAATTTTGGAATAATATTTTAAATTTTATATTTAAAAAGATTAGTTATAAGAACGGTATAAAATTAAAGTAAATTAATTAGTTACGTTTTATAAAAGTTATTATTAAAATATATAATAAAATATTTTTAAATTAATTATAGGTATTAAAAAAGGAATAAAAATATTAAGGATTCTATAAAAGATTTATATAGTAATAGGTAAGGTATGGTAAAGGTTTTTTTGGAAGGAATTTAATAAGATTATATATAATGAAGGAGATTTTATATAGTTTATTATTAAGTTTTAAAAACTTTTGCGGGAAGTGAAGGGTTATAACATAAAGTTTAGGACCGAAAAATATATTACGATATTTTTTATTATTATAAAGGACCGCGTTAGTAGTTAATATAAAACGATATAATTAGTATTTAAATAAACGGATTACTTTTTTAATAATTAATTAATAATTTTAATAATGAGTTTTATAACCGTATTAATATTAATAAAAAGAACGGAAAATTTTATAACGTTTAAAGAAATAAGGGTAAGGGAAATAATAATAATTTCCGAGATAATAAGTCCGTATGAAATAAGGAAAAAAATTGTTTTATTTTAATTATAATAAATACGGATATTTGGCGAAAGATTGTTTTAAGTTATAAAAGAAGAAAAAAGGTAAGGGAAAAAAAAGAAAGCGAGGTTAACGTTAGGGGAATAATAATAATTAAAGTAATAACTTTTTAAAGGTGTATGGTAGTAAATAAAGAGAAAAGTAGTTTATTTTTAAAATTTTAGAAGATTTGTACCGTTTTAATAGAGGAATATTTAGCGTTTATATTAATAAATAATAGCTTTAGGATTTTATATAATAATATAATAAAATAATTTAGAAGCTAGCTGTAATAGTTAAAAGCGTTAAAAGCGTTAAGGGCGCTGGAGTTATAATGATTGATTATATTGAAGCTATAGTAACCGAGGGCCTTAAAGTAACTATTATAAATAGTGTTAATTTAACGATTTAAAAGGTAATTATAAAGGCCATAATAATTAAGTACCTTAAAGTTATAATAATTAAATACTTTAAAGTAATTATTATAAGAAATGTTATATTTTTATACGTTTATTTTTTTATAGAAAATAATAAAAATAAATTATTTTAGGATTTAGGAACGAATATTAATATTACGAATAATATTATGAATTTTAAAAAGAATACCGTATTAAATATTAGGTTTAAGGGTGTTTATATTATGATAAAAGTAGGATTTATCGTAATTATTTTTATCTAGATAGTAAAATAATTTTTAAAGAGTTTTTATAGAAAAAGTAACGAAATTATAATAAAATATACGTTATATCTTAACGATTTTCCCTTAAAGGTATTTTTTGGGGAGATATATTATAAAAAGGAAGGTTACTTAGATCGGAATATTTTAATAAACTTTAATGAGTTTTAATTAATAATTTTGAACGTATTTCGAAAAAGTTTTTTTTTTATAGTTTTATGAGAAGCCGGAGTTTATTATTTATGTATCGGAATATACGAACGATAAGAATTATTAATAGGGATATGCGTTAGGGAAAAAATTCGGTAAAAATAACGACGATAACTTAAAGAAAATATTTATAACCGTTTTTAAGGATAATAAAGTTTATATAACGAATAAAGTAATATAAAAAATTATTTTTTGGTATTATCGTTTTTATTATTTTAATATAAAATGTTTAATTTGGATTATTAAAAGGTTAATAAGGATAAATTTAAACCTTAATTAAATAAAAGTATTTTTTATATAATATATAATAAAGGGAAAATACGGAAAATTTTATTTATAAACTTTTAAAGATAAGGGTAATATATGGAAAGATTATTTAGTACGATATAAATATAATAAAGTCTGTTAATATCGAAAATAATAATTATTTCGGTTTTATTATAAACGATTTTTCGCGTTATAAAAAGTATTATTCGTTTAAAATTAAAAACGAAATATAATAAAGTTTATGCGTATATATTATACGGATAATTAAACGTTTAAAAATAATTAAAAGTAGAAAAGTGCAAATTTTACGTTTAAATGGTAGTAAAAAATTCGGTATAAGTATAAATAAAATATTTTACGTAAGTAAAAGTACTAAATTAATAATTTTTAACTTTTATAATTAATATTAAATTAAAATTACGGAAAAAGGTATTTAGTTTTTATAAAACGAAATACGTAGCATTTCGGTATAAATAAAAATCTTAATATATTTTTAAAACCTAATGATAAAAATTATAACGTATATAGTTAACAGGATTAAATAATTTATAATAAAAGATATAATATTAATTAAGTATTTCGAATATATTTAACCTTAATAAGTTATAAAAGTTTGATAATAATTATTTTAAAATTTTCAGTAATAGGTATATAATTTTAATAAATAAGAATTGTAAAATTAAATTAAAGAAATTAATAACGTAAAAAATTAAGGAAATATTATTAGGTTATTAAGGGATTTATAATAATAAGGTATAACTTTTAAAGGGCGGTAAGTTATTTATAATACTATATATTATAGTTTACGAAAACCTGGAAAAGTTAAGGAAATTTTTTAACTTTAAAAATATTATTCGACAGTTTGTATAGCTTATATAAAAACGGTTAAAGTACTGTTAAAGGTAAAAAAGTATTAAAATAAAAAATAAAGATAATAACGTTATTTTAAAAAACGATACGGATTAGGAAATTAAGTAAGTTAAACGTAAAAGGGGATATCCGAAAAAGATAATTTCTAAGTTATATATCCTAAAGGCCCCGGATAAAGCTTTTAAGTTAATAAATAAATTAAAGTTAGTTTAATTTAAAAAAACGATAAAGGTTTATATATTTTTAATTTTAACTTATTAATAAATAAAAACGATTTTTTTTAAAGAATATGGTAATATAAAATAAATTATCCGGAATAATTATAAGTATTAATAAATAGCTAATATATTAAAGGATAAATATAATAATATTTTTAAAAATTTAAAAGAAATTAATTTAGGTAAGTTATTTATTACTTATAGGTTATTTATAATAACGGATAACGGCCTATTTTTAAAAAAAGTTATAAAAGGCTTAAAATAAAAATTTTGGCTTAAAATAATTTTAATAAAAATTAAGGAAAGTTTTTACGTAGAATTTTTAAATTTATATTTTTTAATAAGGGAACTTACGGGTACCTTATTAATATTAAATAGATATTAAGAAAAAAGATATATATTTATAAAAAAGTTAAATAAATATAAAGTATAAATTTACGCGAAATCGTAACGAATATCGTAAAGGTTATAAATTAAAAATTTTTAATAGTTTTAGTTACTTATTTAAGTTAATATATATTATAAATTAACTTTATCGTTATGTATTTAAACTATAAACTGAAAAAAATATTTATATAAAATAATTCCCGATATTAAAAAAATATTTTAATACGTATTTAAAAAATAAAAAAACGTACCGATTTTCTATTAAAAAAGTTATTAAGTTAATAAACTCTTTATACGGCGTAAAATAAGCCGGAATTATTTGGTAAGAAAAAATTAAAAAGATATTTATAAAGTTAAACTTTTACCTATTAATTTCGGATAATACGATTTATTATAACCTTAAAACGGGGTACGTTATTCTTTTATATATTAATAATTTCTTTTTTTTTAGAATTAATAAATAATAACTTAAGGATATTATTAAAAAGATTATTAAAAACGTTTTTATTAAGGATTTAAAAAACGTAAATTAATATTTAAGTATATAAATTATCCGTTCCTTACCGATTAACGATATTAAGTTAAATTAATAATAATATATTAAAAAATCTTTAAAATTAACTAAATTAAATAAAATGCAAAAGGAATTTATATTATTTATTAAGAATTATTTAAATCGTATAATATAATATAAAAATAAAGGTAATAAAAAAATATATTCGAATATATAAATCTGAAAAAAAATTAAATTTCTTAAGTTATATTAATAAATCGGATATAACGTTTATAATTTTAATTTAAATTAAGTTTATAGGTAATCCGTTATTCTTAAGGTTTATTCTTAAGGTTTATTTTTAAGGTTTATTCTTAAGGTTTATCCTTAAGGTTTACTGCGATCATGCGGAACCAGCCAGCTGGCATAAGGTTTATCAGAGTCGAAGCTTATCAGCAACCACGTATGTGAGCCTCCCAAGCCGACATCAGTCGAGAAATTGCGTGCTTACGGGGGCCGAGCAGTCTGCTTTAGAGTGAGGTTCTGCTTTAGAGTAAGGTTTTATGGGATTGAGGTATATAATCTATCTTAACCGTAAAGACCATTAATTAGTTATCGTGTTCGAAGATATTAGGTATAATATCTATCGTATGGATTATATGTATAATGATTTTCTATGTATTTGGCTCAGCCTAGAAAATAAGGCTTGAACTTATATCAACCTTATATAGGTAATCCGTTGCCTAAATACCAGAAATATAGTAAAAAATTAATGCGTTACTTAAACGGTACGGCAAACCTATTTTTTCGGTACCGGAAGTTAAAACGAAATTATCCGTATCGAAAATATAACAACCTAAAATTATTCGGAATAATAAATATAAATTTTACAAATAATTACGAATTAATAAAATCTATAATAAGATATGTATTTTTCATAATTAAAACGTTCGTATTTTAAATTTTAAAGTTATAAAACATTATTACAAAATATATTACAGAAACAAAATACGTAAAAATAAAAATGGCTATAATTAAGGTAACAGGAATTAAGAACTTTTTAATAAAATTAAAATTTATACTTAAAAGTTCCATTCCCATCTTAAAAAATAATACAGATACGTTTAAATAAGTAAAAAAAACGTAAATGTTACGGAAAAAACGTTATATCAAAATTAAATATTATTACGTACGTTAAAAGATATAAAAAGGAAATATTAACTTCGAATACGTAAAAAGTAAAAAAAATCCTATAAACGGTTTTATAAAATTATTTAATAAGACGGATTTTAAACGGTTTATACGAAACTTAAAACTTAAAAAAATATAAAATGAATTAAAAAATATTTAAAATTTAATTAAAGTAAAAAAAAATTATTTCCGTTAAATTTCTTTTATATAGAAAAAAAATATTCTTTTATTAAAATTTATTCTTCGTTATAAATAACCATAATTACGGCATTTTCTTTATAACTATCCGAAAATATTTACTTATTTATTAATTTTAAAACTTTAACTTTCCGTAAATTTTTTTAAAATTTTTATATCCTTTTAATTTATATACCAAATTAACACTTAATAACCCGATAATAATTAACCACGATATATAACTTATAGCTAATAAACATCCCCGAACCTGCCGGATTAAAACCCTTATTTTTTAACCGCCTGAAAATAAAAGGACTTAAAAAATAATAACCTTAATTATTTACTAATTTACTGGTAAAAAATAAAACGTTTATTTAAAATTAAAAAACCTATAACGTAAAAAGTTAATAAAAATTAACGTTTTTTATATTAAATTAAAATAACGGCAAAACGGACCCGGAACGTTTCGAAAAAAATGGACCCCGCAGCCTGGAATAGCGCAAAAATTTAATAAAATAAGAAAACCGGGTAATTAATGTAACGGTTAATATATAAAGCCCCCCCTTTATTCGAAAATAATGCATAAAAATTAAAATTTAATCCCTATATAAATTAGTTATTTTTAAAATTAATTTTATATCTTTTCGGACTTTTCAGCCATGGTTACCTAACGCAAAAAGGCGTATGGGCAATTAGTATTTTTAGATGTTACCGGCTGGTAGGCTTTATGGCCCAGGCTTTATGGGCCAGGTAGTAAAATGCTGCCTGGGACAGCCTTTATCTATTAATAATCCTTTGTTACCTAATTATGTATATAAGGGCGATTGCTTATGGACTAGATTAGTTCTTTCCTAGAAAACCATTAGAGAATATATAAAGAGTTACGCCAGATTCCTGTATTTGATTATTGTGACTGCTGATATATACCTAAGATTTATTTTTAAGCTTTATTTTTAACGTTCATCCTTAAGGTTTATTACAGCCAGCGGGTATAAGGTTTATTAAGATCGAAACTTATCGGTAACTACATATTAGCTATCTTAGCGAGCTTAGGCCTCGCTAGCTCGCTATTTTCTTTAACGTTTCTAATATACTTTGCTAAGAAGCTAAAAACTAACCAATTAAATGCCGTATCCCCGTAACGAGCCAGTAAGCCTAAGATCTAGTTATGCGAAAATAGGGTCCGTTTTAGGCGCTTTTAATAATTTTTTTTCATTAAAAAATTTAAAAGATTTATATAAAAAGAAATTATTTATAGTTAATTTTCGTTTAATAAGTTTAATATTTTATATACATATCAAATATATACTAGCTTATATATAATAACTTATATTTTTTTAAGTTATAAATTACGGCTAATATAACTAGGTTCAAGTTTAAGAAATAGGTAACTATAACAGTTTTATAGTTACGATAATATAACTATTAGTTGCAGTATCGTATACCGGATTTCCTTAATATATGTTATATAAAAAAATTTTATATATTAATTTTTTCGGCTATCCAAGTTATAGCTTTTACGTTATAACTTTAAAAGGCTTTTAAACTTAATTAATTAAAACCCTTTTTTTAATATAAAGTAATAATTATTAATTATAAGATTTTAAGATAAATATTTAAAAAAGATTATAATATAAAAAAAGCCCGTTTATTTATCTTTTTACACTTACGAATTATAATTATCATGTCGTAAACATAAAAGCGTTCCGGAATAAAAGTTTATTTAAAAAAATTATTTAAATTTAATTTAAAAAATATATATAAAATTAAAAGCCTTTTTTTAAAACTTTATAATTATAATCTTAACTACTTTAATTATTTTTAATTATTATCATATTTATAAGTTTTTAAAATAACTTTTAAAGTATTTATATAAAAATATTTAAAATACGGCTAAAAAATTACAACTTAATAACTAGTGAAATGGTACAGGGTGCAGGGCCTAGGATATGGGTCTACTGATCAGTTAATCAGCACCACTTATATATTTCTAGGAACTCTTTTTGCCGGGCGCAACCCCGGAAACATTTACCATTCAGACATCTACTTATCATCATCAGACAAACTGGTTCTAATACCAGATTAATTACATTAACTTCAATTTTTTCCAGAACCCTGGGCTCACTCGTAATACTTTTTTTAATTTCGTATTAATCAGAACTGATTCTGTCCCGCCCCATTTTACTAGCCTTATTTTTAAGGGTTTATTATTTTTATAATTACTTTTTTTAACTAGGTTAATATAATACTTAAAGCTACGGTTTTTTTAATTACGTTATAAACGTAACGTTAACCTTAATAATAAGATCTAATCTTAATAAGGTAACGTATTAATTAGTATTAAAAAATGGTTTATAAAATTTAAATTTTATTTTATTTTAATTATAAAAATTAATAATTAATTATTATATGTAATAATATTAAATATAATATTTATCGTTTTTAATTACTTAGTAGCCGCGAGCCTAGGTGTCTTTTTTTTTACGCGCTTGCTGCAGGCTTAGGCAAACCTACAGCTTACGACAGACAGCTGGTTCGAATCCAGCTTAGGACATCGTGTTCTAGGTCGCCAACCAAGTGCATAGACCATTTAGGAGCTTCGGCTCCTATAACGTATTAGTACTAATTGAAATGGTTAGGAGCGTCAGAGCTTAAAGGGCGGGGCTTTAAAACTAATTAAAATATCGTATAAGTAATTAAGTTTATTATTATATTTATAACCCCTAACCTTAAACCTTACATAATAAATAACCCGAATAGTAAATGACGATTTCCACTAATATTGTTAAGAGTTAGAATGAGATATATTAATAAAGATGTTGAATTGAAAAAAAGTATAGAAGTAAGCGAGCTGGCTAGCTATATGTGGGCCTGCCAAGGCCTGCGAAGGCCCCAGTAAGCAAGCTAGCCACCTATATAAAGCAACTAAGGCTGCAGCCTCTAAACGCTTTATATAATCCTTTATAAATATATGCGATATATAAAACTTAATACTAAATTAATAAAAATATATATGATAAAGATATAACGAAAGGTTAAATAAGCATTACGTAATTTTATATATAAAGTAATTTTATAATATATAAGAATATATTATTTATATAATTAAAGTAATATATAATAAAAATATATTATATATAAGAACATAGCCCGATAGGTCTGCGGCTAGTAGCTAACCAGCCACCGACCTACCTGTTAGTACAAATAATTATTTGGCGGCATTAGGGAACGCCAGATGGAAGTAACCTAATATATTCACTTTTTGAAATTTATTTTGCGATTAATTAGTAATTACCTTATTGAGCTTATAATTATCCCTTATTTTATAATTTTTTTATTTTTATTATAAAAAACAACGTAAAAGTTATTAAAAATAAAATACGTAAATTATAAGATAAACTTATTTTGCTTATAGGAAAAAAAGGATTTAAATTCGATCGACGAACGATTAGTTACGATATAAATGCATATAGAAAAATTTGCCATAAAACTTTAATAAAGGGAAAATTACGTTTTTCGAAAGTACGAATTATTTAACGGACGTAACCGGAGCATATTCCGATAACCGTTAATCAAACGGTTAAATAACGGACGTAATACGGTAATAACGCCTTAAGGCTTAAAATAAAAGAAACTTAAACCTTTTAATAACGAACAGATTTCGGAAATTATTTGCCGGTAAAATAAGTAATATACGGAATTTTTCCGATAAATAGCCGAATAATAAGCGATTATATAGGCCGAAAAGGTAAAGCTTTATAAGTTATTTATTACGATGATATAAAAGCTTAAGGGCAATAAACGGGTACCGTATTATAATTACCTGAAATTTATTAAACGCGTATTAATTAAAATTTTTTTTAAATAAAATCCGTAATTAAAATATATACCGAACGGCTAGGGCGTAATATAATTATTTATACTTAATAAGCTATAAGTTACGTAAACGTTTTTATTGCAAGTATTTAATAATTATACCGTATTACGTTTAATTATTTTAATTATGAAAAAAAAGCTAAAAATAAAGGATTTATAAACCTTTATTAGGAAAGGTTATTCGAACCTTATATTTTTTGATCGAAAATATTAGGAATAGTTTATAAATTTATGATAATAAGTTAATTAATTACCGTTAAAATTTTATATTAAATGGAGATTTTTAATTTATAAAATAAAACTTACAAACGTTTTAAATCCGGAAAATAATCGGAATAATAAACGTTTCGTATTTAATTATTTTTATAAATTACTGTTAAAGTTGTAAAAACTTTTATTACGTAAAAATATTAAATTAAACCGAATTAATAAGGTAATAAATAAAACGGAACGTTATTAAAACGTTTAAAAAAAGGTAAATAAAAACCGATAGTTTTCCATTAAAAGTATTAATAAAAATAAACGATTCCATTTTAACGTTTCTAAGAAAAAGGTTTTTGGAAATAAAAACCGATTAAAGGTATTACGAAAAAGTAATAAAAAATAAGGCCGTTTTTACGTATAGATTTCAGATAATTACGGATTTAATTCCGACCGAAATAAATTTATACGGTTTAATACTTCCGATTTTTATAAGGGTTCTTTAAAATGTTATAATTATAAAAAGTTAAGTTATAAGGCCGTTAATTGCAAATTTTAAAAAAATACGAATTTTTTATTAATACGTCCGTATAAAGAATAATTTTCGGAAGCCGTATAAAACGTTACGGTATATAACGATAAATCGGACCCTTTTTTAAACGTAACCTTAAAAAAGGAGCCGAAATAGGTATGTACGTTTAATTTATTTCGGCAAAAAATTATAAAACGGTCGGAATAAAACCGTTTCTTAAAGAAAAAAAATTTATTAAAAGGGGCGCCGGAAATATAACAATATAAGTAAATATGAATACCGGGATATAAGTTAATATAATAAATAAAAGGTTAATAAAAAAAAATTTTCCGGCTAATTACCGTAAATATCCCAGGTTTTATCGGCGCTAACGCCGTATATATTAAATATTATAGGGCTTATAAAATCCTTATTAATATAACGGATAATAACGGAATTAAACGAAAATTTAAGTAAGTTTATTTTACGATACGGTACAACCGGAAAACGCTTAATTTTTTATTATCCCGTCCTGGAATAGATAAATTAAGGATTATATTAAAAGCAGTTATATATAAATAATTATACGGGCCATTATAAAAGGGCGATAAGTAGGAAATCGTAAACCTAACATTTTTCGAAAAATAGGTTTATATCGTTAATTTAATAAAATTAATTAACGAATTAAATATTTTTTAATTCGGGAAGTAATTACGTTAATAAATAATAAAATTTCCAATTTATTTAAAGAACTTTTAACGAATATATTCCGAAAAAGTTACGAATTTTTTTTTTAATTATTAGGAATAAAGTACCCGATAAATTTGATTTCGGGAAAAACGTTTTTATTCGGATTTATTTATCCCGTATCGGAAATATAACGGAAAATATTAAAAAATTATATATGGGAAAACTTAAAAATAAAAAAGATTTGTTATTTAAAAACGGATATAAAAATATCCGTATTATTTATACCCAAAAAGGATAATAATTTCCGATTATACGTCGATTATAAAAAGTTAAATAAAGTTATTTTAAAAACCGGTACTTTTTATTTTTAATTTTAAAAGTTATAAATTATTTAAGGTTTATTAAAGTATTTTCGAAAATCGACCTTAAGGATATTTATTATTATATCCGGATCCAGAAAACCGATAAATAAAAAACTGCCTTTTAAATATGTTACAGCCCGTTCGAATATACGGTTATACCGTTTAATTTAATTAATATATTAATTACGGTCCAAAATTATATATAAAAGGTATTAATTAAGTTAATAAACTATATATACGTAATATTCTTAAATAATATCGTTATTTATTCGGATAACAAAATGGAATATACGGAATATTTTTAATTAGTTTATAAACGGCTGTTATAATATTAGCTATTTGCGAAAACATTTAAATACGAATTTTTAAAAAAAAAAATTTAAGATTCGTAATTAATACCGACGGTTTAAAAATGGACCGCCGACGGGTTAATTTTATTAAAATATAACTAAAACTAAAATTAATCCGGAATATTTAAGTTTTTTTTAAAATTTGCGAAATTTTATCGAAAGTTTATCGCTTATTATTCGCGTATTATTAAATTTATTACGAAACTGTTAAAAAGAACGTAGGTTAAAAGTAAGAAGGTAAAGTTTTATTGGCCTAAAAATATCTAAAAAATATTTCGAATTTTAAAGGATACCTTTTAATCGGTACTTATATTCTAATATTAAAATAACTTTAAAAATATTAGGATCGAAATAAATGCGTTAATAAAGGCCATATTTAAGATATTTTTACAAAAATACGGAAAATATTAGTACCTAGTTATATATTAGTTACGGAAGCTTAATTTAATTAAGGAGCAATAGGCTATAAGATAAAAAAAATTATTAGCAATTATAAAAAACTTAAAATAATAACGTTAATATTTTAAAGGTACGGAAAAGGCCTTTTTAAAATTTACCAACCATATAACGTTAAAGGATATTATAAAGGTATTAACGCGTAATCTTAAAGGACGGCTAATCCAATAAATTTACCGTTTTATATAATTCGATTTTAAGATTTAATACCAACCGGACGCTACTAACCCGGCAGATGGGCTATTTAGGCGTCCAGATTATATATTCAAAAAAATCGAATATAAAATTATAATTTTTACGTTATTTAAAAAGCTTAAATTTATAAACGAAATATTAGAAAATATAAAAAAAAAGGTTGCAAATATATAACGTAATTTGGAAAATTATAAAAGAACGAAACCTTTTATAAAAACGGGTTAAAATTTATTTACCGCAAAATTTTCAGATAAATTCCGGATGGCTAAAGTTTAAGTAATAACTTTTCGCGCAAAAAAAGCGGAAAATTTTTATTATACGATCGCAAAAAACTTTCGAAAAAAAAGGGAAGGTATAAAACTATATATTTACCGGACTTATTATTTACGTATAATAATATAAACGCAAATCGTAACGTTAATACGATTAACGGCCAAATAATAACCGTAAATTATAATTATATTACGGTCGAATTCCGAAAAAAAAAACCCTTCGAAATTAATATTAACGTTATTATTTATAATTAATACGTTTTACGTCTTTTAATAAAGAAGTTAATTAAGAACGAAACGATATTATAACCGAAAACTTTCCGATAATTTTATAATTAAGTTTAAAAGTTATAAATTAAGGATTTAAATATTATAAAACTGGTACGGATAACCGGATGCTAAGCCAGAATAATGGAAGTATATTTTTTGAATTTAAATAAAACTTTATATTATCGGAATAAATTTATAATTCCGTCGTAAGGTATTTTACGGAAGTAATTAATTAATTAATATTATAATAATTATGACGGCAATGGTAATTGGCAAAAGTACAGACCATTATCAATAGGTGGTTAGGGCTGGAAAACGCATAGCTTATTTTTTCTGTTTTATTTTTTAGCTTAATATTCCATAATATAGATAGCCCATATTGGAACTTTGTTTTTAAGATTTTATCTTACGCCGTAATATAATATTAAGCTTACTTTTAACTTAAGAAAGTATTAAAATATTCCAACTAAACGAATTAACCAACGGATACCTATTATTATATACGCGCGAACCTATTAATTTATAACTAAAACGTTTAGTAATACGTAAACTAATAAATACTTACGATAGTACGAAATGCCAAAAAACGCGTTATTGCGGTAACAGGAACCGAAAATACGGTAATAATCGAAACCCGAAAATAGATACGATTTAAATTCGAAAATTTCGAATTACTTATTTAACGTAAAAACCGATCAATAAATATAACTTTACGCTATCGATTTATAAAAATATAAAACGTTTTATAATAAGTTAAAAAATTAATTATAATTAGACGATTTAATAATAACGAAAATAATAAATTATACTTTATCGAATTAATCGATAACGTTTTTTTAACCGAAAATAAAGTTTAAATATATCGAAATACGTTTTATATTAATAATATTTTAGATACTGATATTATTTAAAAAGTTACCGGTCTAAATAGCCTTTATATTAAAAAAGTTAAGGAACTAATAATATCTTTTAAAGTCCTTATATTAATAGCTAAAAAAGTAAGTATTATATTTAACGGCCTTATAATATATAAATAATAAACGTTGTTAATAAGAAAATACTTAAAAGAATATATTACGAATTAAAATTACGAATTATTTTAATAATTACTTAACGTAAATAAATAATTTAAATTTATCAAATTATTACCGGTTTAAACTTAAATTTTAAAACCGTATAATTTTAAGTTAAATACGATTATATTTTCTTAAAAAAAACTTAAAACCAAAATTTTTAAAAGTTAATTAATTAAATTATTTCATAAAAAGAATTTTCGAAAAAGTTTATTAAAGAAAAAAATAAGTTTAAAACGGCCGTTACTATTTTAATTGTTAAATATAACCGTTTCTGAAAACTTATATAAACTTAAGTATCTTTCGGATTAAAACGAAAACCTTTTAATTTTGGTATCGGATCCGAATTAATCGAAAATTTAACATACGGACCGTAAGATTCCGAAAATTCGTACGATATTTCCAAAATTATAAAAAATATAACGCTTATATCCGGAATAATATCCATTAAAACGTTTAACGGCAAAAATTATAAATTTCCCGACCTTTCCATATTTTATAATAATAAAACCAAAAATAAAATCTTTTTTAAAATTTAATAACGAAAATTTAATAATAAATTAAATATTAACCTTAATTATTTTATAATTAACCGTATCCGTTAAAAATATATTAAAAAACGTTTCGGAAAAAATATAACTTAAAACCTATAACCGTAATTTCGTAATTTTTATCCTAACTAATTTAAAATTTCTAAAAATTTATTTATTTAATTATACGGTAAATATAATAATCCGAATTAAATAAAATAAGCTTATAATAATTATAATAATTTGCGAATAAAATTTAACGACGATTATATCATATTTAAAAATAAATTTATTAAATTAATTAAAAAATACAGAAAACTGAAAAATTTATACAAACTGGAATTTAAACGGAAATTTACCCCCGTATTATAAACCTAACTTATATAAACCTATCTTAACAAAATTATAACCTTCGATATATATATATACTTAAGTCCCGAAACCGAACTTAATTTCCGATAAATTAACCGTATAAAATTTAAATAACGGACGTAAAAAAATATACCGTTATAATAATCCCTTAGGCGGAAATATTACTAATAACACCACCGTCCCGGAAAAAATATTTCTTTACCTAATAATTAACGAAACCGTAAAACTTTATCGCAAAAAACAGTACTTTATTTACTGAAAAAAGAATTATACGACCAAAAAATATAAATATAAATCCGACAAACCCTAAACTAATAATACCGATCCCGTAAAAATTTAAGCTATTATAAACCGATATTACCCCGAAACGGTTTCGAATAAAAGGAAACTATTCAAAAACGAAAAAACGAATACCAAAAAAAAATTCTTAAAATAAATTATTTCCTATCTACGAAAATTATTTACAGAATTTAACGTTAAATTAATAATACCATTTAACGTTTCTCGTTTTTTCGGAAAAGCGGCCTTTACGATCCGTTATACCGTAATTAATAATAAATTATCTTTTATTACAAATAATACCCTTATAAATACGGAAGCTAAAAAATATTTATTTATTAATATACCTTTCATTAAAAAAAATTTTTATCTAAACAAAAATAATAAATAATTTCGAATTACGGATTATTAATAACTTCGACGGAAAACTTACTTAATTAATAAATATAATATTCAAAATTATTCTTAAGATATAAAAACGCGCGATATTAAAAATCCCGTTCTTTATCTTAAATATATAACACAATTTAATTATTAAAAAGGTTTAATTTAAAAAATATAATATTTTAATCGATACAAAAAAAAAAGAACTTATATTTCCAAACGAATAATTACTTACGCTTAATACCGACATATCCCGAAATAAAACGATAAATTATAATAATACGGTCGACCCCATATACCAGCACGACGCGTTATAACGCGATAAAAAATTCGATTAATATTACCAGTATTATAACGTAAGCAAAAATAATAACCCCAAAAACTAATTTCGATAAAGATAAATATTACAAAAAATAATAACCTTTATTAAAATACTTTAAGCTTACTTAAAATATAAATATTTATACCATCCGTACGCGTATTATAAAAAATTATAAGGCCCCTTATATAAAAACGAACTTAAAAAACCCTGATCGTTTACAAATAACTAATCGAAAAAAAACTTTTAAAAGTTATATAATACCGTTACCTAATTATTTCCTACAAATAAATAAAATACGTTAATAAACGAAAAGATTTAATATTAATATCGGAAAATCTAATAACGTATCAAAAAATTAAAGCGATTAAAACGAAAACGTACCCGGAAAACTTACGAACGAAAAAAAACAGAATTACGACGTAATCCCGTACGACCATTTTTAACCCTTATCGTAATAATAAACTTATACCCCGACCATAACCATTATACGCATAAAATATAAAAAATAACGTAAATTATAAAAACTTAAAATACGAAGGATAATATAAATACCTTACCTATTTAAAAAAATACTATAAGCACAAAAATAGATATAAATAACTTTTTTATATATATATAATATAATTAATAAAATCCTTATATAATACGAAAAAATAAAAGGGGCTAATATAAATATAAACCTTTAAAAATATCTCTGGTAAAAATTACGCTTTTTATTCGGGCAACAAAAAATACTTACGTAAAAATTATTTACCTATTCAAAATTAACAAATTTATATAACCAAAAAAAATACGAACAAAATACGGACCTATTAAAAAAATTTACGAGGAATTAAAAAAATACGGCCGTAAAATAATACCTAAATACTTATAAAATTTTCTTAATATATTTAATAAAACCGAGTTTAACGTATTAACCCTAAACCGTTTTATCGATTATCGAATAAATTTAAAAATAAATTTAACCAAATTAAAATATAATTTACTTTATAAAATATCATTAAAGAAAAATATAAGTATATAAAACTTATATCATAAAAACCTTATAAAAGAATTTTATAAAATCTAATTCAGTTCCTTAAATTATACCGGTACTATTTATACTTAAACCAAACGGACGTAAATTAAAAATTTACATAAATTATTACAAATTTAATATTATTTCCAAAAAAAAACCCGTTACCTTATACTTTTAATCGAAAAAATATTAATCCGTATTTCGAACGTCCAGATTTTTACCAAAATTAACATCCGATAAACCTTTTACCGGATCCGTATAAAATTAAAATATAAAAAGTTAACCATATTCCGAACCTGTTACAGAACATATTAATATAAAATTTTATTATTCGGCTTAATTAATAAGCCGTTTATCTTTTAACGATATATAAATAAATACTTAATAAATTATTTAAATATATTTTGTAATATATATATTAATAATATTTTAATTTATTTAAATAATAAATTTAAATATCGAAAGTATATCGTTAAAATATTAAACCGGTTAAAAGAATTCGGATTATAAACGGATATTATAAAATATAAATTTAATATCCATTAAAATAAATTTTTAAAATTCGTTATAAATATAAATAACGTAACCGTCGATCCGATAAAAATAATAATAATAATAAAAAACCCCCCCGATTTGGTTAAAAAAATATAATCCTTCATAAAATTTTATAATTTTTACCGCAAATTTATACGTAAATTTGGCCGTATAATTAAACCTTTTAACGATTTTATTAAAAAATGAATTATTATAAGTCCAAGTTTTAACATATCGAACAAAATCGTAACTAATATATTAATACAAAAAAATAACATTATTAATTAATAATACCCGGTAACCTTTTATTCGGAAACGATATAAGGGGCAAAATATTATTACTTTATATATAATAAAAAACTATTAACGGTAATCCGGAAATTATAATATTTAAAAACCGAATTTATATAACTTTAAAAACTGTTTTTTATAATTATTATAAACCATTAAACGTTAAAATATTTTAATAAAAAGGAAATAACTTGATATAAAATAAACCGGTTAAAAAAAGTTAATAATTTAATATAATTTTACTATTACTTACCGCCCGAAACGGAAAAACGTAATATTTAATTTTTTATCTAAAAAATCTGAAAATTTTAAAACGTAAAAAATAATTAAAAAGGCTTAAAAAATATAACCGTCTTTAAACCCGTAATCGAAATATTAAAGTTTATTTTAAAAAAGGTAATTTCGGGCTATTTTATTTACGTTTTAAACGAAATAAATTAATTACTTTTTAAATTATCAAAAATGTTATTAATTAACGTAATATTAATCATTAACAAAAAATATCCTAACCTTAAAACTTTACATAAAAAAATACGGTCGTAACGTAATTTAATGTAAATATTATTAAACGGAAAATATTTATTACGTTACGGTTAATTAATAATACTTAATTAAAATAACCTCCGAACGTAATTATTTAAAATAATATATAATAAAATAATTACCGTATATTTCGGAAGAAATAAAACTTATAAAATATTCGCGATTAGATATTAATAACCGGGGATAATAAAAAATGTTAACCGTTATATCGAAAATTATATAACGTATCGATTATCGAAAGCTTTTCGAAATAAAATATTTGGTTAATTATATTTATTTTTAATTCTTTTACGGTATTAATAAAATTTTATCGTAAAGTTTAAAAATATGCTTAAAAATAAATATAAATATAATAACGTATTTGTTATAATTAACAAACTTAATAAAGTATTTTAAACGGAACCATATTATATTATTATTATTACGAAGAATATTATAAAAATGTATTATTAAAAATTTTA
This sequence comes from Monosporascus sp. MG133, assembly GCA_004155925.1. Lineage (NCBI taxonomy): Eukaryota > Fungi > Ascomycota > Sordariomycetes > Xylariales > Monosporascus > Monosporascus sp. MG133. Next base: position 59,739 of record QJNX01000712.1, read on the forward strand.
CCGAATTTTCAGCTTATTATTAAACGTAATTAATAACCAAAATCCTTAATTTATTTCGGATTTTATAAACGAAATATTTAATATTTTAAGTATTAAATAAAAATTATCTTTTTCGAATTATTTCTAAATTACGGGATAAGCCGAAATTATAAACAAATATTTAAATTAACGTTTATAGAATTTTATTAATTACTAACAAAATAATTAATTTATTGTTTTATCCGTTATAAATATTATATAAATAGGTATATTTCATACTTTTATCGGCATAAAACTGTACGAAATCCTTTTTAACTTCCTTATCCTTATATAATTTAATTAAAATTATCATATTATTAATTTCGCAACTATAACCCCCTGGAAACGGTTAACGTAAAAAAATATATAACGAATAATCAAAATTTTTAACGAATTTATAACGTTTACAAAAAGTAATTTAACCGTTATATAAAACCATACAGTCCGATAAATAAACTTATATTATAAGGAATTTAATTTCGATATAAAAAATTAAGTTTTTTATAATTAAGAAAATTTAATTTATAAATAAACCGAATTATAAATTTAATTTGTTTTTAATAAAATAAAGTTATAAAATTATCGAACGAAAAAAATTACTTTTATAAGTTAAAAATTTCCGAAAACTAAAAAATAATTAACGTTTTTTACGTTAATTGTTTACGGAAATATCTTAATAACCCGTTATTTAATTAAATTATAAAAACTTCCGGTAAAAAAATTATCGATAATAAAAAAAACAAAAAATATTACGGTTTATTAACTTACACCTATATTATTACCGATTTTAATATTAGGTATAATAAAAAAAGTTAAGATCCAGATTTAACTTAATATAATGTTAAATTATTTAAAAATATAACGATAAAGTTATAAAAATGTTACGAATTTAATTTAAACCGACCGGATTTACTAAAATAGTTAAAAAAAAAGCGGTTAAAAAGGATTATATTAATTTATTATATAAAAATAATAATTTGTTAACGATAAATAAAATAAAGGTAACCGGTTTAAGGAAAAAAACTTACGTTACCGGCAAACTTAAGGCTTATTTACGAAATTTACGTAACGATCGTACGTAACCGTACCGGAACGAAATTAAATTAGGAACCCGATAACGTAACAATACGGTAAAACCGAAAGTATACTCCTTTTACCTAGAAGTCGATTAAGAAGCTTAAAGGTCCATAATTTAATTTAAAAATCGAGGATAATTTTTTTTTCGAAAAGGGGATAATATAACGGCAGTGGCAATTGGCAAAAGTATAAACCACTATTAATAGGTGGTTAGGGCTAGAAAACGTATAGCCTATTTTTTCTGTATTTATCTTAAGATCAGGCTTTTTTTTCTTTGTTTTGTTCTTTAGCTTAGTATTCCATAATATGGATAGCCCATACTGGAGCTTTGCCTCTAGGATTCTACCCTACGCCGTGACAATAATCCGAAAACAGAATATTACAGATATATTCGTATATTAAAATTAATAATTAAAAAGTTTTATTAAGAAAATATAATAAACGATATCCGAAAATATATTAAATAATATCCGAATTATTAAATAATAATAAAGTTATATTATAAATTATACGGATAATTATAATTTTTATTATTATTTAAGTAGCTTTTTTTAAAAATTTAGGCCTAAACGGATTAAAATATAATACGATCTTAATAATTATCGATCGTTTTATGAAAATAAGTTTATTTTTTCTTACGGTTAAAACGTTAACCGTAACTGAATTAATCCGATTATTTTACGATAAAGTAAAATGTAAATTTAAAATACCGGCCGGAATTGTTAGCAATAAGAATAAGTTATTAATAAGTTAATTTTGGATAAAATTTTATAAGAAACAAAAAATAAAATGGCGTATATCGACCGTATATTATCGGTAAATTAATAAATAAACGGAATATATTTATTAGGTATTAAAATATTATTTTCGTAATTACGTAAACGAATACCAAAATAATTAAATAAGATTATTACGGAATATAAAATTCGCGTATGATAACGTTCGGAATATATTTACTAAGCGGTTTCCGTTTAAAGCTTTATATAGGTATTATCTAAAGATAATAAAATACCTTCCGTAACGGTTTAAGGGATAAATATAAGGAATAAAAAAACGGTTCGAAAAAATTACAGCCATCCGTCGAAAAATATATAAGTATTAAAAAAATTAACAGCAACTTAAAAAAATTATTACGATTAATGCTATATATTTAAAAAATTTTAGCCGGAATAATAAATAAAATTATCGACGAAAAATTTAGGTTTAAAAATAAAAAGTTTATTTTTTTTATATCCGGATAACGATTAATAAGCGAATAGGTTCTTAAACGTATAAAGTAATTTTGTTTATTAAATATTAACGGATATATAATATATTTTTAATATCGTTATTAAAAACGTAGCATAACCGAAAACTAAGCAATATATAAATAGCGTTATTGGATTTAATAAACGAATAAAAAAATGGGTAGTAAAGGATATTATTTGTTATTAAGACGATTAAAAATAACGTAAATATATTCTTAAATAAAAAAGTTAATCCGTTAAATATAATACGTAAAAACTCCGAAAATATTATAACGTTACGAAAAAAAATTTAAATGCGTATATAAAAAATAAAACGACTTATAATATATAAAGTTATAATAAACTAACCGGAAAGTAATTATAAAATAATTATAAAAACGTAAAAAATAATTTTAAATAATATTAAAGTATTAAATTTAAAACTAATTATATGGCTATTTTAAGCTTTCGATAAATAATTATCTGTTATATACCGGCCGGAAACGGACCCATTAAATATTATTAAATATATATATTAAACCAGAATTTAATTAAAAATTAACATACGAAAAATTAAATTATAAATTTTTCGTAAATAAATTAAAAAGCGAACGGAACTTAATAAATAATATAAAAGAAATTAAACTTTTATTTTAAAAGCTTAAATTTTACGCTTAATTATTAAATTTTACGTTAAATAATCTTTTTTATTAAGTATATTATATAAGGTTGATATAGGTTCAAGCCTTATTTTCCAGGCTGAGCCAAATATACAGAAAATTATTATATATATAATCCATACGATAGATAGTATACTTAATATTTTCGAACACGATAACTGATTAATAATTTTTACGGTTAAGATAGATTATATACCTTAGTCCCATAAAACCTTACTCTGAAGCAGAATGCGTGGTTACTAATAAGCTTCGATTCTGATAAACCTTATGCCAGCTAGCTGCAGTAAACCTTAAGAATAAACCTTAAGGATAAACCTTAAAAATAAACCTTAAGGGTGAACCTTAAGTGCGCATAAAAGGCTGTGCGAGCCCTCGCCAGTTTTGATCATTCCTACAGCTTCATCAAGACAGCTGAACATGCCGCGCCATTCTAACTATACCATACCGCTAATCCGTAACGAGAGGATTTACCAAGAAATCGTCTCATTTATAATCCAAAGCACCCATAAAGTTACCAGACGGGCCAAGACGATTGACAGCACCATCGATCTAAAAGACCTGTTCCAAAAAGACCGAATTCGGCTTTTAATCTTCGGATACGATTTAATTTACGAAAATAGCAGTGATAAATCCTTAGCAATAAAGAATATACTTATAGTTAATACTTTATAAAATAAGTAACCGGTAAATAAATATTAATAATATTATAAAAATATAAAGCTTTTAATAATAATTATAATAAATTATAAACCTTAAATTTTATAAATATAAAATTAAAATTTTATATTTATATTTACTATATAAATTAAATAATAAAATAATAAAGTTGTTTTAAGTTAAAGATAACGTTTTTAATTAAAATAATATAATATTTTATTAAGTAATTTTTTAAAAAATAAGTTAAATATTATTAATAAAAATATATATTATTAAAAAGTAAGATATGTTTAAATAAAATATAACTTAAAAGATATAATTATTTTCCCTTAAAAAAACGTAACCGTATAAATAAAATTAAATAAAATAATAAATTGCTACCTTAATTTTTATGTTTTATTAAAACTTATCGTTTTTATAATTCCTATTACATTAATTTTTATCCGAATTCTAGAAAATTCTTATAATCTGGAATAGCCGGGTAAATTATCGTTTGTAATTTTTTGTAGTATTATTACAAAAACTAAATTTTTAAATTTTTAAACCCGTTATTATTATCTTTTTTTAAATTTTTTTAATAATATTTTTATATTTTTCGCTGTAAATATTATTAAAGATTAATTACAGTTATTTTCAGAAATTAAATCATATTCGGAAATTAAAAATCGAATTCGATTTTGTTTAAAAAGTTTTTTTAAATCGATAATACTATTAATAGTTTTAACCCGTCCGGCAACTTTATAAAGGTTTTATATTATAAATAAAACGGTTTCTTAATAAATCCTTTCGTTACGGATTACCGCTATGGTATAGTTAGAATACTACGGCATATTTAACTATTTTAATAAAGGTAATTCGAAAAGCCATAGGAATGATTAAAACTGGCAAGGGCTCGTATAGCTTTTTATGCGCACTTAAGGTTTACCCTTAATATTTATCGTTAAGGTTTATTTTTATGGTTTATTCTTAAGATTTATTCTTAAGGCTTATTCTTAAGGTTTATTCTTAATGTTTATCCTTAAGGTTTACTGTAGCCAGCTGGTATAAGGTTTATCAAAATCGAAGCTTATTAGCAACCATGTATTCTGCTTCAGAGTAAGGTTCTGCTTTAGAATAAGGTTTTATAGAACTAAGATATATAATTTATTTTAACCGTAAAAATTATTAATTAGTTATCGTATTCGAAAATACTGGGTATAATATTTATTATATAAATTATATATATAATAATTTTTAATATATGTAACTTAGCCTAAAAAACAAAGTTTAAACCTAAATTAACCTTATAAAACATATAATAATAAAAAAAGGGTTTAATTATATATTTTAAAAACTTTAAAATAAGTATAATATTAAAAAAAGTTAAATTATATATATAATATTATTTAATATTTAGTATTTTATTATTTATCGTTTAATATTATATTTATATTATAAATATTATATTTTACGTTAATTAGTTAAAACAGGATTATTTTAAATTTTAAATTTTTTAAATTTTTTAAAGTAAGAAAACTTTAAATAAAATTTAAAAACGAAATAAAGTGAAATTATCTTTATATTGTATATTAAATCCGAAAGAAAATGCTTTATATTTCTTAAAAATATTAATAGTTAGTATTATGTATTATATATTAAATTATTTAATACATTTATACTTAATTATATCTTTTATAAGGTTCATTTAAATTTAAACTTTATTTTCCAACCTGAGCTAAATATATAAAAGATTATTACATATATAATTTATACGATAAATATTATACCCAGTATTTTAAATACGATAACTAATTAATGGTTTTTATGGTTAAGATAAATTATATACTTTAGTTTTATAAAACCTTATTTTAAAGCAAAATCTTATTTTAAAATAAAATGCATAATTGCTAATAAACTTCGACTTTAATAAACCTTATGCCCGCTGGCTGCAGTAAACCTTAAAGATAAACCCTAAAAATAAACCTTTATGATAAACCTTAAAGGCAAACCTTAAATACGCATAAAAAGCTATACGAACCCTTACCAGTTTTAATCGTTCTTACGGCATCTTTTCGAATTACGTTATTAAAATAGTTAAATATGCCGCGCCATTCCAACTATATGTAACGAACCTGTTATACATCCACCTAGAGGTATCATCAGTATTCGAAATGAGGTCTTGATTTGTAGGTAACAATAGTACAATGAATGATCGGGGGTCTGTTCGTTAAAGAGATTTGCGGACTTTTCTCTCAATCGGAGAACGATGCCTCTGATTAAAGATTTAGATTGATAGCTAAAGAGCGAAATTAAATAGGTGCTATCTATAAAGGAAACCGATCGTTATATATCCACTTCTATCAAGTAAGTGTGTCGTAGATCTGTCTGATCTATGTGATCTATGTGATCTAATCCAAGATCACCTAGATCACCTTAGATCACTTAGATCACCTTGATCTTGGCGCGGGGAAAGCGAAGCTTTCCTTACTCGAAGATCAGCTGCGAGGAGCCCACACCAGGCTTTAAAGGCAAGCTTCTCCAAAAACAGGAACCTTTGTTCCTATACTGTAACATTATACTATACCGGTAATCTGTAACGAAAGAATTTACCAAAAAACAGTCCTATTTACGATATAAAACCCCCATAAAATTACCGGATAGGTTAAAACTATTTATAATACTATCGATTTAAAAAAGCTTTATTAAAAAAATTAAATTCGGGTTTTAAATTTTAAATATAATTTAATTTACGAAAATAAAAATATTTAAATTTTAATAACATTTATACCGAAAAATATAAATATTAAAAAAAAATTAAAAAAAATTAAAAAAATTAATAATAAGTTTATGAATTTTAAAATTTAAGTTTTAAAATAATGTAAAAAAGATTACGAACGATAATTTGCCCGGTTATTCCGGATTACGAAGAATCTTTAAAATTTCGATAAGAATCGACGTAAATTAAAGATATAAAAGGGATAGGTTTTTAAAAATATAAGAATTAAAATAATAATTTATCATTTTATTTAACTTTATATATACGGTTATATTTACTTAAAAAAGAATTAAAGTTTAATATAAATATAAAATTATAACGTTAATAATAAGTTTTAATATAAATATATATATAATAAATTAATAATAAGTTTATTATTTTTTTAATTTAATTTTTATATTTTATATTATTAATAATTTATTATATATTATTAATGTTTTATATTATATACTTTAAAACGGCTTTTTACTTATTATTATTAAAAAAAATCCAATTTTTTATATTATACGTTTTGATAAAAATCGCTATTTATTATTAGGGTTATTTATTATATAAGGTCCGAGGTTACTAGGTTTTTATCCGGCCCGCCTATAGGTACGGTATTTGGAATATGTTCTCCGGTTGCGTTATATTACCAGACGGGCATATATATTACCTCATCAACATCAGGCCCCATTTTTGCAGTTGGAGCTGCGCCGTAGGCGCAGCTGCAAAAACTCCGTAGCTTTATATACCACGCTAACCCAATTAGCAAAATATCTACAAAAATAACAAAACCTTAAAAATAAGGCCTAATATCAAGTTATAAATTTTGGGGCTCGTTTTAAGCAATTCCCTATAAATTTTCGAAAATATAACTTAAAAATTAACAAATATAATAATAACAAAAATAAATAAAAAATAATAAAAAACGTTATTATATATAATTTTAAAAGGGCTTTTTAACCATATATATATTTTTCCAATCGGGATTACTTTAACGGAAATATTAAAGATCTAAATTAAAATTCTTATTTTAAACAAACCTTTAATCCGGAACGCCCTTATGGCTGCGACGTAACAACCATAACTTATACGGCCAAAAAAATAACTGGACGGGCTTTTCTTATACTAAATTACCCTTAAAAGGTTTATCGCAAAATGTTACGACCGGTAATTATTATATCGTAATAAGGAAAGCGTTCCGGTTAATTAATTCCGGAACCTTTTTAGGGCTATAACGTAATAACCATAACCCGTACGGCCGAAAAAATTAATATACGGGCTTTCCCCATATAAAATATACTTTAAAAATCCGGTATACGATAATGCGACCGATAGTTATGCTGTCGCAGCAATAAGGCCGTTACGGTCGCCCATTTCTTAGACCTAAACTTAGCTATATTGGCCGTAATTTGCATCCAAAAAAATGGAAAAAATTCCTATATGTACGTTAACTTATACTGGACGCGTATATAAAATATCGAACTTATCGGACGTAAATTGGTTACTATAATATATTTTTCTTTTATACAAAATAATTTTATTCGAATAAATGAAAAAAATTAAAAGAAATTCGACGATTTAGGTAGCGATGTACAGAACGAAACCCTTATCCGCACAACCTGAATTTAGGCCTTGCTGGTTCGTTACGGGGATATGGCATTTGATTGGTTAATTTTTAGCTTCTTGGCGGAGTACATTGGAAAACTTAAGAGCCAGCGAGGCCTAAGCTCGCTAAGACAACATGTATATAATATAGCAGTAAACTAGGCGTTAACGTATACGGCTTTATATCTTCTTAATAACACTTTATCTTATATAATATTTATTATAAAAATAATATTATATAATAATTATTTAATATATAACTTTTTTTTAAAATAAAGTTAAAATTTATATTAACTTTATATAATAATTATTAATTATAAAAAAAAATTATAATAAATATACTTTTATTATTATATTTTTATTATTTTATAATAAGTTTTATTATTATTATATTAAAAATATTATAATATATTTTTTAATTTTTAATTATATATTTTATTTAAAAGTAATATTTTATTTTACTTATAAAAACTATTAATTAATTATCGTATTTAAAGATATTAAGTATAATATTTATTATATAAATTATATGTATAATAATTCTTTATATATTTGGCTTAGCCTGGAAAATAAGGCTTGAACTTATATCAACCTTGCATTATTAAACCTTATTTTTAAGAATTTTTTTATGGGTCCGCCTTGGCGGCATATTTAAAGCTACAGGTTGTTGCAAAGCCCTAGCCGCAGCTGCGCCGCAGGCGCAGCCACATCTCAAAAGCAAAGGGGCTGATTGTAGTAAGGTAACGCAGCCGCAGCTCCAACCTCAAAAATCGGGCACTGATTTTAGTGAGGTAAAACAGAGGGCATAACGGCCTTGTGGCCTGTCGGAGGATATGTGATTGGCCAGAAGCAGGACGAGCCAGGGGTGCGTACCTGCAGCGCAACGACAATCGAGCTCCTGCCTCCTTCCCGCGATGAGACTCGCTGAGCTCACTCAAGACAGCTTGAACATGCGGCTCCTCAAACTCTCCAAACCAGGGCGGAGATGGATGACGGGACCTGGCAAGCAAAGCCCCTTCCCAAATTCCCCATACGGCATGTTTGGCCTCTATATTTTCGTCATGTTTTAGTGCCACATGTATGTCGTCGTTCCCTTTCGCACAACCAGTTAGCGTAGAGCTCATTTCTTACTTTCAGCGTTGCGGCGTACTAGAGGTAGCCTCGCCGGCCGTAGAGTGATTCACGCGACCGTCTATCACGTCACGGATAGGAATTTCGTTTGCGTATTCGGCCAGTGATCTCACGGGAGGGTTGCGGGCGTCCATCACTACGGACTATCAATCTCCGGCAGCGGCTCGTGCTTTTAAACCGTATCTAAGGTTAGGGGTGCTTCGTTATCCAGCCTTCCTCGGCAATTATTAGAGGTGAGTTTTTTATATCTACCGTAGCTAGAGGAGACAAGGAGAGCGGGTGTGCCCGTGCCCTTGGCTACCTTCGCAGCGAACCCAAAGGTAATTTGTGGGTAGTATAGGCACGGGACTATTCTCGCCGTCCAAAGACTCCCGGACAGACCCACGATGATATCGCATTCACCCTAGGGCTACCGTCGAACTCTTCAAATTCCGAAGAATAGTTAGCACTAGTGGAAGACTGTATTCAATCCGATCGCCCGAGAGTTCAAGCAAGCTCACTTGTATCTTGTATGCGGGAAGAATGTCCCGGGGGAGGGGGCCGTTTCAATTATGTACTGAGCGTCAGGCTAAAGAAAAACACCCTTGCCAAGTACCGCTTAGGCCACACCAACGCTAATTTCCATTCTAATTAGCTACATGCTTCCCGTTAACTTACCGATACATGATGTCGCCCTATTGCTCATACACATCGTTAGCGTCACCGTCTGACTGCTTCCGTAGTTTGACTGCTTCTATTGTCGCCATTGCTTCCGAATGCCGTAGCGGTGTCAGGACGTGATCGCTGCTGACAGTTGCATTAGCAAAAGTAATGATATCTCATTGGCTCTATTAAAATGTCTTGCTGTGTTTGTATGAGAAACGCTAGGTCCTGAATAGGTTAGAGAATTGGAGAGTACCTGACATGGATGTTAAACTTACCGCTATGACGTAGTAGGTAATTCAGCAACCGAAGCTAGAAAAGGGGTGGGTGTAAGGAGGTCGAGGTTTTAAGACCCAAGGAGACAAATGTTAATGTCAGCTTAAACGTGACCAGTTATCTCAACAAGTAGCTACCTGCGTAAGCCAAACCGAGTAAATTAGGGCGCCTTTCCTGTCTAGACCAATAGTCAACTATCATAACCAGTACATATCCCATATCCGTAGGTTATAGAGTAGGTAGGTGCAGTACAACCTTAATACAGTATCGGCAATGGCAATGTGCTTTGTGCTTTGTGCTTCGTCCTTCACGCTTTGATCCCTGGGGGCGGGGGAAGTGGAGCTCTAAGAGAACCTTCCGGGAAGCTGCTACCAACAACCTTAACATTGCTCGGTACAGTGTGTGTAGCATGTCTGGGGTGTATGTGTATGCCCAGGAGCATGTGTTCCCAGGGTGTATGTATTAGATTCATATACTGGCGGCTAGGGCAGTCGAAGTTAGGTTACGATCATAGCTAGTGACGGTGACTGGGGGTAACGACCTGGTATAGCAGGAACCGTCCCCCCTTCCCCCTTTATACATGTAGCCCTACCCGGCTCTAAGACGAAGTTCTACTCCGAGAAATTAACATAACGGTACCGAGGAATTACCCTCCCTATAGACCGCGGCGAAGTCTAGTACAATCAGAGCTACCATATATCTTCCGTTTTCATCTCTCTTTTCTAGACGGAGATACTAATGAGATTTTCTACCCATTGACAGAGACGACGCCTGTGTGGCACAGTCGCGCCACGTCCTCGATATGACGAACCGTTTCGAGCTTATATTATCTCGTCACGGAGAGGACTAGCGGGTGGCGAATACTCGCAAGATCCAAGGAGGAAAGGGGGCAGCCGTGGACTAATGTGTTGAGCCGGAGTGGCGTTCGGCTCGCAACAAGGTTTAACTTCGCACGAAACCCGGAGTTCGAACTAACTAGCTGGCGTCTGTGCCGGACATGTAAGCATGACGGAGACCTGATGCCATTACAGCCGGCGCTATGGTGGAAGGGCAGAAAGGGAAACCGTCGCCAAGGGTTGCTCGCGTTCACTCTTTATGGGAGCATGGGCCGAGTACATCAGTTTGCCTGTTCAAACGAACGCGCGCGCGCAGATTCAGATCCACGCACATCTGTCGGTCGTCATCCACTTGTGCTAGTTATGGAAGATGAGAATCTGTCGCCGAAGACCGAGGCCTCAACAATTATACACGATAGTACGGTTTACCGATATCCCAGATGTCTTTTTGTCACTGGATCTAGCGATTCCTCATTCACGCCGGAACAAGATATACGATGAGCTAAAGGCACTGAACGATACCACTGGCTAGTATTTCGGACATATCACCGACCACCCTTTCACCGCCAGATACGTCCGTGTCATTCGACTAGATCACTGTTGCTACGTGAAAAGAAGGCAGACCATTGGTATATTTACTCAACGCTGTTGTACTGCTTTTTAGGTTCAAAATTATCACTCGGATAGGAATAGGGATGGGTTCTAATCGGTTCAAGGACGAACTGTGAAGTTATCATCGAACAACACTCTTGTCGGCTTGTCGGCTAGTTGCTTCTCCTCGTTAACTAAAGTAGAGATCACTATGGGTGCGTTGTCGTCCTTTCTGTCTCTGTGAGCACGAGACTTTGTAGTTGCCTATGGGTCTTCCAGCGAGCCCTCTTGTAAAGCCGCCAGCCCTAAAATGATCTGCGGCTCCTCGAAAGCTAGATTGCTCCTATCTGTGGTACAAATATCTTTAGGGCAATCCCATGTTTAGACGCTCCTGCTAACGCAGGATCCTCGAGTGGTACAGCCTTTTCGTGGCAAGGACATTCGATCCTCGCTTGTAGCTACCCACCTGGAACATCGAGGCATCTGTACAGATACGATCACCTAGCCGATGCGACACACGCCCCGCAGGGCTGTCACCGTGAACTCTCGCTGCCATCTCGGCCCAACTGATCAGACTCCGCCTAGCCTCCACCTCGCCGCCTTTCCTCAGGAGTTTCCATGGCTTCGACGTCTAGGGATACCATGGAGGCCTTTAATGCCGACTTATCTTAGCTCACGACCTCGGCCCTGAAACTCGGGAATTGGGACCTGGCACGAGCGAGGTTCTCGCTGATTTGAGACGTCGGACTCGATTGCGAGTGTACATGGAAAACCCTAAAGACAGTCTTCGGCGACCGATGATTATTGCGCTACTAGGAGAACCTTGTCAGAACAGGGCCGGGGAAACCTTATTGCTTCTTTAGTAGGCAGTCATAGGCGTTCTTAGAGCACACATCCCACCGGGAAGCGAGTCACTGCTCCGAATACGCCCCATTGGCAGGGGTAAAATGGCATCGCTCAACGTTGCCAACCTCATAAAAGCCACCTCATAAAAGCCAGGTCTCCTCTACCTAGCACATCTCCCATCACGGCACTATTTTCACCGTTGAAAGGAATCGCTGCCCTTTGCACGATTCTCTCTCGAACTTCTTACAATCCCAAGGCCGCCAACGCGAGTAGACGCCGCCGAAGCCAAAGCATATTGCCTGCTCTTTTATCTCTTTCTGGCTTGTAATCTACATTGCGCCAAGGTAAGTTGATTTTCGCACTCTTTTACCTTATTTCACTTCTCGGGGTTCGATGTCGAGTGCTATCTCCTTTAACACCTTCCCACTGAATCTTTACATGCCCCGAGTGTCCATGCGAAAAGACTTGTACCCTTCTGCCACTCTCCTTATTTGCAGTCCAACAAAAGTTCCAGGTTAAATTCGTGCCTGATCTAACTTGTGCCCTGCAAGAAAGTTCCGAACTCAGAAGGCAATTCAGACGCACCAGCAGAAGAAGCTTATTCTGGGGAGCATCATGTCTAGTCGTCCGCCTCCACACATTCCCCTCGAACCGACGTTCAGGGGTTATATCCGAACCACTATGGACGCTCTGATATTGTTCGAAGCATGCCTAAATGGCCAGTTGTCGCACGTCCCAAGACGGCCACATGACAGGGAGCGACCATCGCTCATCAAAAGCGGCCATGTTTTCATCTACGAAGAACACTCCTCTGGCATCAAGAGGTGGACCGACGGTGTCTCGTGGAGCCCGAGCCGCATTCTTGGTAACTACCTCATTTACCGTGAATTGGACAAGCCTTTCCAGCCGGGAGAGAAGAAGCGTGCGATGAAGCGCACGAAGACAGAGGGAGTGAGCAAGCCAACTAACTTGCCGCGACCAAGCTCGACGGGCTACAGCAGCGCCATAACAGCCTCAAGCTCCAGTCATTCCGCTTATGACGGCAACAACGATGTTCATGAGCTCGAGCTCGAGCGAGCTTACGTCGGATCTCTGGTCGACTCTTACCAGTTCAAGCCGCATGGCCTCATCAAGAAGACAATTAGCATACAATACCACGGTATCCAGCATCATATGGTTTCGTACTATAAACTCGACGATGCCAAGAGTGGTCGATTAGTTAGCCCATCAACGGATCCGGTGCTGCAGAACGTCGTGCCTCGGGCCGAGTTATTGCAGGGCTCGAACTTCAGATCTCCCATTGAGGACCAAGAATATATGGTAGCTGATCCCCGCCTAGACCCCATGTACTCAGCGATGCCACATCAGCCGCCGGGTTATGGTGTTCTGGGCACCGTGAATGCGCGCTCGATGTCTGTTCCAAGTATAGCATCATTCGCTAGCTCATGGGGTCATCAGTCTGCCTACCTTCCGAACGCCAGCTACCACATGGCGAATGGCCTACCTTCTATCGGCTACACTCCACAACCCCATTCTTCTGCCTACTCATATGACCAGACTGCTCTCACACCATATCGGATGCCTCCATCTTCGCAGCCCTCAGACCTTGCTTCGGCAACGATGCATGTCAGACGGCATTCGACTCTAGCTGACACGGGTGAAGGAAGCCATGTTGGGTATTCGATGCTTGGTGGTGCTGATAGGTCTCACATAAACCCAGCATCATCCCTAGGCAGCAACTACAGCCTCTCCGACCAGAGCCTGACGCAGCCTACAGTAAACGGTGGGGGTGCGTTTGACTTTTCGGGTTCAGCACATACCCCTGGGCGCAGCTCGAATGTATATGATCAAAACGGGTCGACCCAGGACGGTGCAGCTTACGACGACGGAAGCGTTCCCGGCCAACAATTGAGCGGATATGATGGCCTCTGGTAGGAAGTACCCTCCGGGGTCTCTGGACTCGACTCGTCCGACATACACTTGGACCGCCATCGCATCCCTTGACTTCCTCTGGATGAGGATTATTTCCGTCGCCTTTTCCTTCCGTCTCTGCTTCTTTCCTTCCATTGGGCACTAGGACCAGCACCGCATCCCTTGGCTTGCTCTCCATGAGTTTTAAAGCATGGCAACACTTCGATTCAATAGCACCTACAGGATATAGGCGACGGCTGAGAGCATTGGAGTTTTGATACCCACGGACCGTGTAAATCTACTCGGATCAATTGCGGAATGATGGAATGATGAATGATGGGGTGTCAGTTGGCGCATAGGACAGGGTGGCGTTGGATGCCTTCTGGGAACCTGAAAATTTCCTTTTGCGTATCTGATAAATCAGCGCTTGGAACGATATCGTTTCGATGAAAATGACTTTGGAATCCAGGGGTTGGTGGTCTTCCCCTTTTTCTTGGGGTCAGCACTAAGCGCATAATAGCCATTAATGCCAGCTTTACCGGCATTATCCCCTATTAAGCCACTAAGCGGGGCTTAATGTATATACATGATGGCGAAACGCCCTACCATGTTAGCTTTTAACGAAACGAAACGAAACGAAGCGAAACGAGACATTAATGACCTCAGAACTGACTTACGTAAACCAGTACTTCACAATCATCGTACCAAAATCTTGGAGCTAGTGTGAGCTGCTATCTCGAGTGTTACTAGAGAATCTCAATGGTTCGGGTCCTCGGATTGGCCTCATTTATTGCGCATATCCATCGGACTCTCCCGTTTCTCGAGCTCTCCGACTAAATAAAGTCTTTCCAGTAGACTCGATGATGCTGGGACTGTGGGCTCAAGAGGATTACAAGCCAAGCCTCTACGACGCTAGCCTTCGCTACCTGAGTCGAACAAAAAATCCCTAACTGATATCAAAGGCGCTATGGTAGTTAGTTTCAAACCTTGCCGGCGTATATCCCTTGATTTACCTGGCCTGGAAACATATACTAGCATGTTCCTCCCTCTTCGCATGGTATACTACAGCCTTTCGTGAAAACAGAAGAGACGGCTTTGAAAACTTCGGTTGCGTACGTACGGTTCAAGGCTGCTAACTATCGTAGTCCTTTACTAAGAAAGCGAGATCGACTGTAGCAACCTATGTGAGGGAGCCGCCCTGAACTGTCACGTTTAGGACCGCTCATTACATCTGACTCCGAACCTGAGTAGTTATCGCTTCCCATATTCTCCCGCCGGCTATCTGACAGTCATCTCTCGAGGAAGAGCCAGGGCCGCTTGGTTCCGCTCATGCCGTATGCTTCGCCGGGTATTTCCATTGGTATAGGGATAGTGTCCTGGAAAATAGACAATGAACCAGGGGAAGACCGTCCCTCCGCTACAGTCCGTCCATGATCCCGGACGGGCACCAATACTCCACATTCCCAGTTGCGACATGTTAGCTTGGGCTTTCCAGTCGCCTTGTCTTTCACCAGGCGACCCCTAGAAGACATCAGAGGTCAGTCGCAATCGTATGAGAGGTAGAAAAGCCGCTTCGATGGGTCGCACAGATTAGAAGGGACTATGAAACCTACCAGGCACTATCGGACAGATTTGCGCTTCCAACATATCCCCATGCAGTAGGCGAGCCGGTAGAGTGGCGAGCCAATAGTATCTTGCTATGCATTAGGAGGCCAGTTCGCACGCTCTTGCAGTCGCGCACCAGCCGGCGAGGGAAAGTCGCCGAATCCCACCATTTGGACTGAAGGCAGATTGTTCCCGCGGCCTAGCTCTGTCTATTAGACAGTGGATATAAATAATGTAAGGGGGTTGACCCACGTTCTTTCCACCCCGACTTCTGTCCACAGTATCGTCAGACGGGAAATACACACGGAACCTGTCCTCGAGCGTTTCTGGCTGCGCTTTCGTCGTCCGCTTTCCTCTTGAGTTCCTTGCTGATCTCTCTTCGTATTCTTTCAATCCATTGTCACCTGACAATATCAGTCATGATACTTGGACCGGAAAGCGGGGACATGCCGCACCTTGAGCGGCATGGTAGATGGCTGATATGAGATCCATATTAACCGACCCGAGGGACGAGACAACGTAGTCTATCTCGATGTCTCCCGTAGTGCTCAAACCAAGAGCCGTTATAGTTCGGCCGAGCCCACAATATCCTACAGAGAGTATTAACCCGATTGTTTCTAGTATACAAATCAGATATGCACTACCTGTTCGTTTCCAATCGTCACCCACATGGGATTGTCCGCTTCCCGTTGCGTTAGTCAAAAGTTACTAGATAGCTTGAGGTATGAAAGAGAGTTGCGGGTGTTGTGGAACTCACATTGAGTGTACAAACCCGTAACGCGCCGTTGCCGAGAAATCATACTTTGCGAGGCTTTCGACCAGAGCCTCATCCAGGCCTTGCGCTCGGAGGAAATAACAGAGCTCTTCCTCGAATAGCGTGGACTTGTTGCGGTTCAGGACGGTCATATCTCTTCGTGGTAGGTCGATGACGAAGACAATGTTCTCCATAACACCCGTCTCTCCCCAGTCGTACGGTACTAGGTTTCCGCTTGGGATAACTATACGCAACGACCGGGGGTATTTCAAGAGCTGTAGTTTGGAATGCATATTGCCGAATGGCAGCACTAGGGTTTTGATTCAGTGAGCGCAACAAAGGCGGAATAGTCCTGATTGAGAGAACTCGCATTCGCAGGATGAATAGAAATACCTCTGGTTGGGGGGGAAGGGGGGTTTTAATTGCTCTTGCTAAGATAACAACTTACTCGGTGGAAAGCAAAACTTGATTCGCTCTTCAGGGACGTTGGCCTTCATCTCTTCTTGCTGCTCTTTACGTCAGCTTAGTTCAACGCTACAGGGCGAAAACCGAAAGAGATACCTGTGTGGCACCCGAAGCAAACGCAATGAGGAGCATCTTGGTCTTTTCGATGTCAATCTTGGATAACAGCCAATCCTCGTCCCACTGGAAAGAGCTCAGCACCGCCATTTCGAGCTCATCTTTCTGCAAGACCTCTTCGATTTTTATATCATCCCCGGTCCGCGTATAGCCGGCAGTCCATGTCTTCTTAATGACTCCAGTCGGAAATGGAAGGCTTGCGGAATGGCCAATGGCGGCTGAGGTTCTTAAAGTCGGCGTTCCATCCGTCTTTGCTCTTTGCCTTGGCTCTTGTATCATCTGGTCCTCGTCACGAGCTTTTCGCTTACCGAGTCTTGCAAGTCGCTCTTCTTCCATCCTTTTGCGGTCAAGCCTAGATAACCCGCACGTCACTGTTGGTGCGGTTTCCGGCGTGGCTAGAGAAGCGCTCATTGATGTTTCTTGCGTAGGCGAGTTTCCAGCCTTCTTTGTTATGGATGGATAAACTGGACGCTTCTCCAAGTCCTCGTCACTACTACTATCGACGGAGAGTATCTCCGTACCTTTGTTTTCAACATCTTGCAATGATAGCTCGATGGCATAGCGTAGAGCGGCATCTTCGTCACCGTTGAAGGGATCCTGGGCGTCCATTGCCTATGAATACGTGTGCTAGAGGATAGAGGGCGATAACTAAGCTTCGAATGGGGCGAAATGTGTTGAGGTACATGAGCTTCCAGAATTGATGACAAACAGACCGATGTCTGGTAGGACGCGTGGACTAGGGGTTCAGCGCGTAGGGAAGCGCGCGTCATCACGTGATACGGCCGTCTCAAAAAGATTGAAAGCATAACGCTTATGAATGTGGGACAAAACCTCGACCAATACACACTTCGTTCCCAATCTAAGCTGTCGTTTTATTACTTACCGAGGAGGGGTCAGCAATTGGCGTGTACAATATTTCCGAATAAGAAGATTCCGGGTAACTGGGAAGAGGAGAAGCCACCAGCTAGCCATTATGACACAACTGGAAGACCACTGTTATAGACACCGCGTGTTCAGCAACCCCTTACCTTTCCGTCGTATAACTCGAACGAAACCAGTCCTACTTTCAAAATACGAGGAGGGTAATATATAACATTGCACCAAACCTCTAGCTAGAGACATACACATCCACCCAGCAGAGGCCCGGCTGCGCGGGTAGAGTCAGGTGTCGATCAACTGAAGTTGCCATTTCGGAGAAACAGTGCGTCATGGTGATATATGAGACCACGAAGGTCTATGATATTAACCGCCAAGGTCTATCGTAGCTAAGGCGCTAGACAAGTGCTGTGATACATCACCAGAAATTTTTTGTTTATGTTAGACACCCTTCCTACTCCTACCACTGCCCATCGCATGAATGTCGTCCATAGCATGCCCAAATCCGGTGATGCGTCGATCGTCCGAAGATGCCCGTGGGCAACCTAGGCCATGTATGACTTGCATCATCAATGTAGACGAGCAATGCGTTATTGACGTCGCGTCCTCCCGAACCTTGCCCGCCCAGCCGATTAATGCCAGCCCTGAACTCCAAATACGATGCTGCCCTTCCGTCTAAAGCCCAAAACTCCCCGGCTCTGTGCCCCTGTCAATGTCGCTTTCATATCCCGAAGACTTAATCACCGACGGGCAATCCCACAATCCAATAGTTTCGAAGGCGTCGCGGGTCCAGCCGTGGCAGTGACCACGAACAAGGTCGAAACCCCAGGCGCCGTAGCACATTGATAATATAAATAAGAAGAATGTAACTTGTACACTAGCTCGTATCAACAACGTATCTAAATACCAAAAATGGATGACCATAACCCTCGTGGGCATCAGTAGCTACTCCGCTCCGTCCCTGGACTGGAAGGAGACCGTAGACACCAAAGGTACCTGGTATATAGAAAGCACGTCGTGATGGGCAATACCCAATGATAGCGGTGGGCGACTTCTGTGGTGCGTATGTGTGTAATAGAGTGAAAGACAGAGAGAAAGAGAGAGAGACGAAGACGACGCCTTCAACGCTGGGGCGGAACGTCCAAATAGAAGGTACGATCGTCATCACAATTGAATGATCTAGTTCGACGGACTCAACTTAAGCATCCGTCGGAGGCTATCTTCCATCGTTATGACGCTATCAGGTCGATGAGGAGAAGTGGATACAGCTTCCACGGGCGCTTTTGATCGAATAGTCGAAGAGTAACCCCCCAGCACAGATGCTGGGAACATACCACGGGGTAGTGACTGCTGCTCGGGCATCTGTTGTTCGGGAGGGCTGGGCGGCTGGGAAACGAGCTGTTGCGGGGACTTCTGAGGCGGTTGTTGGCGGGGCGATTGCCGTCGGCGAGGCGCTTGCTGCTGTTTGGACGGTGCAAGTTGCGGACTTGAGCCCAACTGCCCGTGGAAAAGATAGCGCTTTAGGGCATCGCTAGGATCTAAGTCATGGTTCTGCGACAGAGTAGGCGTAATCTGCGCAGTATTCGAGCCGGAGCGCGCGGCTCGAATGCGCTGCTGGTAGGGAGTAGAAAATGCTGGCCCAAGCGGCTGACCTGGTGTACCGTCGAGTTCATTGGCCGATATCCCAGGGGTAGTATTGCGCTGAGGAATAACTGGACGCCTACCTGCCTGAGTGCCCGTTGCCACTCTAGGAACGGTGTTCTGTTGTTGGGGTGAATCATGAGGCGGCGAAAACGGGCCAGGGACAAGAGCAGTGATGGCATTGACGGAGTTCGCTCGATGAGTTCGGGCCTTTTCGGCTCTGTCGGCACGGAAAAAGAACTCGAGAGGTGATTCCTCATTCCGCGGCACAGGCGGGGGGCTCGGGGTGTCCTCCGAGTCGGTGCAAGGCGGAGAAGGTTCTTGGCCCGGGCCCATTGTCGACTTCACAGTGGGTGAGTCGCTGTGAGACCTGGCGAAGAAACTGGGCATCGGTAGGGCCGAGGGCGCAGGAGAAGCATGAAACGTAGAACCAGCAAAAATAGCTGGCGTAGAATCTTGCTGGGAAAGTATCGGTGGACTGGGACGACTCTGTTTCTCGTGGCCCGGTGATGTGGCTCCTCCTCCTCCATGCTTATTGCGATTACGATTGCTTTTGTTGCGTTGCTTTGGATTCGTTGAGCCGGTCTGCAGAAACGCGGACAGATCGCCTCCAGACGGTCCAGGCCTCTGGGGAGTGCAGGGACTGGCATAAGGGCTGCTCTTTTTGTACGACGGGATGTCGTTCTCGGACGCATACATTTTTTGTGGTGTCTTGAGGTTGTTGCTGTTGTTGTTGTTGTTGTTGTTGTTGGCGGTGTTGGCGTTGTTAATGTTGCGGCCCTGGCGACGTCGGCCGGGTGTATTCTTGGGCTGAGTAGATTGAGTCATGGTGTCGCGAAGACATAGATGTATCCGGCCGAAAGTGAATTAGGGAAAAAATTGAAGAAGTTAGAAATTGGCTGAGCACGGGTCAAAGGTTCCTTAAGAAGAAGAAGGGATGAAAATAGGTAGATGTTAGAGCGTGGTAGAAAAAGATGAGGTATCTATGCATTCCGAGAAGTTTGTATTGTAGTGGACGTTTGTGCCCATGTAATGTAATTACAGGCAAGAGTTGTTCACACAGACTACCACCTGCTCCCTGGTCGATGCGACGTAATGCGGGGGGCCAGACAAAGGACGGTGGAAGGGCTCTTGGAGGTGCTACGTATGAAAGGGGAGGCTGGGCTCCAGTGGACGTGTCTTGTCTCCTTAGGCGTTCACTCTTCAATGAGACTTGATTTAATGGGCTTGCGATTTGCATCGGCCAACTTCGTAATAGCAGATGGGCTGGAGGCTTGTACGAGTCTAACCAATGCGTAGGCACAATTTGGTGTAAACGACGAGATATAATTTGTATTGTTTGATACGCGATGTGTTGGCTGCGGGGTGTCTTCTGTCCGTATTGTTTGTTGTTTTGTGGATCGTTCAGTCCTATGGGCCTTGGCGTTGATGAAGATGTTCCCAGCACTCAATTCCATAAGAACATGTTTGGGTTAAGAAGAACTGGAACCCAATTCAGTTATGCTTTTCTACTTTAGCGTAGGTGCTAGACTATGTAGCATTATGCTAGGGACAGTTAGGTATTTAGAATAGGATATATCATATTCGGCCTGGGCCATAACGTTTGAACCTATATATTACGTATGTGCGTAGGTAAGTGGAATTTGGGCGTCTACTTTCCCGTTATTAGCGGTTTATGTCATCTAATAGACAACTCCAACTTCCAGGTACCTCAGGCAAGCAGATAACAGCCGCTTATCAAATAACTTTGGGGCTCGTCAGCATATAAGGCACATAACTAGGTACGCAGGCAACTGCCTACAGACCTAGGTACCTAATAGTGTATGTAGACAGGTACTCATAGGCTGCCTGCATGCACTTACCTACATACCTATATGGACGTAGGTATGTGCAAATAAGCTCAGTAAGAAGCAGTCTACCTATGTAGCACATAACGGAATATATATACAGTTTTCTATAAATCAGAGCGAGCTGGTACTTGGTCTGCCCTTCAGCACCTTTTTCAACCCGACCTGAGCCCCACCGCCCCAAAGGTTCACAGTGCTAGGTACTTAGTACAAACCATCAACATCACAATCACATCTTCCATCTTTCTGTAACACCATCACCATTCACGTTCACCACTTCCCATAAGCGCCGCTCCTGCTACGACAGTAGTCACTGGACAAGATTTTGACCATCTATTCAAACTAGTGCTAGAGCCATTTACACTCCCACCTCAACACTCATATCCACGACAGCTTCACCAAGCATCGTTGCAAAATGGCTGATGTGGATATGACCGATGCACCCACCGCCTCTGTCGCCGCTGCCAAGAAGGAGCGCAAGGGTGGTGACGCTGAGAGCAAGGCCGATGGCAAGAAACGCTTCGAGGTCAAAAAGGCAAGATGAAGTGGGACGTATGGAAGTGAGCGAGCAAGTGCTGACTGCGACCCGGATCTGTAGTGGAATGCCGTCGCGCTATGGGCTTGGGACATCGTCGTCGACAACTGTGCCATCTGCCGAAACCACATCATGGATCTATGTATCGAGTGCCAGGCCAACCAGGCCTCCGCTACGAGCGAGGAGTGCACGGTGGCATGGGGAATCTGCAACGTGAGCTCTCTCTCCGTTTTCTATCTATCTGTGACAAGAGCTACCAGCTAACCGACCCTTCTCCGCTAGCACGCCTTCCACTTCCACTGCATCTCTCGATGGCTGAAGGCTCGACAAGTCTGCCCTCTGGATAACAGAGACTGGGAGTTCCAGAAGTATGGTCGTTAGGTTGGACAGGCCAGGCGGCAGAAGTCGAGGAAGATAAGCAGACGAGCAGCAAGGTTACTCATGGCAGACTCATGTCGCCACGCGCAAGAAGCAGCACCGCGTCAGGCTGCTTCTATGAAACAACCTCGGTCCACGAGGCACTCGGTTGGTTGCAAAGCTGAATTACTGCACTGAAGAATCGAGTATATTTGTGGGGTAGCCATCACGGCCTCCTGGGCACATCCCCCACATCTACCTTATATGAAAGCTGGGGTGAATAGACTCATTGCTTGGAAAAGAGCTTTTCGTCTATGACTATTTCCTGCTGTGCACTTGTAATGGCCGACCCACCGCCAACCGGAAGCCAATCGACCTTGTGTCTGTTGAAGAAGGGCCATTGAGGAATGACTAGCAAGAACGTAAGGGCCGTGCCACCGAGGCCTATCTTGAGGGCTAGAGCGATGTCCTGGAGGATGAAACCCATGAGGAATGACACGACCTAAGCAGCGAAGATGACAGCGATCAGTAACAGCTTTGTGGAAAAAGACTCCCGCCTCGCACACAGTCGATCAAGCGGATGGTGATATCATACCCCGACTGCTGAGAGCGCAACGGTCGCAAGTATCTCGGCTAGCTTCTGGCCCTCGAAGTCCTTTAAGTTATAATCCGTTAGTCGGGTTCTCGCCTTGCCTGGGGACGAAAAGGAAGTAAACAGATGCAACTAACGATTTGTCCGTCGACTAGGTCCCTGACCTGGTCCAATATCTGTTCCGCCATTGTAGGGGGATTAGGTGCGAGCCCGAGCGGGCGGCAATGCGAAAGCGAGCAGAGGTAGAAAGGCTTCTGGTACGTTGGGAGAGCGGTATAAGTTGACTGATTAATGCTATCGCTAGTGAACTTATCACGAAGGAAAGGTTGCACTTGGAAGTGACCAGGTAATCCACTTTCGGGAGTGGACCCCCGTCGGGAGTCAGGGATCGTTCATCCAAATTCAGGCGCTCGGCGTATATACGCGCCGTACGTGGAGACGCCTGTTAATACATGTATGGTACGGGGAGAGAGAGCGAAAGGGTCTACAGTAACTCTCAGCTGTCGAAGGGCTGCCACCACGGCTTGCCAGATGAGGGGGCCAACCGGCATGATAACATCCCCGATATGAGGCTTCGAAGGCGCTATGTAGCATGATGTCTTGTCAGATAACCTAACTACTGGGTACCTACCATTTTCACATGTCGATTCGACATACCTACATAGTGCTACTTAAATCTTCCCGGCGCTGTACAGTTTCTGCAGAAGGTCCTACCTGCTACCTAGTATGAATCTGGACCAGATGAGCCGTTTGAATTTTGAGAGGTCTACCCTTTTATGAGATATCCCTCTATCACATCACGTAAGTCAGCCCACTCTCTAGATACTAGGTATTTGCCGCCATCCAGAAGTCTTCGCCCTTAACAGCCAAGAAATCCCACTCGCTAATAAGAGATTTTAAAACACTGGATTGACTCACAGGCTTTTATTAAAAGACCTTTAAAAAATGATGGATGAGTCTACTACGAAATTATGTAATACTGCCCTTTCTTTCCTCTTCTCCCTTAGGGGCTTCGGGTCGTTTGTTGGCCATGCTGGCCAGCAGTCAGGATTGATTACCTCTACGTACTGTGTAGGTAACCGAAGCAAATAAATAGTAGGTGTATATACACCTGTAATACGTCGAAGATAACGTTGACCACTTGGATGTCCGTTTTAAATGTACCTTTGGGAACAGCCCTGGTATAGATCATACTGATTTTGTATAGGCGTCTACTAGCGTGCCCCGCCAGTACATGGCAGTGTGTGAAGCTTTGCCTAATGGCGTAGTAAAGGTACATTAGGTAGGTACAGTCTCGGCCTACCAGGTACTTCATTCACCCTGACCTCCAGCTGTCTTTGTCCTAACCCCAAAATTTTCAACCAAGCTTCTTCCTTCGTCCATTTTCCCATCTTCGCAATCCAAACAACCGCAATTGCCGCAAATTTTGCGCCTTCAATTATCACACATCACAAGTCACACAGCTTGTTTTCCTTTTCTGTTCCCGTCTCCAGATCGTCTGTAGCACTGCCCGTTGAAACAGTTTCATTCTTTTCAGGGAAAGGGGACTGATCAAGTCTAAACCC
>QJNX01000279.1:0-83531 GCA_004155925.1 Monosporascus sp. MG133
GGGGAGGGGAAGGGGAAGGGGAGGATAGGAGATGGGGAGGGCAACGGGTTTGCTTCGCTTTGGCTGTTTGAGTACGTTGGGGGCGGTGGGATGAGCGTGGGAAAGGGGCCAACTGAATGCCTGAGCGTTACGGTGTTCCGAGGGGATTCCCGAAAGGGGTTCTACATATTTGTTTCCGGATCGCTAATTTGTCATCTCTACAGGGTGGTGTCTCCAACCGAATGTCGAGCCGAAGTAAATACGGAACAAAGAAGCCCAAGAAGGCGGCAGTAGGCGCATAAAGGAAATAAAGAGGACTACGTGCAGGTTGGGGGGCGGATGATCTGGTAGCATGACAGATACCATTCAGTCATATCGAGAGTAGCCTGGGTCGGTCGGTCGATCATGAGTATGGTTATAGAGATCTTATTGCACCGCAGTTGTACACCGTGTAATTTCGAGGCATCGCATGTCTTCTGGAGTTTAGATGGCGCATCGTGCAATGTCCTGTTTACAGATGGAAAGAGAATCGATGATGAACGCAACCCAACCCTTCTACGTCCCCCTTTGCCATTGCTAAACCCGTAGACGCCTGTACCCAGTCACCTTCCCTTCCAGAGTGAACCCCGTTTAGTAATGCGTACATGATCGAAACGTCATCAGGGGTTTTGATTTTTCTCCTTTACTCAATACTTCATGTTACATGCCTCTTGCTTCGTAATCTTTCAACTAATCCTGCTGGTTCTCGTAGCCGTCAGGCTTCTCAAGGCCGTTGAGCTCGAAGAATCTCGACGTGCCTAGTTGCTATAGTTAGGATTGCGACCATATGTTTTCATCTACAAGGGCCACCTGGACTTACAAGAATACCCCTTCCAGTCAAAGTTATCCTTGGGATTGCAGTGGCAGCGCCGCTCCAATCTGACCTTCTCACCGGTCGGGCAGTGGGTGAAGGGCACGTGGTAGTAAGCAATGTCGTTGAAGAAGTGGATTTCTTCCTTCTTCAGCAGGATACCCGCGGCAATGGAATGCACCGGCGCGTCACCCCATCGCTCGTAGAAGAATCCACCGTCCTGGTCGAGCGACTCGAAGAAATCGATGTAGGCCTTGGATCGCAGCCACTCGAGGTTGCCGACTTCGAAGTTGGACCACTGTGACTGATTAGCACATGTACGGCTGAAAGTATCTCAAAAATTGGAACGTACGAAGTGGCAGTGGTTGTAGGTATCGCCACCGTCGTCACTCAGGAAGGCCATCGAGTTGCCCTCGGCGATGTGCTCGGGGAAGTTTTTCATGAACTTCTTGGTGCTATCCCAGAGCGTAGGAATGGTCTCGACGTATTCGTACAAGCTGAGCACGAAGCTGTACTTCTTCTTGTTCTCGGCCATATATCGGAAGGGGTCGTAGTGGACGTCGCAGAAGAGTTCGATGCTGGGCTCGACTCGCCAGTACCATTCGTAGTTCATCATCAGCGGCTGGCGGAAGAAGAAACCGGACTCGAAGCGGCACATGTGACGGTAGCTGACGGAGTCGCCGTAGATGATCTTGCGCTCGGCCATATCCTCGCGGACCTTCCTCGCCTTGTCCTGATCGATCCATTCAGGGTACGACCAGTGCTCCTTAGGGATCTCGCCGTAGTGCGTCTTTCCGGACACCAGGGAAGTTGTGACCTTCTTGAAGGTAGCGTCGAAAGGCTTGTCGTTCAGGAAAACCCAGTCGTAGTTGTATCGGCGGTTGAAGCGGTCCTCGACCTGGCGGATGGACCGCGCAATCTCCCATACGTCACTGTTACGCGCGAGCGAGACGAAGGTGGCGTTCATACGGGGTCCCGGGGCAGTTCCCAGAAGATCATCCCAACCGGGATCCGCCGGGGTGAGGGCCATCGGAGCCTCAGCAAGGTGATCGGATTGCTTGTGGGTGCCTATCGGCGACTGTGTTGAGTCCTTGGTCGATCCCGAACTACTCCCACTCTTGCTCGAGGCACCTTGTACATTGCTCCCCGAGGCCACATCGGGCGCTGCTGATCCTTTATTATATCCAAATTTTTCCGAGTTGAGCGCTACTCCATCGTAGGAAGAGTGGGAGACGAAGTAGAAGACGAGAATGAACTATAAAGCGTTAAACAAGAATATCAGTCAGTACTTTTTCGGCGGCTCGACCGGGACAGAAATTCATTTGAACCTACGAAGACAGCAAAAAGTAGGTATCTGACGATACGCGCATTACCGGCGGCCATGGCGTTCGAAGGTTAGAGGCGAAATGAATTTCGCCAGACGCTGCTAGAATTGCTATCCTGATGGTTGTTGGGTAGAATGAATCGAGGACACAAAAATGATGTTGACAGCTTAGAGTTTCAAAAAGAGTCTGTTGGCCCTGTGGAAAGGGGGGTGGGGCCACACCAGAGGCGAATCGAGAGAGAGGTCCGGATTTGCGTTCCAATGTATGATGAGTAGCGGTGGCCTCTTAGGTAAGTAAGGAGTGGAATATTGTTAAACCCAAAGGGCGAAAGGTTAATAAGGTGTCGTAGAAACGAGGGAGAGGCGATGGAAGGGATCCACGGCGTCGCGTTCCTTGATGGAAGCCAAAAGGAGCGCGCCCAACGAGAGCATAAAGAACAAATATGTCGGGAATCAATGGACCAAATTAAAAGGCCAGCAATGGACGAGTCGAATGAATAGCTAAAACATCTCCAAACTTAATGGAGGAGATAATGCATTATCGACGTATCGAGAATGAAGAATGAAAAATGCGAAATCGTTCTTACACAAACTGCATGAGAAGTCGCGTAAAAATTGTAAGATTGACGGCGCGGATTAAAGCCTTACCTCAGCACTTAAAGTAGGTACTACAAGTATATCGTACTCCGTACATTTATTCCCATGGTTCCTTAGTGCGGGTAAGCAGCCCAAAGTTCCAAGTTTCGAAACGTGCAGTATAAACAGTGGTACTGCTGCATCCTTCCTTCTCTCACCCTTCTAGCTCGACCCCTGAATTGGGTCCTTACATAGTAGACCTGGGCGAAGGGATCACTAGGTGCGATCACTAGCTACATAGGTAGTCAGGGGTCTCTGCATAAATGCATGTACGTATGTATGTATGTACATCTTAGAACAGAAAAGAGCTGATAATCTGGAACTTTTCATATCTCGCTCTGTGAATGTAAAACATTTACAAGCAACATTTAAAAGCGACGACTGAACAGTTGTCTTTGTTTTGACCTATGTGTCTCTTAACATTTTGCAATACCTTTATGGTACCTGTCGGTAAGAATCTGGGGTTGCTCATTAAACCTGATCTGGTATAGGGCTACCCAGATCAAGCCCTCGTATTTAGCAAGTGCTCGACCCCTGTTTTCAGGCCGTAGCTGTAGTTTGCCCTGATTCCATGACATGACTGCTGTCAAGTTTACTACCCGCCTAAAGTATCGATTGGTGAAAATTCCGGGGAACCAAATCCAACTTTACGATTCGCGATGCTTGGATCTATTCAGCAAATGACAACTTCAACTTTCGCTGTCTGTAGCAATATCTAGTGCCTCCTGTCTACAAGGAACAAGTAACCTTGGACAAATAGAGCATAGCAGTAAGTACCTACTTGAACAACACAGAGGCGCAGGGAGTCTAGCGGAGTAGCGCTGTCAATTACGAACCTCGTATCCTATATCGGATATCCAGTTTTCTATCGCCGCTAGCCCTAGGAATGGACAATCTGAGAGGCCATAGAGGAATTCCAGCTATGCTACTTGCGGCAAGTATGCACTCCGCATGGCCGGTTGAATTTATCCGTGGATAAAGAGATGTTATCTGCCTGCGCCCCTGTTGCCACCAGGTGTCTTGACTTCTCTTTGCGAATCTCAGGAGTTGCAGGCAGGGAAAGAAACAGTCACGTGACTTACTCCCTGTCTCATCGCTTGGATCACCTTTCCCTTCCTTAGTATGCAAAATGTGTAATGCTAGCACTAGCCACAATGGGCGGGCTTCCGCCACACTCCCCCACTCCCCCAGAGGTTGCAGATTTGAACAAACCATAGGTATTCGTAGTTATTAGCGATCTAGGTATTCTCGCTTGTATCTTTAGGCTGAGAAATTGCGCAACGCAGGACGACATCACCCCCAACCTTCCACCATTCTCTGGTCTCGCCCAGAATAGAGAAGTAGTATTGCATCGCGCCCTGCTAACACTTTATTGTTGCCTTCTCCCTGAAGTATCTCTGCGCGCCTTGGATCTCTTGCCTCCACCTCATCTTTGGGTGTCGCTGCAACTCGTCGCCGGCGCCTTGATTCTTCCTACCCTACCAGCTTGGTCTATCTTTTTCGCATCATGGTTCGGCGTCCTTTTCTCGTCACAATCCGCATAGTATTTCACATCTCTTAGCTGTAAGTCTCCCCTGTTTCTGGCATTAGCTACACCCCTCGTCTTACGTATTTCTCTGTTTATACTGCCATCTTGGACTGCGCTTGCACTTTGTACTTAAGCAGCACGGAGAGGGAGAGCATTACCTCTAAGAGCCGCCCCCTCCTCGTGGACAGCAATGTCTAATCGCTAAAAATGGCTGCGCCTCCCCCTCTTCTCAGAGGATAGCACAAAGATCGTGGAGAGCGACGTCAGGTCACCACCACATTTCTCACAGAGAGTTAAATTCAACAGCCAGCAGCTTGACAGTTCCGTATCCTTAAACACTCTCTTCCTCAATTAGAGACCTCAACTCCTCATGCCTGCTTATATATTTGCTTCCAACTACATCCCCTAGCTCCTTCCACGCAAGGCTGTTGAAGTCCGTCTACTGGGTGCTGACCATACAGAATTAAACTCACGGTTCTATTTACAATTCACCGGCTATAAAGTCTGGACGAGGAACATAGTTCCTAGCCGTACCAATGTCTTTTCCTCATAATACAGCCGCCCCTGGCTTCGGCCAGTCCCACGATCCTTTCGCGGCACTTGCTGAACATGATAATGATATGGACGCCTTGGATTTCGATGAGACGTACGACGGCCTCGGCGATCAGTTGGACGAGACGGACGATGCTTTCAATGACGACACCTTCGGAGGAGACGATGGCCCTTCTAACGACTCCGTTGGAAAGGATTTCGACTTCTTCGGCCAGACAGCTAAAGTGGCTGGAGCCATTGAGGAAGAACATCTTCGCTTTAATCGTCAACAGCCCGCACCCAAGCCGACTACTGCGGCGCCTTCGCAGAACTACAACACGGGTTACTCTTACCAGCAGGCACCGAAGCCTGTCCGGTCTGGATACGAGAAGTACAAAGAGCCCGAGCCGGTTTCTGATCTTCAAGTCGACGCTTCAATATGGGGAGTCGCGCCAAAGAAATCGTCAACCCCGGCCGCGGCTCCCCAACAGCAGCCTCCGGCGCCTGCGACCACGGGACGGAAGATGATGAGTTTGGAGGAGGTCGAGGCTGCTATGCGAGCTCGACCTAAGCCGGCAGCACCGGCTCAACCTCAACAGCAGCCGAGCTTCAGCATGCCCGAACCCGTGCCCGTTCAGCAACCTGTTCAGCATCCACGTCCCGAGGGCATAGATTACCGACAGCAACAACAGGACTACCGACAGTCCGCGGGATTCCAGGGCAATGACAGCAATAGACTTGCCCAAGGCGGTCCACATGGACATCCTGTCACTATCCTCCGACGTCCCTCGCGAGACACGCCGCCTGCCGGCCATGCTGTAACTGGCCCTGTGACTCAACAACAGCAAGCTCCTCCGGTGGCCGGTCCAACTCAGATCTTACAGAATCCCAATCGCCTGTCTGGAGATGCAGCTAGAGTCGGGGTACCGGCTCATCCGGTCCATCGATCACAGGATTCGTTCTCCCGACAGGGTCAGATGCTAAATCAGCCACCTCATCTACCTCAGCTATCAGAGGAGGACAAGGCAGCATATCTTGAAGCCGAGGCCAGACGCGCCAAGCGTAACCATAAGATATTTGTTCTATCCAAGGATAATGGATTGATGACCCCGCAAGACAAGAGCTTCATCACAAGAATCCAACTACAGCAGCTTGTGGCCGCCATTGGCGATCCGAATGAGCACGATACCGATGCCGCCCTCGCGGAGGACTTCTACTATCAGGTTCTGAGCTCTCTTAGGGCTCAACAGCGACCTCACCCTAACCAGCCTTTGAACAACTTTGCTCAGACCTACCTATTTCAGACAGGTAGTCGCCACGCCGGTATGCGACGACATGGACGCGGACCGGAGAACCACATGCAACGAATGGAGCAACAGGTTCAGCGTGCGGTCGAGGCAGCGAAGAACAAGCCCAAGAACAAGCAACTCGTTATCGAGGGTAGTCTGGGCAAGATTTCGTTCAGTAACACGAAAACACCCAAGCCTCTATTGAGTATAAAACGCACGGAGAGTGGAACTGACACCAATCGCCCAAATAGCGCTCACCGTCCTCAGGTAGCGACCAATGACTTGGATAGGAAGGTGACGCTGAAGGATATCGAGAACGTCTACTCGGCTTTGATGAAGATGGAAGACCTCACGCGCACGATGCCTCCCCCGCCTCCGCCCAATGGCAACCCGAGCGAAGAGTTCATCGAGCGCCAGGCCGAGTTGCAGGTGCTAAACGAACGCCTATGGAACGCCCTGAAGGTCCATGAGCCGATTGGAGCTACCGCCGTACACCCGTTCATCGCTTTCATATCTTATCCGAAGGGCATGAAAGCGATTCCGCGCATCTTCCGTTTCCTTAGCCATGAGCAGCGTACCACCATCCTCACTCTAATTGTCATCCATCTCGATCAGCTGGACATCGTCCGGGACGCGCAGGTGCAGCCAGGTGAACCCGTCACTCTCCGAGCCGCCATCCGTGAAAGCATTGAGCTGTTCACCATGGCTGTCACCCCGAGTCTATTCCAAGTGCTAAACGACTCCGAACTTCCTATTGTCACGGCTGTTCTCGGCCTCATGGTCCAAAATCTGAAGGTTGACAAAGTTGCCCGCACCCGCGTTGGAACCCACATGTTCACCATGGTCCTCAGCCGTGCTGAACTCATTAAGCAAACTCTGGCAAGCAACGACCCTAACTGGCAGCAATGGTGAGTGTTACTTCTCCTCTTCCAGAATTTCGTTAACTAATTATGATGTAGGACGGCCACATTTAACCACTTCTTCAATGCCCTTGCACCCTCACTTCCTAGCATCTTCCCCGGTACTGTGACATCTGGAGAAGACATCTATGTATGGCAATTCCTTGCGGCCATTGGCATTCATGCAAGCCCCGACGAACAGCAGCGATTGGTGCTCGCTGTGAAGGATCGCGTCATGGATACTGTCGGTATCGCCAAGACGCTGCCAGCTGATATGGCAAAAGAGCGTCTGGACAGTGTCAATCTCTTCATGAGGTCCATCGGCCTCGACGTTGAATTATTGAAATAACTTATCCACTGAGCTACCGTCTTATCCGTTAGTCGGACCACGCTTGGATTGTCAGGGGTTGATTAGCCCTGGGACGGGAGGAGTGGTATGTGGTGGGGACCCCAAGAAGGGGGTTGTCATACGAGAGAAAGTCCAAAAAATGTTTTTGGGAGAAAGCCGAATTTGCTATTGCTGGCTATCCGCTCGGGTCCTTCTTATGATGGACGTGTCCAATATAGCTAGTCGCGAGAGTTGAAGGGCATCATCAGCATCAATGCTTGACAGCTACATTTGGAAGCCAAATAGGCCGCAAAATCTCGGTTCGTTTAGCCTACTCTCCAGACTAGCAATAGATAGTATACATGGTTACGAAGGACGTAGACAATACGCCGGCCCCCTGGATTTATTTTTGCCCTCTACTAGACAGCTAGCAACACCTTTGCTCGCTTTCCTTTCCTTTTACCCCTGTACGCCCTGCGCCCTACGCCCTATAATGTGAGAACGCCGAAACAATGCGAGTGCCATCGTCTGATCTTAAGCCCTGGCCAGTGATTATAGAATGACTCTCCCTTTAATCAATCTCCATAGCGGTGCCCTTGAAAGCGACAGACTTGCCCTTGCCTCCCGCTCTCTTGGCTGCCGTAGCGGGAGCGGCAGGGGCCTTCCCCGGCGCCTTAGAAGCACCAGCTGCGGCGCCGCCGTCTTCCTTCTTGGCCTGCGCACCCTCGTCGGCGCCCTGATTCCCGTCGCCCTCTTCCAGGCGCCCGCTAACGGCGCGCAGGAACTCGTCCGCGGACCAGCCGCCCCTCAACCGCGGCGCCCGCTTCTCCAACTGGTCGTCCAAACCGTCCTTCGCCTTGCCCTTGCCCTTCACCTCACTGCTGCTGTCCTTGATATCCTTCGCGGACCCGGAGGCGGGGGCCGGGGCCTTGTACAGCAGGTGGCTCGAGAACATGTCCCAGGCGCGGTCGCTCTCCTCATGCTCGTACTTGAGCCGGCTCCAGGGCTCCGTCTGCACGGCGCGCAGCCGGTCCGCCATGGTCTCCTGCGCGATCTCGTTCGTCGACGCGCTCTTGATCGTCATCGTGATGGCGCGCGCCGGCGCCGGCGGCGCACCGTCCTTACCCGCCGCGCCCGACGATGATGCCGCGGCGGGGGCACCCGCCTCGCGCGGCCGTGAGAGACGGTCTTGTTCCGCGTATGCGTCGAGGTGGTGGAGCTGCGGTCGCAGGTGGATGAGGGATGTTGCGGGGGTTAGGTGGAGTTGGTCTGTGAGTCATGGACGTTGGTCAATCAGCCATTGAATCGATCGGTCCTCCCGCTGTCAGTCCGGACGCCGGGATACGGAGACACAGACACAGGTACGGGAAAGCTCGAGTAGTACAAACAAACACTCACCACCCTGGAAAACGCCAACCATCCACCGACAATTGCTCTCGGCCTCGAGCGGGTACTGTCCGCCGAGGGTCTGGGTCCTCAGGACCTTGTCCTGGCGCACGGCCTCACTCCAGTCGGAGAGCATGTCCATGTCGAGGTCCTCCTCGTTGAGCCCCTTCCTGCCGCCGGCGTTCTTGCCCCTTCCGGGGGGCACGCCGACGCCGAAGCCGCCTGCGAGCCCGTGGCTGCCGCCGCCCTTGGCCGCCGCCGACCGCTGCAGCGCGCTGCCCCACCTTAAACCTTTCTCGCGGTCGTAGTCGGCGTGGGCGTGCGACAGCGGCACGTCCACCTCCACCATGCCCGTGCGCGGCTTCAGCCGCACCTCCGTCACCGCCAGATCCGCGGACGAGGACGAGGCGAGCTTCTTGTTCGGGTGCTGCAGGATCAGCAGCTGTCGCGACGCCGGCAGCGGCGGGTTCGCGTACACGCCGTAGCTCGCGACGATCGGGTCGGGGTCGGAGTCTGCGCCGGCGCCTGTTGCGACTGCCTCGGTCGCGGCGGGCGGTTTTGTCGTCTCGTCGTCTTCCATATTTTTGGCTTGATAATTCTGTATTCTCCCTTTTTTTCTCTTCCCCTCTCTGATGGTAGTCTCCGATTTCGCGAGAGGCAGGATTAGGAAGGAGAATTCTAGTTTTCTAGTAGGACATGGAATTATGCATGAGAAGTTGGTGAGCCATGTACGTTTCCTTGATGAGTCGCTGAAGCAATCAATACCTACATACCTCCCTGCTGAAGGTAGTTGAAATTTTAGCGGGGCAAAAGCTTATCAGTACGGAACGAGGGGCTTATCAATTGGTTCGTGTGGGTCATCCACTAGAATGTAGCCCCTGTTTATGCATGCTTTAACTACTGCATATCCCCCCATAGCTAAATACATATACTAGGGCTCCTACTGTATAGGTATCACATCTCCTTGCGCAACAGGAGATTGTTACTTTACGCTATGTTCAAACAGGCAAGCTCCCATCGCAGCTCATACATTTTTGAGCCTTTTACGAGTCCGTGAAATCAGGGCAGAATGATGAACGATAAGAACCAGTAAAAGTACATTCATCATAATTGATAAGAGAATGGGTTGCGGTACACGGTTGAAAAAAAGGGGGGGAGATTCGCGGAGGATATCAAGAAACATACAACACCACGGAGGTAGGTCAGCGATAAACTTCAACATCGAACATTAATTACTCCCCGGCCGCATCGGAGCTGTGGCTCCAGCGGGACTTATTAAGGTTTCTGTTCGGCCTTTCGCACAAACTCTTGCTGAGTTTAAACCTTCTTCTCGCCTATAAAACTCGGGTTAGATGCCAGTCGCAGCCAAATTTAACCCAGCCGCCAGAGGTTTCCAGAGCTCTACTTACCTCAACACCATCCTTTCCCACCACATTTTGTTGTGCCTTGCAAACCTGCGTCCGCGCCAAGCTCGAATGCGGTCTGCGGTCAGTCAGGTCAGCTAAAACTTCTAGGATTTCTCGGGCTTCAAAGACTTCCAAGGGCTTCCAGGTCTGTTGGGCCAGGTCGGTCATTTCAAGATCGGCGACTGCGAGACCCTTCAAA
Source organism: Monosporascus sp. MG133 (assembly GCA_004155925.1). Classification (NCBI taxonomy): domain Eukaryota; kingdom Fungi; phylum Ascomycota; class Sordariomycetes; order Xylariales; genus Monosporascus; species Monosporascus sp. MG133. The sequence goes on from QJNX01000279.1 coordinate 10,356, forward strand.
TAATCACTTCTAGGCGAACGGCCGACCCATGCAATATCGTACGCAGCTTTGACAATTAAATTTCATTTGCCTTGAGCCACTGTCAATATGACTGTCTGGAACGACTTGCCTGCCGAACTGAGGCTGGTGGTGTACAAACATTTGGATAACGTCAGCTTTAGGAAGCTTCGAGTTGAAGATGTCCGTCACTATCACCACATGGCGGCGTACGCAGCAGTGTCGCGCGAATGGCAAGAATTCTTCGAGGAACGGACCTTCAAGTCACTGGTTTTGCGTCAACGAGACCTCCCGGAGCTCGAAAGAATTCTCAACCGAAGTCGAAGACGTTGGCTCTGCACGTTGTGGCTGCGGGTCGAGCTCCCTCGTTACACCTGCGACTCATGCTCTTCCGAAGAAAGTGACGAGGAGGCCGACACCAACAGTGCCGTCTTCACAGCCGCAGTATGGAAGCTCTTCACGGTACTTAATGGATGGCAGTCCAGGGGACAAGAGCCGCTCACCCGACCAGGATTTGACCTTAGGTTGAGTGTATACTCACCAAGTGATCGTGAGCATCACTTTCGACATCATCGTTTCGACGATGATTTCTCAGCCCTTTGCCTCTGGCCTAGAATAAATCATCTCGACCATTCGCATGGCTGGTACCATGGAACGCAGTTGGAGCTCAGTCTGGGCGCAAAACTCCGAATACTCGGAAAACCTCTCAAACTCGATTTAAGTCAAGTCAGCACCGACCTGTCGCCCCATCTGCCGCCGCTGAACTTCATCACTTGCTTCACTATGCCAAGGCAATTCTACCGGAGGATTGCGGACGTTGACAGCATCCTCCAAAGCCTTCCAAATCTGCGGCGCTTTTACCTCGAACAGTGGCGCCAGGTAACAATAGCCGACGAGAATGAACGCCTTTTGCATCTCCGTAGAGTCATAGAAGCTTTACCACCTACCCTTCGGCTCTTTTCGGCTTTCCAGGACGCGAATAATACACTGCTTTGGTCTGCTCCAAACAGTAATCTTCCTGAGAGTGATGCTCCTTCCGCACGCATTCTAAGGAAAGCAAGTCAAAAGTGCACCGTAATCAATGCATACTTCCTCATCGATGCTCGATGCTTCTTCTTCACTTTCGAGCCAGGCTCACCGGGATCAGCACAAGAAGCTTGGCCGAATCTGAAAAAGCTCACAATGACTTCCGATCTGCTCAGTTCCAAAGCATATGGGGATCGTTCCGACAGAATGCTCGAGGCCGCATCCAGAGCTGCCTTGCGCATGCCCAAACTTCGTATGCTTCAATTATGGTTTATTGGCGGTAAGGAGGTTTGCATCTTCCGCTACAGGAAAACCAAAGGACGGCCGCTCATCGAATGGCTGCGTACCAAGAGCGCACGTCGAGGCCCAAGTCAGGGGGTCGTACAGGCTTGGCAGATGGTTGCAGACACATCTCTCCAAGGGCCCATACGCGTCCAAAAGACCGAAATACCAACTAACTGGATCACGAAATCCCGTGGGTCTGTCGTCTATCATTACTTGTAAAGTAATACCATTCTATCACGCTCCTCCGCAGTGCAATCCTTTTGGGAGGCCGGAAACCTGAAGGGTGTCCAGCAAACGCCCCCGGCACCTGCTTGAGCCATCCGACGACGCCCCCTTGACAGCCGGTTCGGCTGCGAGAAATTCGCATCTGCTTCGGCCATGGTCAATATCATATTGGCGTGTTTCCAGATCTTAGTTGTCAATGTCGGTAGAGAGAGTTAGGCACAAGCGCATATAAGTGTTTACCGTATCGGCTCTCTTCAGTCCAACACTGATTTTTGTCCTCTTCCAGAATTACAAGCGCGCTCCGGTCCCTATATCTAAGGGGAGCGATATATATCTCCTAGCAATGAAAATTATACGGCTCGTAATAACTTGTAGCTTCTGGGTCTTAGTAGCATGTACGCACGCAATCTAGCGCAACTCGTCGACCCCGGCTTTCAGGGTAAGCCCATGCTCCGTCGTCGGCACAAGCTAGTCCTCGAGACTGGGAGTAAGTTGTCAACTCGATTAACAAGACTCTTCTCGGCGGGAGCGCTTGCTGCTGTATATCAGTGGCAGGCTCTGGTTATAGCAGTTGAGCTACCTACGGCGACCTACTTATACATCCCATTGATGTCATCTTGAAATGTCTCGCAAAAAATGAATACGAATAATTCAATTTCCGTTACCCATTTTCAAATTATCAAGTATCATCACCAGTCGAATATTTATCATTTAATTTCAGTATTTCAGCTACTGGATAAGCCAGTGCCTTACTGGCATCCACAGCATCACTACCAGCCCCCCGTTCAGAGAACAATTATTTCGGTTCGCATACCGCGATGAAAGGTGAGTATACGCCTGTTCCCGTATCAGCTCATATTTCGAAGGGACTCTCACATGGAAGGAACAACTTACCGCTGAAAAACAACCTCCCCGTCTTGGCATCGTGCAGAACCGTCGTGGTGGCGGGCAAAACCTCCGCATCCCCGTCCTCGATGACCTTCTCCACCACGTAGGCGCCGTCGCCCCTCTTGCTGATCTTCAAGGCCGTGGCCGGCACGCGGGCGTTGAAGGGGTCGTCGACGCTGCGCAGCATCTGGAGCGGCCTCGGGAACGCGGCCGCGTAGATGTCCCCATTCTTGTCCACGGCCAGGTTGTCGAGGGAGTAGCCAGTGTCGATCTGGTGCAGCTTCTTGAAGCCCTGTCGCGGGACGTGCTCGAAGACGTCGATGGTCCCGACGAAGGAGCTCGGCACGTAGATCAGCCCGTCGTGGCCCTTCGCCAGCCCGTTAGGGTAGCGCAGGCCCTCGGCGACTTTCCAGCAGGCCTTCCGTCTACACATGGACACGTCGCCCGTCTGGAGGAAGGGGCTGAGGCGATATCTCTGTGTTTTGCGAGCGTCAGCAGCGGTGCCTCTTCGCGGGGTGGTATCTGGAGATCTCCGCCATACGTACCCAGCCGAACCTCCCCTGCCCGTGGTCGTTGGTGAACCAGAAGTCGGGCTTGTCCTCGTTGATCACGGCGGCGACCCTGTTCGCGGTGGAGATCAGGGGGTGGTGGAATGTCATGACGTGCTCCAGCTCGTCGCCGGCCCCGGCCTCGCCGGCATTGAGGCGGAAGAGCTCGACGGTCATGTTGGCGCCCACCTTGGAGCTGTCCAGGAACTCGCCCGTGACCGCGTCGACAGAGGGCTTGCCGTTGACGGCCCAGAGGCGGATGTCGCCGTTGTAGTCGTCGTGGCCCGTGAAGCCGCTGAAGTGCAGCATATCCGTGAAGCCCGGGGTCTTCAGCGTGCGCATCCGGAACCCGGCGCCCACGGGCTCGTCGACGTCCAGGACCACGAAGGCGTCCCGAAGACTACGCCCCGAGGCGTTGTACCGCGCCGAGCTGTCGAGCCGTCAGATACGAGAGGGTCCGGGAAGGCAGTGAAAGGGGAAAGGGGACAGGGGAATAGTCAGACGACTGCGTACTTAGCGTGCCACCGCGCCCGACTCTCCGAGTCCGAACATGCCAGGAACAGCTGCCGCGACCTCTCGGATAGCCACATGTCCTCGCATGCCTGCAGCCGCTCGTCCTCAATCCGGCGGCATGTGTACGGGAACGAGCTCAGAGGCTCGGTTTTGCGGCCGAGACCGAAGCCGAGTGTGAGGACGCGCGGGAGCTGGGTCTGGTAGACCACGGCGGCAAGGAGGATGACGAGCGTCGACAGACTGATCGCTGTGAAGCCGGCCATGCTGAAATATTGGCCCAAATGTAATTAAGAGCAGCTCAGAATTGGCTGGACGAGGAGAAGACGACCCTGGCGAAGTGAATATATATACCACGTCGTCTAACTAGACTTTAGATTAGGCCTGGTCTCGACTTGCCGAGACAGCGGTAAAATCATTGATGGATTTGTGTGGAGCGACCCGGAGATCGTACTTAAAACAAAGCATTGGGGGCTTAGCTTGGTCCTCGGCATCCTCGGACCGTTATACTATCGCCTTCTTACTGTACTGTGGCCTGACGCCAAGACGCTGTTGGATCAATCCCGCTCAGTGCTACGGCGGGATTGGGACATGCGGCTGGCTTGGCAAGACACTTTGCATCGACCAGACGGCTAGGAATACTTATACCAAAACACCCGCCTAGGAAGGAGTAATTACTTTCCATCTGCGTACTCCAAACAAACCATATCCCACGAGCTACTGAGAACGCTCACCACCAGTATCACACACGTGCCACGCAAGAACTCAATGCCACGAGTGCCGCCGGTTGGCTTTCGAGAGTCCCACACTACCTAGTAACCAGCGCCCTAGAGGTCGAAGCCATCTCGATATTTCATTCCCGCTTGTTAGCGCTGCGGTTCGAAAGACTTTTCAGTTATTAGAATGCCGCCGATCTTTCAGTCCAGTGATGGTCTGTCCGTTCGCGGTCGCCGCCGAAGACATCGGTCAACAGAAAAGGACGAAGGCGCCGAATCAAACCCGGCCGGGCTTTTCCTAGTGCAGCTTGTCTCAGCCAGGGCGCAGGCCCGACCACAATGATTGAGCCACCTCTAACCACCTAGGTGCGTCGGTATCCCGTCGCTGCCATCTATATATCCGAGGCCAATTGCTTTCTTGCCTTGAGACCGGATATTCATCAACCTTTATTGTCGTATGAAGTAATGAATGAAATTAATGGCTAAACCTCTATTATTCGGTGCCCATATTTCAACTCCTTGATATAAGGGTGGCTCAACTATTTTGGCCAGAACTTGCCCAGCCTAATAATATCTGGACTGCGTCCGCATGCAATTCCTTATAGGCCTTACCGACGATGCCATAACACGGGCGATAGGTCTTAACAGCGTCCATCAAGCAACGAAGAACTGACTTACTATATGGCTCAGTATTTTTTTCGTAATCATGGCTAAGTAGTAGCGAGCAAAAGTCACGATGCGAAACACCAGGGATGAAAAGCCGTGTCATGTACAAAATTTGAGGTATCTATGCATATGTGTGAACCGAGAGTCTACCTATATGCGCCATTCCGGTGTTATCATCATTTCCCAAAGACACAAAGAACGAACGACGCTATTTTCATCATGATCGTCAGCCAGAGAAGGCTGTTTCATTTCCGGCATGAAGCAACCCCCAATCCAACTCATACATATGTTCATATACTCCTCCCCTCTTCTCTCTCGCTCTCAGAGACACCCTTAGACGCGGCGGCGGCGGCTACGGATGCTCCTCTTGCTGTCATCGCGAGCCCAGAGGTCTGCGCTGATGCCCGTAGCGCAGCTCGTGCCGCCGGGGAGTGCCTGCATAGCGGTCCAGGACCCGGACGCGCACTGCTGGAACGAGGTCCCGTCACAGTTGAACATGCCCTCCTCGGTGCAGGGACCGCTGAGACCACCGGAGCCTGAGCCGGACTCGGGTGGGTTGACCGGGGCAGGGGTCGTCGTCGGCGGCGCGCTATCGTCGCCCGTGGGCTCGGCTGTCGGGGACGGCGCGGCGTCGCCGGTCGTGGTCGGAACGGTGATGGGGATGGTGAGGAAGCTGGTGGGCTCGTCTACGACGGCCGTGGAAGTGGGAGACGGGAGGTAAACGCCGTTGCCGTTGCCGCCGTTGTTGTTGCCGCCGTTGTCGTTGCCGCCGTTGTCGTTGCCGTTGTCACCGCTCCCGCTGCCTGAACCAGAGTCGGAGCCGCCTTGGGGCACGCAGTTCGTTCCTTCAACCTTGGCCAACTTGGCGGCCGTGTTGGGCCGTTCGACCACCTCGCCGGGGTTCGGGAACTCCGGGTCGGTGCCCGGCTCGGTCTTGCAGTCGTTGATGCCGGCGATGTTGGCGACGAAGAGCTCGGGGAGGCCGTTCTGGCGCGGGAGAAGGAAGGCCTCATCGGCAGCACTCGCGGTGTCGTTGCACTTGTGGGGGCTCTCGACGTTCCGCTTGGCGGCGCCGCCGGTGACGGTGATGGGGGCGCAGTTCATGTAGTACTCGGGCTGGCCCGCGAGCTTGGAGATCCAGGTCCAGGCGAAGGTGTAGTCGCCGGGGCTCACGCCCTCTGGGATGGCGAACTCGTACTCGCTGGGGCCGTCGCCGCTGATGCTCGGGCACCCGCCCTCGATGCTCTTGATGACCTGCCACGACGTCGAGGCCGACGGCTGCAGGTCGCTCGTGATGGCCAGCTGGCAGCTTCCGCCGCCGTGCACTGCCGAGCCCGTGAACGACAGCGTCTGGCTCTCACCCACCGCCATCGTCGTGGCGATGCCGTCCCGGCTGTACCACGCCGCCGGATCCCCGCTCACCTTGCAGGGGTACGACGCCGCGCCGGTTATGGGGCCGTTGTCCAGCTTGTCCGCCGAGAACGGCGTCGGCGTCTTCATGATCATGTGTGCGTTTGCCGTAGAGGCGACCAGCGCCAGGGCCGCGGCAATGCTCTTGCTGCTGAAGGAAGACATTTTTGCTGTTCGAGGTATCTCGTTGCTGTTTTGGGTATCAAGGAAGGTGTGTATTGCTTCTAGTGTTTGTGAAAAAAGTAAAAAGGCTCCAGGCGTTTTGCTTCTTCCTCTTCCTAGTTTGAATGCTAATGATGGTGAAAAATATTTCAAAATCGGAAACCAGCCGATTCGGGATGCTCTTAAATGCTGGAAATGCGTCTTGGAAGGAGTGTAAAAGAAAGAAAGATCTAGGGAGTGGAAGAATGCGGTTGTTTTCTTAGGGGCAAGCTGCTGAGGAACAATGCTTTGTGCTCTGGACAATGGGCTTTGTGAATCTCTTATATAGTGAGCGACTGAATGGGATATGCTAATCAAGAACAGTCCCCATTGGCCGAAAAGGAGGAGGGACATGAACAAGATACTGTACAAAGATGTGATGTGGTGGTGGTGGTGGGATCTTCACGTTGAAACCACCACTCACATTCGCTGCCCGCAGAGCGCCTTGCGCCCATGGGCTCCCTCTAAAACATTTCAGAACAAAAAATCTCCGAACATCTGCATCTCACAGGGATCCTGTTTCACCTCTAGGAGGTGATCGCCAGCATACCCGCTGCTGGACGTCGGGCCGGGTCGTGGAGTCCTGGCCAATTGGTTGGTTGTTGCATGCACGCACTGGAAACCTGGGGGCAGACGCGGCAAGCAAGCCACTAACGTTGTTAAATAGCGACAAATCATCACCATAATACCGAGCCCGTCCAAGACCCTCTTTCGGGCACCGTACCTGCCCTCGCCCCATTCAAGAGCCCCGCAAGCTGCAGATCAGGGAAATGCGTCGTCAGTCAGGTGATAGATCGCCAGCAACCAGCGGCGACATCGAGTACGTATGTATGTGGACTTTTTATGAGTGACTTGTAGTGGCCTTTGGTTTTGCGCCGGGACCCACTGAAAAACGTAAAAGTTTCAGAGCCTTCCGGCGCTCATGGCCAATCGGCTAAGCGCTGCGAAGCCGAATCGAAACATCCCATACGGTCCAGGCGCGGCGCTTACTTACGCGGACGAGTGGGGGCAGTCAGGGGAAAGTCGGCAAACCCCTATTATTTCTTCATGGGTTGCCTCCATTTTGTCACAATCTACAGTGCTATATGCTATTGCAAGAGAAGTATTCCATGCACTTTTTGAGTTTATGCATGAAACTGCAGTCAACCTTCAGGTGTCAGCGGTCTATTCCGCCAATGAATTTTTCGGCCGCTGAGTGGATCGGCCCTGGCGATCACGACCGCCTTAAGGGCATTGCAGGCACCGGACATATCCCTCCTTTCATATGATTGCGTACTGCTATAGTAAAAAAAAAATTGTCGGTCCTTCGTCCCCGAACTATAATGGCGATGGTAGGTTATGACATGTAAGCAACAATGCCTGATTCAATCTCTCGTCTTATGGGCTCGTCTAGCTTCGAGATCATGAACGCACCTTCCGTGGTTTCTTTTATCACGTAGGCACATTCCTTTTTGCATTACTTGACCTCTGTTTCCGCATGGGTGACCGTTGTTGGATCCTACTACTTGTCCACCACCATCAAGCAAATATACATTTCCCACTCCTCTTTACATGTGTTACAAAGTTAGGTTATCCTGATATCTTCATCTTAACTCCTACCGTCTGTAGATTCGTCGCTAGTACGATATAAATGCGTTACAACGTAAGAAAATAAAACTCTTCAAGGCCGTTGCTGCCAGGGTACGGCGGCTGGGGTTGGCGGGAGTCAAAATAATTCTGGTATGCTCTGTTCGGTCGACGCCTTCTGATAATGCAGGCATCTCGATAATGCCCACCGTGCGCCAAGGGGTTGTCGGAAGCGCCTGTTTTCTATGTAGTCTTTTAGGGCGGCCGGTGCTACCGCTTTTGCACACGACCCTTCGCCGCCTTCCTCTCCTTATTGAGTGCGTCCGTCGCGGCGTCCACCCCCCGGAGCGCTCGATCCGCCGCGCAAGTGTCTCCGGTCTTCCGGAGATACGACTCCAGGCAGCTGAGCGCATCGATCGTCGCGTAACTTACGGGGCCGTAGTTCTCCACGCAAAATTTGATCCGCCTTTGGGTTCAGGCCAAAGCCTGCTGGTGATCTCCCGGTAGAAAGGAGATGTGGCAACCAGCTGATGGCTTGACGCCAGAATAAAGGGGTAGCATGCGGCGGCCGGAGACTCTAGGATTCTGTTGTTGAGTCGCCGTGCCCCCGGCATAATGCGGCGCCTGACTAGGTTCCAGACCAGTGCTAATTTCATGCCGAAGAATTCGAAGCCCAAGGTGTCGGCCAAAGGCGCCGGTTGGTGGATCTCCCCCTCGGGTGGCTTGTTCCGCCATGGCAAGGTCACCTGGTTTGTAGGTACTGAACTCACGACTTATCGGAATGAATAATTCAGCCAAAGGCTCAACGTGGTGAGCCAGGACGTTGCATAGAAGTTCCAAATATGGTTCGAGCAGTTTGCCAGTGTTCTGCGTCAGTTGTGGGCAATCCTATCTCATATAGAAGTTTCAGGGTCAGGCGGATCGGGTGCGAATTTTTGTGAACTATTCTCGATACGTCGCGCATATATCGAAGCGAATACATTGCAACCTCCGGGTGGGGAGTGGCTGCTGGTACGAGGCTGTGCAGTGTGAATAAGATTAAGAGCGGATCTTGTGATGCGACGAAGCCTTGATATTCATCCCATGCACGCGCCTAAAATTCGAAACGCGTGTCTGGAATCATCTTGAGCAAGAGCAACTGAGCAATACCTGGTGCGTTTGAACCACGTGAGGAGTTGCTCGTCCATCATATCGGTGCCGCCTGGCAGCGGCTTCCACAGACCCATCTCAAAAGCCGCGGCTGCGTAGTTGGGAATGAGAAACATCCATTCCTCGACCAGCCGCAGGTTCCCCGGAGACGCGAGTGGAAGCAGGGCGGACGTTGAAGCTCCAGATGATGGTTCCCGACAGGAGATAGGAGGTCTTGCTCTAACTGAGATTTGAGATTGTGCTATAGATTCCAAGGGGGTGACAGACCCAACCAAACACGCTGCGCGCTACGTAATCAGTCGGTACAAGCATGCAGCTTTACCTTACCCATGTCCAATAGGATCTATTCCGTGGCTGAAGGGAGATCCGAATCTGTCCGTTGGCCTTCTCGAAACTGACTCCGACAAGTATGTCTGCGTCTCACATTCTTGCCTACACCCCACGCACTGAATCTCTTCTTGTACACATTGTCTGAAAGGTTTAATCATGCGGCGATGCCTCTTTTCCCGCATACTGCTAAGTTATCACCAAGCTGCGATGATGATTTGAGCTCTTATGCTGTCTTTTGCACGACTCTATCGCATGGTGTTACCGGTGGCTTGGCTCTTACGGCAAGTTCCGCTTTCTCCCAACGGTTCTGTATCACATGAGCGGGGAACTCAAGCTGCACATCTCAGGAAATGCGTTCGGCTGATAGTAACATCATCGAAACCATGGGACTTAGATGAATATCGAGGAAAAATCAATGGAGATTAGGTAAATTAGAGGTCTATGGGGCTACACAGGCAGCTTAAGTAGGTACCGAAGGCAGAAGGAGAATATGCAGCAGCTAGCCGAAAGGATTTTGGTTAATGCGTTGCCCCTATTATTACTTAGCTAAGCTCCTAGCTTATGTACACTTGGCTGGCCAAGCCTACCTGTCCAGTCGCTGAGATCAATGAATTTCCTAACTTGCTCATTATACCAAGTTCCACCTGGAGCAATCGAAGTAGCAATTAGATTGTAGATCCGGGTTTATAAGGTTCATTGATAGAAGGTGTTACGACTTGTAGATATGTGTTATGTCATAGGTATCTCTTTGCTCGACGTGTTGCATGCAATCGAATCTGCGTCTAGCTGCTCGTTCTGCTCTTGTTTTATATAGGCCTTCTATCTCGTACGTAGCAATATGCTAAAGCATAGTCACACATTATTATACCAAGACCAGCTCAGCTCGTTGCTCATACTGACAGCTAGCTCCCTTACCGGGCTCGGCGTCCCAACACAGCCTAAACGTCCCATAGCACTCTCATGGGGGCGTCTGGCGAGGCAAGATCCTTAGGCCTCCTGTGTGCGTGTAACCTCCCGGCGTGTATAGACGTCTCACGGCAGACTCGGTGATATGGCGTTGAGCTGCGCGGCAACCCGAGCTCGGTGAGCTGCTTCGACGGACTTTGGACTCTGCGCCGTTCCGAGGGGGACAGACCCCGGGGCATTGGCGAAGGTCGCAAGGCGGTAGGCGCCGAGGCTCTGCTGGTCGACGGGGTGCTTCGTAGGAGGCTGGACGGAGAAGGTATGGGCCGGCTTTTCGGGAGTTTGACTAAAGGAGAAGGTTATTAGCGGCCCGGGCCCGGGCCCGGAAGCACATTAGATTTACGGAGACGGAGAGCGATAGCTGGTGCGGATGCGTTGAAGAAACGGAGAACTAACCCTCCGTAGGCTGCATGATTTGAGTTCAGCGCCATGGCTGGGAGGAAGGTAGTGGCGAAAGTTTATTAGAGTGAAACAGGTGCACGCGGTCTGAAAATGGTACAGAATTGTACACGGTGCGTTGATCACGAAGCTTCTGATGGTTAAGAAGATGCTACAGAGCGTTGCGAGTTCAGTATGTAAGAGCCACAGCGACTTTTCTCCAGCCGGATCGGCTTTCAGGGGCAGCTTTATACTAACAAAAAGTCAAGTCTGCAGAAATTGAGCCTCCCATCAGGGATGCAGTATGGTTATGCCTCACGGATCATTCAGACATTGTCACCATAGCTCGATACTTACTCCGAGTAGCCGCCGCTTCTGGGTAATGCCGACCCTCTCCTCTCCAGAGTATACTTGCAATGTGCAAAGCAAGGCGACAATATTCCTTGCTCCCGCTAATGCACTAGATTGCCTCCCCGTCAATGCCGAAACGGTGGGGTCTCATTGTAACTAATGGTCGATAGATAGCAACTCGGCAAACCTCAGTATCGAGGTGGGAAAGCGAGCTATGCATTAGGACGATCGGACCTTAAGTTAGTGGTATGTGGCGCGTCGCTCAGTAGGAAGAACGGCGAGCCCTTTACCTGCAGATATGCGATTAGGGAGAGCCCAGGCATTATTAGATGGAATGCTGGTATGGGAACTGAGGAGGGGTACACTACGCAAGTAGGTACTTTAAAGGAAGAAACCGATTACCCCTGCAGGGCACCAGTTCCCCAGACGGACAATGAGCCAAGAAATGATAGAAAAACGCTGTGAGATGATCTGTAGCTGGACTACCTCCATGACCCTAGGACTCGCTCGAGCCTTCTTTTGAGCTACCTCTTGTGAATCATCCGCTAAAAGACAATAAATTGAGGCTCATGGCTTGGCTCAAGTTGAGCAATAAGGTGAATGGATCCTAAGAGCACGAACATTGCTCGACTCTGTGCGGGATATGGTGTCTTTCTCAGATGAGGGTGTGGGAGGCATCAGGCCATACCATAGGGAAGACCTGCGGTGACTTCAGAGATACGACGGACTTCGTCAGGGTCGCTAAGGGCTTTCCCCAAGTGCCCTTTATGCAATAGATGAAAAGCCCGGTTCGCCTCAGAAATTGCGTATCGAGTTCAAGTGAGAATGGGACTTGCGCTCGAGTAAGCCCACGTCAAATCTGAGCCGGTGATAGAGCAAGAATCTCCCCACCGACCAAAACACTATGTCAAGCACAGTTCGGTCCAGTAAACGACCAATTTCCAGTATCAAAACTGTAGTCTTGAGCTGATCGTTACAGGTAGCTAGACACCTGTCGTCAAGTCTCACGGGTCGCGCGCCGTCGATAGCGACCGTAAACACGCCTGTCGACATGCCAGCCGTAGCCAATAGGATCGACGGAACACGTGTGAGGGGGGTCCATCCGACGAATGGGAACCCTGGATAGAGGAACGCCCCCTCGAAAGCTGTTGTACCACTGCCGAGTTGGAGCGCAAAACGCCCGGCTAGATAGAAAATGGGAACCAATATATGCAGAGCATTCGGTGAGGGAAAGTACAGCCTGCTGCTTGTGACTTGTCAGGGCTGCTTCGTGTGACGCGTAGCTGCTGATACCGTGTAACGAGGGATTAGGAGACTCATAGCGATTGGTCCAATTCCGCTGCAATAGCCTCACTTTACCCCGCATGATGCTGCCGCCTCACTGTCGAGGAAGATGACGTGGCCGACGCCTCTCAGTTTGCAGCCTCCAGAGGTCAGAGGCAAGCATGCCACTTCAACCGATGCCATCACGAGGGCTGAGCTTGTCCGAAGTAAAGGTGGTGTAAGATACCGGAGGTCGGAGAATCTGATGAGCCCGGTTCCGAGGCTATGATCGTTGATTGTCGCCAGCGAGTGGGAAGGGAAGCGTTACCGGTGCTGACTAATGGCAGCCATGATGGGACTGCCGCATGGCCGGAGAGCAGCAAGTGGCCAACTACCCGCTCTTATGAGAGATAGACCAGTTTCTGTGGCATGTTGCTTGGGGCTTGACGCTCAGTTTCCAAGGACCGAAGTTGGGCGAGAAAGCCACTGAGCTTGAACGCCTCTCAAATACGGGTGAACATTGACTGGTGCGGCATTGCGTACATAGTCGTTAAGTATGGTGAACGAGTGCTGAAGAAGTAGGTTCAAGCCATAATAGGAGTCTGCTGGATGAGGTAGGGTGCAAAGGTAATATTACTTTATGTGGGTGAGTAAGACGGAAAGGCGAGAGTAGCGAGGAACAGAAGGACGAGCGGTGATGAGACAGAAGTGGCTGGGCGCTCCATTCTTAAATATTGAAGTGTTTCGCCTTGAGGCAATATCTGGGTATTTTCGCGGTAAATGCGTCTCTTTTACTTCAGGGCTCTATGTTTAGACAAGCCCAAGTTGTCTGACTGGGGCATTGCTCATTACTATGAGGCCATGCTCTCACACCATTGGTCATGTGGAAGGGCAAAGGTACGTCAGTAGTCGATGGCAAGCATGTGCGTGCATGACGCTAGTAATGCGAATACGGGAGCCCGCGCTGGTCCCCCTTGAGATACCATATATTTTGTCGACCATAATGGAGGGAAACTTTGACAATCATATTAACCAGACACGACATTGAATATAATGCCCAGGAAGACGAAATAATATGGCAATCGATATGAGGCAGAAATTAGGCACTCATTGCGGTTTGGCCAGGTTTCCTGTCCAGATGACCGGGCAGGCGGTGGTCAGAATTTATGGCACACTTTCAATCCACCCACATAAGGTGAATGTTCCGCTTTGGTCCGGACGTTTCCTTCTTGAATTACGGAGAAGCCCAATATAATAATAAAATAACGCATTAGCCTACGCATAAATTGATATCAAAATATCGTGTAAACGTCGATTGATTTATTATAATTTTCGAAGTTGGGTCTGAACTGAATGGTCCTGGACATAAGAGTAAAGTGTATTCATTGGGACCCACTGCCCGGTGAGTGCCCAATGCCCGGTGAGTGTCCACTGCCCTGTATCCGAGGCGTTGGATAACGGGCGTCAAGGCTAGTCAGAGTGAGACTGTCAATTGGGCGGCACAGAAACGGCTACCCTACCTGGAAGCGTTTGGTGGGCCTCCTGCGTTTTTACAGACCCCTGGAGTACTGTATGCTGATGCAAGTGCCCTGTCAGTTACCTCCACCTGCCCACTATTTCCCAGAAACGGTAACGGTGCTCCCCATACAATTATATTGGAAATAACATCAGGGCAACATCATCAATAATAGCAATTTATCGTAATCTTTACCATCTTACTTTTTAGCGCAGTTGAGGCCACTTCTGCGTTTTCCTAATGGATATTAAATCCCAGCTTCAATATGTCAAGAAACAACGCCTTCTGCTTTTCTCGCCGCTATTTAAAGCTGCCCAACGCTTTCAACAAGTGGGATAGATAAAGGGCTGCGTTAAGAGCGGGGGGGAAACAGCATATGAATTGTTGGAGGTATCCTTGCATACAAAGTTCATGGGAGTATATATACTAGCCGCTTAAGGAATCTTGCGGAGCGGTGGAGGCAACTAGCTAAAATTACCCCTGCATCCTGTATTAAAGTTGGGAGAATTCAGCAAATTCCAAAATGACAATTGGACAAAATTCTGGGTGGATAACTACGTATGGGTCACCAGCAAAAAGCTTACTATGGTATGTGGAGATACTTATACCCAAGCCGAAAAACAAGTAGCTGATGCTCCTGCTGAAGCCCCTATAAGTCTCGCCCTGCTTATGAAACGAAACAGCCTTTTAGATTGAACACTTTTACCTTTTCCTTTCATTTGTTATGCTACATATAAGTTTTAACCTATTCCTTCAGGAAAAGGGATAGTTCTCTGCGGTAACTTTCCGCGAATTTCGAAAGATAATACGGTAAGTAGATTCAAACCGTACAGTAGGAAGCTCAGCCAATAATACCATAACTGGAGTTCAAGGGGTCTATTCTCGACGGTGTTTGACACGTAACTCTTTTCGGTGCCTATGACAGAAAGTTCCGATCCAGTTTATACTCCTCTATGGCGCTATCGTATCATCTGTCTATTGTAGCCACCAGGTAAGTACTCACCTTCAAGGTTCCTATGTATGTAAGTGACTATTAGATGTCAACCAACTGGTAATATACAACCGCAAGTAGGGTTGAAGCGAATCACAGCTTGCATCCCCCTTTTTATAGGGCCGATGGAATCAATAGAGACCTACTACGAGGCTTGACTCAGTCACCATGAACATCAGACGACTCTATCCAGGAACTCCCGAGTCCAGGCACAACGATCACTTCTTCATTATGAGGGCATATATCTAAGAAGCGCCCACCGGAGGTCATCACTACGGTCCTGCCAACTCGAAGCTGTCCACCCTTATCCAACTTCGGGGAAGGGGGTAGTGTTTCTTATATGGCCTTGTCTAGGCCGTTCGACGATCGAGTGTATATTGGCAACTGCTCTCTTGTAAGGCAAGGAAATACCCGTCCACTACTGCTTGTCCATTAGTGCCCGGGGCGGATATAGTTTAGGACGAACCCCTATTGGAAGTCAGATATCTAATGAGACTCACAAGAGCAACGGCCCTGCCTTGACACAGGAAGCCGATGGTGTACGACTGTTGTGTTCAATAAAGAAAGGGTCGAGCGGGCAAGGCTTCTATTTCTCAATGTACTGGCTGTTGGATATAGGGGTCTGAGCTAGTAGTCCAGTTCGACTAGGACGTAGCATGATTTTATCAACCAGCAGACCCAAATCGTTATTGTTTCCTGAGAGGTTTTGGGAGGGCTATCGAGGGGAGGTCAACGCCTCTTTACCACTGACAAGCGCCACCGCGGCGAAGTATACAATTCCCCAGCTTGTCGTGGCCCTCCGCAGGTGGCATTTGGTTTCCTCGTGCCGACGCCTGGTGGGAAACACATCCAGGTCGATGAGGTGGCAGTGATCATAGTGCGAGTATTTTGTACGACTACTGATCACTATTATATGTCCACCTTGGAGCATCGGGGTCTGTAGAGAGTATGAAGGGGTACCGAGCTCTGAAGGTCAACATGGTTGCATGACCCCTAAAGCCACGGACCAATGCCTGGTTCTTTATGGTTTGTCTTTGTACACGGGAACGTCTTATGGAAACACCTAGGTACCAATGCCGTCAGGGGACAGGCACTCATATTCGACCACGTTGCTACGTACAGTCGCGGTGAGTACGAGCTAGGCACAAGGAGGATGCTCAAGACCTCTGTTTCCAGAGTGAGTATGCCGACAGGTAGGGTGGTAAGCGTAAAGTGCACTCTGAAAGAGTACCCTTATATCCCTCGAGCGGCTGGTTGGGAAAAGGAGAGACGAGGAAGTAATTGCACCCATTACTGGTAGCTATCTTCTGTCACGATTATTGTATACAGCGCTACTTAAATATCAAGTACCTGGGCTGGTTCCCCATGCTCCAATCTTCAATACGTGAACGATCTCTGATACTATATGAAGGAAGGACTGCTGGCAGAACGTCTTCCATGAACTCAGCGCTAGGAAGAGGACAGCCGTATAGATACGGATAGGATCGTGTTTCTGACCAATATGGTCAAGCTCCAGTCGTTGCCATCGTATCGCCTTAGCGGTAGATGGATAGGTTGGCTCTTTAGTTTGTCTGACATGACAGAGGTCCATGGATGTTCTACCATGGAAGGCTTTAGGAGAGAGCATGCCTTGGAGAACAAAACCGCATATCGTGCAGGGAGCCGGCCTCTATGCGAAACTTCATATATATGCGTGCTCCTGCCTAACCAAGATCCGACCTACCCCTTATCATGGATAATACCTCGTCAATCTACCATCCTATCGCCACCCCAGAGGATGACGCCATGGCAACATGGCGCGCTGCAATCCTCACATACCTTTTGCACATGTTTCACCAAGGGAAGATAAAATTTTAACGGTCTTATTTTCTATCCCCGGTTGAAGTAGAAGAACGTGTACCAGACAAATACTTAACTCATCGTGTGCACTCATTAGGGGCAGCTCAAGTGACGTCCTATATCGCCTGAAGGCAACCCGGCCTATGCAAGCGCGAACCCGGTGGACAGCGTCGTCTCGACCCTACACACTATATTATCCGGGGACCCTTATATGCATACTCTCACTACCGTCCTCCCTTTCTTGAAAAATTTCGATTCTTAGCCCCTAACTCAACGAACTCGATGAGACCGAGTGGTCTTGGTGGTGATATGACAGTCGAACTCGGATTGGATCACAGTCAATACCTACACGAATTGCACTGAGACTGCCAACGTCAAGCAGTGAGTATGAGACGGAGGGACTTCGGCAGAATGCCTACTGTAGTCGGTTGGTACCATGTGATCCCAAGCCATGCCACCAGAGCATTGTGGGACCCGGCATATGGGATTTATGCAATAAGTACATAGGCGATGGCAGACCAAGAACACAGGGCGCAGCGAATAATGGGCTGCTTGCGTGGCCGCGGGATACTTAGTTGCGCTTAGTTGCGGTAGACACTTGTGATCCTGGATGACGTTGCCGGACCGGGGTGTGACAGCGCTTTTGCAACTCGACGAGCTTTGCAACTCTGCGATGGTTTATGGATAATCTCATGGCGATTCAAGTTTCTATTGTCCCCGATACTGAAGGGCTGAATAGGTGTCAGTATTCTTCAACAGCAAATCCGTACTAGGTGTGGGTTAGCAGGACCTCTGTGTCGTTTGTGCTTTGATTCAATGCATCATTGGGCCGAAGAAGTAACCGACAACATCACGATCGTTAACACATGAACGCTTTCGTTCGGTTTGAAAAAGGCTGAATTATCTCAAATTAGCTTCTATCCTATATACCGCAAATTAATCCGGTTTGTGTTCTCTGCTTATTTATCTAATAGCCTGGAGCGGCTATTCACACGACACCTTTTAGTTCGGACCCTACCTAGTAATTAAGGAAGAATAGGTTTAGGAAACTGCACCGCCCCGTTCAGCTGTTCAGCTGATACTGCTATCCTTCTTCCAGATCCGTGCCTCCTCTTCCCACCACCTTAAAAGAGCGAGAGGCGGTCATGGAGTCGATAAGTTATGCAACTGTCAATTTAGTTCTTCGAAGAACCAACAGTATTTAGAGTTTAGCAAGTCTTGGGAATCCTCCAGACACTCGATACCGCTTTTCAGACATCTCGCACGCAATATACCAGCAGTCTTCGCCATGGGCCTCTTCTCACGCTCTAGCGACTCCAAGAAGGACCAGGCAACGGGTGAACCCAAACAGGGCTGGTACGCGCGCTACCAGAACGCCCGCCTGGGCCGCGACAACAAGATCAGCAACGAGGACTTGGAGAAGTACACGGGGAAGAACAGAACGGAACTGGAAAAATGGGCGGAGACGACCCCCGGCGTCGGCAAGAACCAGGTCTCCATCGCGGCGGGCTCCAGTCCCGGCATCGGGGGGGAACTCGCGGCCCCGGCTGGGCCGTTGGGAACGAACAAGCCGAGAGACTTCTCCAGATAAAGGAGGGTCGAGGGTTGGCAGGATAGGTCAGGATAGGCCAGAATAGGGAGAGATCCATCCGTCCTCTGCGCTTTATTAGTGGTGGTGGTTTTTAGGTCGGTTGGGCAAATGTCGGTAGTGTATATGCTTCCGCAAGAGGAAAACCTAAGGGCATCATCGATGGGGCCCCCTTTGGGCCCAATCCGTTAACCACTGAGAGTTGCACAAGACATCGGCCCGCAGAGACTTGCGCAAGGTGAATCCCTATATCATGTTGCTTGCACTGTCATTCGCTGTGATAGTAGAGTCGTATGGATCAATCAAGTACAGTGGATTTAAGGTGAGAGCTGTTGTCCCATCGCAGTTAACAACTCAGCCGTCTCCATTGTTTCTCGTGCTGTCATAAGGTGGACCTATCCTTACTTTTACGTCAGGGAAAGGCGCTCATACTGGACAAGGCAAACCACAACTTGAATGTTGAAGCCACGCAACCCGGAAACCCTATCCGTAAGAATCATATATTCCTTATATGACGATCACAGGAAACGGTGCCACTATGTCACAGCGATTTGGACAACCGAGGATACTCATAAAAACGGACACTGATGAGACGTATGGGTGGTGCAGACCCTAATGAAAAGAACATCTCGAGTTTCTGCCTACTGCTAAACTGCGCTCGTGTTTTTATTTATTTATAACTTTCTGCCAACGGGGCTTAATCCCGCGTACAAAGAGTGTTGCGGTTGTAGTTGTGCTTGTACGAAGTAGTAGCAGATAATACATACATACCTACCCAAAAGCAGCGATTTTAATGCTTGCCTACAGGTAGAGAAGCCAATAGGGTGTTGTCCGATCGGCCGCCGTCCCTCAATTTGGCAGCAGCCAGCTGTCTAACTAAATTGCACAGAGTAGTGTATGTCACATGCATACATACATACTACAGCAGACTGGAGCAACCTGAAGGAACCCATTAAACATTTCCTGGCACCTGCTCTCCCTTGACGTGTTCAAACACACCCCATTCCGCCTCTTCGTTTGTTCCGTGTGCCCGTTCTTCGCAAGACCCGTTAGATGGAGAGCAAAGAAGATCCCCCCAACGTCTGCGAGTGTGTTGCTGCTCTATGTTTCATGTTGGCGGGACGGACTTACATCCATCCACCGCCTCTTCCACGTTTTCGATGATCTTCGATGTTGAAGCCAACGCTTGCTTAATGTTTTCTGAAGGTCCGCAAGCACCCATATTTCGTGCCACCTGACGGGGGATTCCATTCTCTTCTTCCTTGTCCAATAAGAATAATTGATAGTACTTCAATTACTCGGGAGAGGTGAGGGGAGGGGTCAATTTCCCCTTCGATCATCTGCCCTTCCCAGCGCGGTTCTTTTCCATTTTCACTTTCAGATTGTCTATCAATTGAGGTGACTGGCTCCCAAGTTAGAATGTGACTCGAGGCCCTGGGATCATTGCGCCGACCACTAAGAAGCTGAGAATTCCGGTGGGCGCCGGCGCCGCCGAGTAGCGTTCTTGGGACCAAACTTGATGCCCAGGGGGTTTTCTAGTCGGCCCCTCTATTCGTCCACTGTTCCCAATCACGCAGGTACGTAGCTTGGAGGGGGTCGCAGGTGAAAGTGGGAGAGACTCCGCAAGAAGGAGGAGCATCGGGAGGATCAACTCTTCCAGACTCCTCGTATCCTGACAACAGCACCCCCGACCCAGCGGCGACGACGATAGGAGCTACCAATTGCCAGCAATCTTGCTACGTTGGTCAAATACTTGAACCGATCTCTGGTAGCTCTCTTGATTTCCAGAAGCTCTCCCCAACCTCCTTTTTTGGAGACCACGTCCTGCCCAATCCTGCACACCTTTACATCTCTATGCACGACCAGTCCAATCACCAATAAGGGGGGGGTCTATAAGTGACCATTCAGCGACTACCAGCTGGCTTTCTCCGCATGATTTTGGAGCATCATCCCATCTAACCGTTCCAGCGAGCTTCGGCTATCGTGGCCTCCATGGGAATTTCCGTTTGGGGCTGACGTAGTAAGACGCATCGAACGAATGGACCGTCTGCAATATGTAGGAGGGAAGGACCGGCCCTGGAATCGTCGCCATTCACGCAGTCCCTCCCTACCCCCTTACGATGATTGGGAGGTGCGAGGTAACACTATCCCTCATTCGCTGCCTTACCGCCCTCGAAGACATGAAGTACAAAGGACCGACGACAGGATGCCTAAGCACTCCTCCCATCGACACAGACGAGCATCCGAAGATCTTCGCCCTCGCGACCCAATGCCTCGACCGTCGCGTTTGCCGGCTCGTTCAGCCACCGTCATCGACCGGAGTAGTAGGAGCCGGAGGGTATATGATGGCGACGACGATGATGATGAGGATGACCGCTCGAGGTCGAGGTCGAAGTCTAGGCCAAGGCTGAGGCCAAGGTCCAGCTCTGAGAGTGGTAGTCGGCATAGCGAGTCCGACGTCCC
This sequence comes from Monosporascus sp. MG133, assembly GCA_004155925.1. NCBI lineage: Eukaryota > Fungi > Ascomycota > Sordariomycetes > Xylariales > Monosporascus > Monosporascus sp. MG133. The sequence continues at coordinate 31,225 of QJNX01000279.1, forward strand.
TGAGCCATTACCGAAGCCGGCCCGCAGACGCCAAAGGCCGCTTCGTCCTAAGAAGGCTCCAAGAACCGCTTCCTCAAGCTCAAGTGCCGATCTCACACCATCCGCGTCTTCTCAAGACGAAAGGCCTAGACGTCGAGCTGCTGAGAAACAGATCGAGGTGATTGCCGAATCGGAACCTGAACCGGCCGAACATCGGCGCCTTCCCCGCAGGCGCCAGAAGGAGATCGCCTACGCGGGCGCCAGTGACGACGACGGTGTCTACGAAGACCCGTTACCCAGACGCACTAGGGCTAGTAGATCTCCGTCTCGCCAACGGTATGGACACCGTTCGAACTCCCGAAGTAGCTCTCGAACGCCGCATCATCGAGACCACCGTGACGAAGGGAAGCATATATCTTCATCTAAGCGGTACGTTCAAAGGTATTATGCTTGGGAATCAATTATGCTGATTGGTGACGCGCCTGGTTGGGTCATCTAGACCACATAAGAGAAATTATGAATCTGAACCATATAATGACAAGCCAGAGCGTTCACGATCACATAAGGCCTCCAGCTCCCGTGTGACCTCGTCGCATAGCCTAGGCTCCTCGTCGAAGCGATCTTCCGCATTTGAAGCTTTGCTTTCCCCGCGCCGTCAGCAATCATTTGACAAACCGGCGAAGATGTGAGTTTGGACATGACTATAGATATGTTTAGATACATAGGACTAATGACAGAGCAGTGTCGAGTGTGTCGCATGTCGTGATGAGGTATCCAGCAACAAAGCGCCTAAGCTCAAATGCGGACATCGCATGTGCAACCTCTGCTTAAGACGTAAATTTAGGCTCTCGATCCAAGATCCATCCCAGATGCCACCGAAGTGCTGTACCGCGGATCCTATTGATCTGACGCATGTCCAAGATTTATTCCCCGACAAGTTCAAGAACACTTGGAACCAGAAGTTCACCGAGTTTTCTACTCGAGACCCTATCTACTGCCCAAGAAGAAAATGTGGTGAGTGGATAAAACCTGAACGGATCCACGAGCGGAATGGACGGAAGTATGCCAAATGTAGCCATTGTGACACCAAAATCTGTTGCGCTTGCCATGGGAAGTGGCACGAGTCTAGGAAATGTCCCAGGGACGAAGAAACTCGCCAGATACTGCACCAGGCCAAAGAGGAGGGCTGGCAGCGTTGCTTCAAATGCCGGACTCTTGTCGAGTTGAAGGAAGGCTGTAATCATATGATGTGGTACGTCTATTCTTTGCTCTCACCCCTATTTGAAGCTTGCTGACTGTTGTCTAGCCGTTGCGGGGCTGAATTTTGCATGATGTGTGGCGCGAAGTGGAAGAGTTGCGAGTGTCCTTTGTTCAACAATGACACGGCCGAACAGGATCGACTCGAAAGTATGCAGGTACCCAGCCCTATTATTGATCGAGACCGACTCGGTGGCGGGGACAGCCTGTCCCCGCGTGATTCCAGGACGGGACGCGGGGTTGTGTCGGGTGCTCGTTCTCGCCAGCCTACCTACGAAGAAGATGCGTATAGTCGCCGCCTGCAAGTACAGGAGGATGAGGACTATGCTCGAAGATTGCAATATGAGGAGCCCGAGGACGATTACGCAAATGGTTATGATGACATTGTCAGCTTGGGCAATGCAGCTGGCCACTTCATGAAGGAGAGGAACTACAGGCACAGGTCGCAAAGCCTTGTGCAACCTGCAGCGGCGCCGCTGGCTACTTTCGAGAGGACAAACTCGGCTGCCGACTACATAGTTGGTGTTAACAGAGCAAGAGGCGTGCGCGGAAGCTCGATTGATCGTCTGGCCGACCGGTTCTCGGAGCAGCGGCAGGGGAGTAGTAGTCCGATGCATCGACCATTCGGCAACCCCTTGCCGCCTCCAGGGCTGCCACCCTTGACGATGAGTCCTCCGCCCCCTTCGCACGCATCACCGGCTGTACCGCTCATGCGATCCCAAACTCTGGATGACGAGATGTTCAGCAGTCCCCGGAGCATTCGAGGCTCCGGACGAATCATTCTGAGAAGGGCCACGCATGACTACGCTGACGAGGTAGACGTGCACACTCTAGCGAGTCGGCGACGGTTCCGTGAGCCGGAACCTCCTAAGGATTCTGTGCTCGCCGGGCTCACAGGACCGGGGCGCGGAATGAACCGCGTGTTTGAATGGAGTAAACACGTGGAGCCCGGTCTTCCGGACAATCACACGGTCATCGCTACATGATCTACATACGCGTCCCAATGGACCTTATGAGGCTTTCCCCGCCCATCAGTCTTTTCTCCCTACCACAATAATGATGATGACGATGACGATAACGATGACGTCGGGTCTCATATTATGATGATTTTACGATGCACGATCAATTTCCGCTTGCTGGTTAATGGATTCGTTTTCATATGCAAGGAAGGCCCTATCGACTTGTATGATAGATTACGTAGAGATGGGGAGCTCAGTTTGGCATTCTTCGGATCTCTTCTCGAGCGTTCGGGCGGATATCGGGTCTTTCCTCTTGTGGGAAATTTTGGGGTCCCCGGGGGAGGGGGGTGTTTGATAGGTGTTGTCGGCCTGACTAGAGTCATATATTGGACGAGCGAAGCGGCGGATGACTTGCATACCAGCAAAGTATGACCGCGTTCTGTTCTTCCCGTGTTCTCGACACGTATCTAGCCAGTCAGTCGGCCACCTAGCCAGCCAACCAGACGCAGCACCACCTCTTCTGACCGGACTTTTTGTCGGGACATGTATCTCATTGGTATGTACTGGTGCAACTGCGGACCATACTTTCCGCCTATATAAGGGGTTAAGCCCAATTAAAGGTAGCTTACATTAATAAAGATGAATATGAAGCAAAGCGCGTCAAAAACTATATCTGAGGTACCTGAAGGGTCAACTTCCCAACTGGGGGTACTGTGCCCAGACAGATTAATAAGGTTAGGCGCCAAACCGGGGGCACCCATTCACTGTACTGCCGTAGTATGTATTAACTTGATTAGATAAAGAGGGTCTTAGCGCTGTTCAAAGGCCGCGTCTGACCTGTAGGGATGACATCAGGGGTCACTGTCCCTGTGACCATTCGGCCCAGCCCTCCTGTCCAACTGGAAATTCTTTCTTGTACTTGCATGTGCAGAATCATGACCAGATGCCCAAATCTACCTTAGTACCCTTGGAGTTGGTTGCACTGCAGCTGAACCAGGTCTTGTGGGAATCTCTCACAGCCTTCCCAACTACGGAACGAGAAGCAACAGCTGAAGTGGCTTTTCTTATTCACCGCGGCCCGTAGTAGTATAGGATCGCCGTTGTTGTACTCCTATTTCGAGACGAGCAGCAGCTTCTTCTCATGAGGGTACTCCCTCCTCCTCTGCGATTTCCATCTTGTCCAATCGCTTGGCATCCTCGACCACATATTGTTACGACTCGACAGATGACACCGGCCTCTTGGCCTTCCCATCGCTTCTCTCGGGCCCTCTGCCGGTTTAAATAGATTGGTGCGATGCTGCTCTTACACCAGGTCGGCAGCGTCAAGATCGGCGAAGTCGTGCGCTACACCGTGACCTACACCCCGTCACGCGACCGGATCCTGCCCTCGCCCGAGTACCTGTACCTGCGCATACGCAACACCTCGCCTATTCCCCTGCGCGCCGCCTTCGTCCACGGCCCCTACACGCTGTGCGTCTCCGCCTACCCGTCACACTTCGACCCCAATACCAAGTTCGAGAACCCGCGACGCTATGGCGTCCCCGAGCACGAGCCCATGCTCAAGGCCGGCGGCACCTGGCTGTGCAAGCTGACCGTCCCCGACGACATACGGCAGAGCGCCGGCGCCGGCGCCGCGAGGGGTGACTTCGCCGACGCCGGCGCCGCAGGGGGTGGAGAGGGCAACAAGGAGAGCGCCTCGTGGATCGTCGAAGTCACGAGTCAGGTCATCTTCTCGGCGAGCGCCGCCGTCGGGTACGAGGTCATGCTTGCGCGCGACGAGAAGAGCTTGAGTCTGAGCAGCGTGCCCGTCCTCGGGAACCAGGCGCAGGTGCCGCAGCCCGGAAGGGTCGCCGACTTCCAGCAGAGCATCGGTGCCAAGGACGGACATCATCCCGCACAGCCTAAGGGCGTGTTCTCCAGGGCCATCACGTTGAAGGTCGATGACACGGCGAGTCTGTGGAATACGCCGCAGCTACCGGGCGGGCGCGAATGGGACTACGGGAGAACCAAGTCCGAAGGGGAAGAGGCGGCGGTCCATAGCGTCACGGAGCCACCACATGATACCAGGAGAGGCTCGGAGGCGAGAAAGAGGCCCAAGAAGGTCCATCTGGTTATTCTGACGCACGGCTTACATAGTAATCTGGGGGCCGATATGCTATATATGAAGGAGAGCATTGATAGAACAGTGAGGCAAGCGAAAATAGATGCGAGGGCGAGGAGGGCGCGGGAAAAGAGAGAAGATGCTCGAGACGGGAACCAGCAGCAGCCGGGGGCGTCTAGCGAGGCTGAGCAGGATATGACCGTGTCCCTGGAAGAGGAAGAGGAGTACGACGACGAGGAAGTCATCGCCCGGGGTTTCTCGGGCAATGTGACTCGGACCGAAAGGGGCATCAAATTCCTAGGCAAGCGACTGGCACGGTTTGTGCTCTCCATGACGTATCCGGACCAGCCCTACCTACCGACTCCTAAGAAAGCCGCTGGAGGTATTACGTCCGCTTTCCGGGGAGAAGAATCAAGAGACGAGTCCAATACGCCTGCGGCCCACAAGAACAGTACTATTCACAAGGGGGAACATCACGAGGACGGCCGGGCATTTCAGATCACCAGCATCAGTTTTATTGGGCACTCCCTGGGCGGCCTTGTCCAGACATATGCCATTGCCTACATCCAGAAGCACTCACCCCAGTTTTTCGACCTTATTCGGCCAATTAACTTCATCGCCCTCGCCTCTCCGATGCTGGGACTCAGCAACGAGAACCCCTTATATGTCAAGTTCGCCCTCGACTTCGGGCTTGTAGGGAGGACCGGCCAAGACCTAGGCCTCACATGGCGCGCGCCTACCATCGCGAGGAGCGGCTGGGGCGCAATAGTTGGAACTCTCGGCGAAACTGCCCATAAGAAGGTCATGGGAGAGCCCCAACCGGAGTCGAAACCCCTGCTTCGTATCCTTCCCACCGGCCCTGCGCACATTGCGTTGAAGAAGTTCCGCAATCGGACGTTATACTCGAACGTCGTGAACGACGGCATAGTGCCGCTTCGTACCAGCTGTCTCCTCTTCCTGGACTGGCAAGGTCTCGGCCGGGTCGAGAAAGCTCGGAGGGAGGCCGGACTGGTGGAGACCTTGGCCGGTTTCGGCTGGGCCGAGCTCACTGGCGTCAACGTGTCCTCCAAGAAAGAACAGTGGGTTCCGGAGGCCGAAGGGACGTCTTCCATACAGACTACGACTAGCTCGGCTCAGGAGGCCGAAGAACACGCCGATTCGCTAGAAGTGCCGCAGCCGCCCAGCAACGCAACGGTCGAGGACGATCGGAAGAGTCTCAGCCTCGCGAGGGCGCCATATAAGAACGAACCGTCGCAGAACTCTCAGACGAACAACGACTTCCCCTTCTCTGGCTTCTTCAATTTCTTCAAGTCAAGCTCGAGCGAGTCAAAGGCACAGACCCAGAAGGTGTCCTCCAGCTCCCCGCGCGAGAGCAGGATATACCAGCGCAGCCAGACTATAAAGCTGGACGGCGCAACTACGACTTCCGCATCCTCGAGCACGTCGAGAGTGACCACTGGGCACGAGTCGGGCGGGGACCACGAGAACGGGGTGCCTGCTCCCCCTCGGACGACTTTCTTTGAGGCTGCCGGGGATCTACTGAACCCGAAGTATCCGCCAGTAGAGTTCCTTATCGATCCCTCGCGCCGCCCGCGAACCATTTTCCATGATCGAGTCTATCACCCGTCTGACATTCCGCCGCCGCCGCTCAAGAAGCGGCCGACCGGATCCCTTCTCCGCAAGTCCTCCAAAGGTGACAAGCCACCGTTGCCTCCGTTCCAGAGCCACGACCCCGGCAGCGTCGGACGCCAGGACTCGGGCCTCTCGGCGCGCGACTACTACGACGACCGGGGGGACCAAGGCGGGGACGACAACAGCGGCGTGATGGTCGACAGCTCGAGCATGAAGGTCGAGGAGAAGATCGCGCGGGCGTACCACCGCGACCTCAGCTGGCGCAAGGTGCTCGTCAAACTCGAGCCCGACGCGCACAACAACATCATCGTGCGCCGCGCCTTCGCCAACGCCTACGGCTGGCCAGTCGTCAAGCACCTCTGCGACGCCCACTTCAGCGACGCCGCCGCCGCCCGCACGCGCGACGACCTCGAGACGGGCGCCGAGCGCGCCAGGCCCGCCCAAGAGGCACCAGACAACACCGGCGCCGAGACGAGCACCCAGGACGATACCGCGGCAAGGGGTAAGGGCAACGACGAACCCGCCGGGGCCGAGAGCGGAAGCGGTGGCGGCAATGGCAATGGCGGTGGCTCTCCCCAGGCGCCGGGGCCAGGGAAGCGGTCACCAGTCCATAACATCGTCGCGTCGTCCCACGGCCGCACCGCGAGCGAGGCGCTCGAGGCCCGCGACACGGTGCCCGAACTGCGTTCGTCCTCGTCAGCGGCGCAGGAGAGAGGCGGTGTCGCATCACATAGCGCCGCCGCCGGTCATCACCAACACCATCACAACCAGCAAGAGCAGCAGAACCTCCACATCCAACCGCCATCGCCGTCATCCCGTCCAAACGGTGTCGGCATCGACAGCAGCGCCGACTCGGGCGCCTGGAGCGACCGCGACTTCGCTGACAGCGGCGATGAGAGCGAGGTCGACTACGACGTCATGATATACGGCGGGCACCTCGTCGACAACAGGCCTCATCATAAGCAGCAGACGCGCGATACGGGTAATAAGGAGAAGGGAAAGGGGAAGGACAAGGACAAAGAGGAGAAGGAGGAACAGCTGGGGCGCGCCAGCAGTCCCGGCTGGAACTGGACCGAGAAGATCGCCGGCAAGGGGCGGAAGGGAAGCAGGGGCGAGGGCGCGCTTCCGAGTCCCAAGGGCAGCCGCGGCCCCTTGAGCCCCCAGAGTCCGGGGCAAAATCCCTTGAGCCCGCAACAGCAAGAACCCCAGAGTCCGCTGGAGCTGCAGAAGTCCCGGAGTCCCTAATAGGGCTGCCGTCTGACTGTGTGGCTCACTGTCTGTCTTGTCCTCTCACAGCCCTGCCTGCCTGCCTGCCTATTAGTCAAGGGCCTAGAGCCAGCTAGCTGGATAGAGGAGTCTAAGTAACAAATTACTAGTAACTACGAGGGAGAGGCCTCCAAGTGGAGACCGCGAGATAGATGAGGGATGCGGTAATAAGAGGGAGGTCATCGTCGACAGCTTTGTTCGCTATGGGAACTACTAGACTAGATCAAGATACCCAAGTAGATGAGCGACTCGAGCCGCCCTACCTACCGCAAGGAAAGGAGGGAGAGCACCCCTTTCGATTGGATCTGATTAGGTTGGGTTGGGCTTTCGAAAACTTTGGGAAAGTAAGAGGCGTATCCCCGTTATACTTTGCAAGGCATCGCACGGCATGGCATGGCATGGCATGGCATCACATTTCGCATCGCCTGGGCTGATGGCATACAGACAGTACATACTCACACGATTCTTATACGTCCTTACAAACTTACATAGCATGGCGCGGCGGCGTGGCGAATACTACTTACTACATAGAATCGTTTTAATTTTCGGGGGGGGGGCATCATTATCATCACCCATCGTCATCATTCATGATCCGAGAGTGAGCGGGTGAGTTTGGGGGTGTTATCTAGATATATATAATTTTCTCTTTTGGTAGATAGTAACTACTTGGGTTCGTGGCAAGCGGCTGTAAGGCCTGCGTAGGTGGTTAGATAGCGATTATATCGTTCACTTTCTTACTACATCTGACCTCCGAGGCGCGGCGCTGTGCTGCTGCGCTGCCGTGAAAACCAACTTCCTTGCCCCTTTTCTCGGACATACACGGACGCGCGCGTACGCGCGCGCGCGCAATGAAAGATAAATTTTCGTATCCGCCTTATGAACGACATTCCGGATAGATGGGCGCATCGTCCTGGCTTGTCCACTCCATCTTGGCTACAGATTCTCGGCAGCCCATGCCATGTCCGGCTCAGCATGGAGTATCAGGACTCGTGCCTTACAAGACCGCTATCTACCATACAGTTAGTTGTGTTGGTTGTGAAGCATGCGCATCATAGGACGGAACACCACGTGTCTTTTCTGCTATTTCCCGTTGGGCAGTTCAATATCGACCTATCATCACAAGTAATCTTGTTAGCTCCAACCCTGGAGAACTTCCAGAGACTGAATAAAACTTAGCATGAAAAGGACCTCAACGCATATCAACCGGGCGTATACGTAAATGTATTGACATGTTTAGCTGTTGAGAAGGGAGTGGGTTTCTATGCCCTTTGAAATATACATGTCGCTGCAGCCCATATCCGATGCAATAGTAGTAATTTGACTTCTCCCCTTTGAATCGGGAGAGTCGCCTCTTTCCCCGTGGGGACAGCATCCCCCGTCAGAGACAAATAGTCGCGCGCTACTAATCATCATCAACACGGCCGAGCACTTCTTCTGCGATACTCGTCCCTCCTGTCAATTTCTAGTGTTGATCTTCCATTCTACAGAGGAAACGTCGGGAGAGATCTTGACCTGGACTCAGGCTCCCCGTATCGGGTTAGACGGGAGCTCGACGACGGAGAAATCCATGAGAACCATGACGAGCACGAAGCACGAATCGACGGATGGGTGGCGAATCTGCATTACTGTCACCCAATACCGACAAGGCCCACCGGCGTCAAATGTTCCACCGGTGTGCCGGGGACGAGGCACCCTCAATGTCGACGACTGCATGTGCTGCATGCCAAGAGCGTCGCGGTGGAATATATTAGTTAGGTACACTCTCCGAGCTATTAGCTCGTTGCACGCGTGGGAAGCAGGCGGGCCTGGCCCGCATGAAGGCCACTACTCGGTAGATCGTCCTGCGAGCTACGTTCGGTAACTAAAGTGTAGAGCACCGAAAGTCTCAGTAATCCACATAGCAGCCATCCCGGGGTATACTCCCGAAAATGTTGACCTTCCGTGAAGAAGCCTTAACCAAGACGTCTCCGAGAGCTCCAGGTAAATATCATAACGTCTGTTCGTGTGTGACGTTACAAACAGGGGGACCTCTATGTGTCAAGCTGATGCGACGTTCGGAAACTAGGTTCTCACTCACTTAGGGCTGAAAGCGCTCTAATCTGGGTCCGCTATTATTGTGCTCTTCCCGGTAGTCACACCTAGGTCCCAGGCAGATGGTGGTACGATGCAGGGCAACGACGGACGTAAACGGCACGATACGAAAACAAGCAACGTAATAGGTACACCCGCCATCGGCGCACTCCGATATGGCGATTGACCGGCCGACTTCTTGACCAGACCAAGAGAACCCACAGCCCATGCGACGCAGATGCGCTGAAACACACGATCGCTAAAGCAACAACTGGACGGCCAGGAACTAGCTAAGCTCCGCGTTCTACCGCCTGGCGGGCCGAAGTGCCTTAAGTGGTGGACTCACACTCGATCCCCAGTTCACAGCACCTCGACACCTTGACAAGGATTCCTCGTGGTGGAGGAGGTGTATGTATGTCTGTCTGTCTGGCGCTGTGCCTGCAGCTTGGCGGCGCGATGCAGGATGGATCCCCCAGCGACTCTACCTACCTGCACTACATGCACGACGACAGGTCAAGATCCATGCGCGTGTTTAGGGGATCGGAATTCGTCGATCTCCGAGGAGGATGCGGGTGCGCTCTTCGCCGGTGCGAAACGGGTGCGACGCGGGCCTCGTATGTCGGAAAAAGGGTTGCTGGCTATTGGGTGCGCCGAGGCGGCGACGAGGATAATGATCCCGGCCCCCATTCATTATCCATGCGGACTCCTTCTCGCTGTCGTTGTGCTACCCGCCTCAGCTACCAGGCGAGCAGGGAGCACGTATGGTAGGTACTTAGGTAGTATAACTAGGACTGGGACTGGAGAGAGATATGTCGTTAGTGGCAGCATCTGGGCCAGGTGTCTGTTGTACGGCCGCATCGACGACTGGGTAGGTGGTTCCACAGCAGGAAGGGCGAAAACAGGACCTATAAAAGCCTAAAATATTCGTCGCATCGAGCAGGAGTCGTTGCAGCAGCAGAGAGACAGACTAAGAATAGACCCACCACCTCCGCGTGAGGGGAAATGAAGAAAATGTCACGTCGACAGGGCTTCTTCCCCTCAGTAACTAATAACTCTGTGGTTGCGAGACGCGACCCCTGAAAGAATTTCCCGTTCCGGGTGCCATCCATACATAAGTGCGGTGGGCTCGTACTGTGGAGAGCTATGCAAGATTGATTGCGGCTCCCCGGGAAACGATATATTGGCTTGCCGCATTGCGGGCACGAAGCCGATAGGTTCTTGTAAGATATCTCTACACCATGATGTGCGCGTATGCAGGATTCGGCTATGCCCCTGTGCATAGAAGGTAAGATAGCATGTAGGCAGATATGGCGTAGTGGATAAACTTGGACAGTAGTTCTCGCAAGATCTCTTCCAGTTTCGTAGATGTTAAGCTGCAAGTGCTCAGTATGCTGTTGGTATGCGAAGTGCGATGAAGGGCTGAGCGAAAGTCCTAGGGGTCTGGATGGAGGTCGGCTATTGTCAATATACAATACCTGATTGCTCAATACTTGCCTATGCGTTACAAGATCCAGCAGAACCGAGGCTCTGTGCCCCAACGAGTCTTTGCTAGACTTCAAGACTGGTACGGACAAAGAAAACCCGAGGCACTTGTCTTGACTTAATTACACCGAGCTAAAGGGGAGCTGCCGGTCCGGATGGCATTCGCCGTAGCTGGCTCTAGAAGAGCATGACACATCCTGGCAACTTGCGGAATAACGCGATGCATTCCTCTTCCAAATGTAGTGGTTCTTTTCAGTCCAAGTCAATATCAGGTCTCCTCGAGAGCGAATAGGGGGTGTTGCTGATGATTGGAGCAGGACGGACTTTTGACAGGCAGAAAATCTCCGTGTCGCTGTTATTGGCGCCCCGCACAAATGCATCCCTATTTTATCCTCGCGCCTGAAGACTCGAAAGATGCTTCACATGCCAGCGGTTGGAACTCGGAGCCTTGGAATGCATGGCCCATCGTGTGGGACCTCTCGATGTGGACCTCGAAAGGCCGATGATGGGTAGATGATGGGTAGATGACGAAAGAAGGATGGCTACTCAAGCTAGGGAGACTAGGACCATACATCGTTGGCATATGCGATCGATTAAGATTCTGTAACCTGCCGCTGCTTTAGTGGCCATTTTTCACGATAGAAAGGCTCGACGAGAGGAAGCGTCTCTCCTCGTGAACAGGCCGGCGCCTTCAGGCATCGTGGAAGAGCGCAACATACAAAAACATTTGACGAGACTATTTGAAGGTGGCTTCGTCGTGGCTCGTAACAACTAGTTGCGTTATATCGGATCTGTACGGGCTAATACTGACTCCTTTGATACTGGTAGGCAGAGGTCGGGGTGATGTTCTCTTCCGTTCCGTCACCAGGCCTCAGATTGGATGTCAGGCCAATCCACCACCTGCATTCATTGCCCGTATCGCCCGGCGACTGGGAATTTACGGCAGCCGCCGCATCTACACTACCTGCAATGCAGTGTATCACAGCTTCTCTTGTCCTGGGAATGGAGCGGCCTGAATGAGAGAATATCCGTACCAATGTGCTGCTATCGCCAAGTTGACGAGGCAGCTAGCCATTTATATTATGTAGGCGACTGTGCCGCCTCCCAGTTCCCTGTCCTGGGAGTTAATATCGGATTAATATGACGTTGGAAGATAATGATAAGGCATATAGAGTCCCGTACTATCGTAGGAATGCGCTGTGTCCTATTCGTTGCACTCCTGGAACCCATGCACTTGGATATGATGAGTTCGGATCGGACGCAGCTGTGAGAAATCAGTCTCATCGGGGTGACGCGGCTCGGATTCCCAGTATGGTAACATATTTGGCCCCGAATCGAGAAGATCGGCCTCCTTACTCGCAGGTACCACATTGGCAAAGAATGGGGGGCATCACCACTTAACGCGGAGCATCGCCGAACCCATGAACACAATTCCAGGGCCGTTACGCCAATATATCGGAGGCGTACCCGGACTTCGCTTGTCGGTCCCACATAGCTTGGCCTACGCCATGGACGGGAAACATGCATCTCCGTCGCCTCGCCTTTTCCCATCGACGTAAGCGAGAGTATCCCCGAGAATACCATGTCTGAAGCTAGCCTGGCTTCATGGCAACCATGGCGCCCTCCTGGAAGGCTGCCAGGATTGTGATACTGACTGAGAGATTGCATCCGCTGGGGCGTGGTCTCGATTCTCTGACATTCCGATGAAGCATTCATAACTCACCACCAGGCGAAGTGAAATGGGGGATTGGGTTATACGGGGACCGGACCCGAAAAGCCGGATAGCCAGACATTCGAGGCCGAAGACTGGCACCCCATTCGTACAAGGCTGCGGGGCGTGAGTACGGGGAACCCCATCTTGCTTCCCAATTCGGACCGTAGGAGGTCCTCCCCGGCTGGCCATGTCGAGTATCGGCCATTCTTTTCAAGTGCGCCATCGTGTGTATGATCGTGAATTTAGTTGTGATCCAATCCCTTCCCCGAGGTACGAAGCAATTCCTAAAAGCATGACGTAAGCAGTCTCTTGAATGATACGTAGTACAACTTCCAGAGGTGTTCTTTGTTAGTTAGCTACACCGGGTCCACCGTAGGATCAGGTAGAATCTCATACAAATTGGTATGGAAGTAGACATGCTCTGATGGTTTGCCAGTGCTTGCCGCTATCGCAAAGTGACGAAGATATCGATGATCTTGGCTGAAATGCCAATGTATGTTTCGATTCTTTGGAGTCTACATTCTGGTTCCATACCTACGGCATATGGTCGTCCAGTGGAGGTAACTGATAAAGAATACCCCTGGAAGTTGTATTCCATTTCTCATATGCCTTTTGCAATGCTCAGATCGCCCGATCTCCGTTCGATATGTAGTAATAATCATAAGGGAAGAAAATGTACAGCCCCTAGCGTTGGTTGGGCTCCAGACCGGATAAGGCAACTTTGTAACTGGCGGCGGAACTAGTAAATTTAGCGGACCTCCGCCATTCGAAGCCTTTAATTTCCAGGGGGAGATCCGTACCAAGGTGGTGGGCAAAATATTTGATACAAGTTACAGGGGTATATTTAAGTTAGTGGCATCCGCCACGGCCACTTTACATTCATGTACTATGTAGAATCGCGTCCAAATTCGTATGGGATGGGGCATCGGAGACCGTGCTGCCGATGCTACTGCTATCGCAGATTTTCCAATTCTCCAAGATTATCTCTATCTTAAACGAAATCGACGAGGTCATAGACCATACAATTTTCTATACGCATCGACATCCTAACCCTACATGGCATATCCGCTAGAGGGCCCCGGGGCGCCATCACAACAAGTTTTATAGCTACGCCAAGCCACATTTTATTTGTTTAATCTGACCCCGATCAGCTCTCTTTAATGGACCACCTTTAGCCTTTAGGGCTAAAGGTGGCTAATTTTTCCGTTTTAGGGCAACGCGCGGGCTCACAGAGCTACCTAAAATTGTTGGTGCTGACGCCCCTGTGGCCCTCTAGCAGATAATGGCCCGGTTGGAGGTAACCAACTAAAAATGCCCTGTGACTTGAAGGGAACAAAATACTTGATAGTGTCCAGACCCGCAACACACCATTGTCACTATCAATTATTTCGTCCACCACCTTGCGTAACCCCGTGGAGATAACCCCCCACGCACCCCATATTCTTTCCCACAGAAAGATAGGATCCAGGTATTCATCGAGCCTTGCCTTGGCTCGCCTGGCTTGAACTTTCTGTTGTAGGATTAAGGATCAGCACTAGGATTGCGCAATACTAGGGGGACAGACTGTATGCACTTAGCAGGGACTACGGGCCCATCTTCGTCCCGAACTCCTTTCCTCCGACTACCGATGCATTGCATCAGGCTCGGTGGTCGCATGTGAGCCTTGGTGATGCTCCGACAGACCGCCAAACGGGATCCTTGGCTTCATTGCATTTGCTTCTGCACACTGCGCGTGCCGCCATGCAGGCCGATCGGGCGTCTCCGCCACTTTCTCTGCCGTGCACGATTCCAGCCAAGGCTCGGCCAGGTAATAATCTGTCTAAGAATGCCACTTGGCATCCTATTGCGGAAGAAAAGAATGAGCTCTCCACTCACTCTATTAAGCAGTTCGGACTTTTTTCAGAACAAGCGGCATGTTCTGAAGGTACATGGGGATTTCCAACGATCTACTGTGGGGCTTGTAGCTCAGGTAGTTTTTTGGTTACTGAGTATTCGAACGGGCAGTTGTGGATTCGTTATATTTCTTATCGGCCATGATGCACCCAATCGATAATCGTCAAATTTTTAAGTTTTTGCTAAAATGTACGGACAAAAGGATTAACTGCCAATGAGGTGCAAAGAGGCTGAATTTATTAACAACAAACGGATTCGATTCGTTAAAAGAAATTCCGACGATTGGTCCACCTCGTTGTACCATTTTTATTGGAAGAGTCATTCAGCAACCCCATTCTGAAAAACCCGAACTACTTTGTACCGCTTAGGTGTGTAAGCCTGGTAAACTGGACTAATTAGGACATATTGTACAGACACAGATGCCTATTTATGTAGGGATGTTGAAGTGACATCACCGCTGATAAAAAGGCAGGAATTGTTAAGAAGGCGACCGAAGCTTGGCCGCCTTTCGACCGCGAGAAAGTCATCCGAGTCCTTCCAAGCCTGACGACGAAAATAAGTCGGCTCGACAGCGCGTGTTCCCCCAGCAGTGGTCTCTCACTGTCTGCTCGGCTTATCCTGTCAGATGAAGTCTCTAGTCTCTGCGCCAAAAGGCGGTCTCCGGAAAGCGATAAATTTTTTTTCCTTGCATCGCCCTCTAGTAGGACACGTACGTAATGTGACACAAGTTGAGTTTTGATAGGATGCGGCCCCGGGAAAATTTACCCCAGGCAACACCCAAAGGAAGAAAGAAAAGCAAGCATCCATTATCATAGGGCGTCGCGCCTCAGACGAATCGGGAACCGAACGAACTTTATGCAACCACTCCAACTATCTCCATGGGCGATCAATACCCCACACTAACTCTAATGCCAACAAAGGTCTGGACCTTTATCGTCGAAGCCACAACTCTTCCGGCGGCCCAACATTGTGGGCGAACAAAGCGGCAGCTGCATCGTTTCGCAACGCCCAGCGAACAACTGTTCACGCCATCGTTGATCTCCGGAGTTGCGGTAAGCAACGAGAAGAGTTCGCCCGAGATAGGGGTTGCAATAGCCGTGCCTGCCATGGGGGTCGACGCAGCGACTATTAATGTTTTCTATATATTTCGTATTATCACTGTCCCATTAACCCCTAACGCCCGAAGCTTTTCGGACGTTGAGCTCCCGCGAACTTTTTCTCAATGGTCAACTTGACTCGCTCTAATCTTAGCAGGCATGAGTTGTCTGGGCGATACGTAAGTGACTGCTGCAGCGTTATGCCCGCTATTATTGCTTCTGCCGAGCTAGGAGCAGAAACAGACATATGCATGTCTCCATTTTCACATGCGAACCCAGGTGTCGCTGGCATTGCGACAGCGTGGCTTTTTCTGGACAAGCCTGCTTACTAATCGACCTTTTCATAATAGGAGAGGCATAGTAAGGACCCCAGGGGGGGAAACTGAGCCCAAGTAGTAGATGAGCGTCCACATGTACAAAGAGGGTTGGAAAAGAAACTCCAAATCCCAGGATATCTTCTTCGTTCTAATCCTTCGCGGTGATGAGGGTGGTGGCGCGGCCCCCCCCCGCAGCTCCAACTGCGGCCCCGTGCATCCCAGCTCCCCAGCTCCCCATCCCCCTTTGCATCAGGATCCATAGCCCTACCTATAATGCATACCGTTAAGTTGGTAAGGAGACAATGCGCTCAAACTCCATCCAGATGGTGGCAGATATAGCAAAGCAGGCAGTCAGCAACCGTCTAACGTAAAGCCTTGGGAGTCTCCGATTCAGATGTTTCTGATAACCATCCTGTGCACTGACTGAGAACCTCGACGATGACATCACTACGATAAAACTTTTTCACACAGATACAATACGCAATAGCCTATATATATATAACTCGGCTATCGCCAACCGATAACGGACATACAACCCCGAGCGCGAGGATGGGTTGCCGAGCTGGAAAGGGCCGCGGCATAAAAGGCGTACATGCAAGTAGTATCACGTAACCCGGGAGGAGGAGTGGATGTGATCCTTATCTGCGCGCCACGTCTCATGGTTCTTTTTTTAGTTATGTATACAAGATGACAGGTCGCTACTCTAGGTAGGCTCTAGTGGGGTTGGAGTAGGGGGCGTGCCAGGCTGAGCAGCAGCACCACCAGGAAACATGATACTGTGACCGACACCTTTGCGTTCGGGGGAGTCATCATCATCAGCTTGAAAAGCAGCGTCTCATTGGGGAGGTAGAACACACGCAAAACATCTCGGGGGACATGAAGAGACCCCATCGGAGGCGGTCACACGGCAATAATAACCCCTAAGGCCTCTTTTTTTGTTGTCCCTCCCCCGCTATTGGCTGTCCTTCCCGGCAGTGTCGTACAGTAGAGCGCCCGGCGCATTAGATGGGGATGACAAGGCGCGGGTTCGGGGACGTCCGAGGAAACACGTACTTACGGAGCACGAGGTCGCCCCTCGTCAGGTGGGCGGGTAGGCTGGGGCAGGGCTGGGATCGGCAGGGCTGGCGACCTGCCTTATCTACGCTGACTGCGTGGTAGAGGTTGCCTGCCTCCCTGCCTGCCTGCTTGCCGACATGGACGGCGGCCATTCGCCTGTCGCCGCAACCGGCCCTGAGACTGAGGGAAGGGAAATGAAGGAAACCAGAGAGGTCTCGTTTCCCACCGGGCTTTGGTCGTCCTGGTTTGAAACCGCCCCCCCCCCCCCTTTACAGCGGGTTTGTTGCGATAAGGGCACACATACAAGGCAGCAGAGGGAACGGGGGGTCCCAAGATGCATGTACAGAAGCAGAGTCGAAAGAAATGCGGGCTTGGCAGGGGAGTGAGATGAATGACGAAGAAAAATGGTAGCGAAATGATACATAACCTAAACTTAGATCATACGGAGTTAAGGTGCAGGTCAGTTTTTATAGGTTCTGGTTATAGCCATCACACATGATCGCCAGGGCCCATGATCAGCGCAAGGGCTTCATTCCATTCATTTAGGTACGATGCACCAGGACGCGATCCGCTTCCCCTCGGTTATACGAGACTGAAAGCATCCTGTGCCCATATATGTGTCCTCCCACCACCACGTACCTACATACGACACAGGGCAACGAACGGGAAGAAATGGGGCGGCAACACGCTGATCGGGCGTCCTCCCACTCTCCCAAGATCGCACAGTTATATTTGGCACCCTCTGTATTTCTGGGCGATACATACGTAGGTAGGAAGGTAGGTAGCACACTGCGTACATACGTACGTATTGTGCTTCGTATGTATGCATGTACATACCATAGAAACTGTGCGTCGTAGAGCCCGAGCCCCCTTTTTCTTGTGGCGCCCCCAAACGGAATTCCGGCTGGGAATCTGGGGACTGGGATGTGTCGGTAGGTATTCCCACGGGGTACGGAGTAAGTTATGTGGGAAACGCCGCGAGGAGGAACAACATTTGTGGGGGAGGGGGGGATTGAGTGGAGGGGAACGCGAAACAACACAAAACCAACCAGTCTGTAGACAGCGAGTGATAGGTTTAGGTAAGTGTTATAACTCAAAACAGCAATGTCTACCGTACGTAGGAAGGCTTGCGAAACCTCCTGCAATGAGGCGCAGTCAATTCCTTGGGGGGCCTTTTCTTGGCTTCAGCCGATTACCCGAACAAACATATCTTTTTACTGCAAGCCAAAACGGATCGAGCAACAGGCAACAATATTCTACCAACGAATGGAAAGGTTGTCCCGTGTCCTAATTACCATTGGACTGCCATTAATGTTTTTCTGCAGCAATAGACAGAGAGGAATAGGCCTTTCACTTTTCACATTAGGAGAGAGTCACCGGAGAATCAGGCAGCATGAGACAGATTTAACTGAGATTTTAAATTAAAGCTTTTCTCGTCCGCCAAGGCTTCCAAAGAAAGTAAGTCTCGAATAGGAAGCCTAAAGCTCCCGAGATAGCTCGCTGGTAAGAGGAGATCTAGCCCGCTGATGAGTTGTGTCAAATCTATAATGTTGTCTGCCCGCCGCCAAATATACCAAAAAAGCCCAGTGATAGACGCGCCCCAACCAACCCTTGCCACCCCGCTGGTAATCGACATTCGGTCGTTGGGTATTAAAACAGGGAAACCTCCATTGAACGCCCACCTCTTTCTATATATGCCTCTATGCCCTTGTCGTTAAATCGTGCCGTGATGGTTGCTCCAGGTCTGCCGAAACTAGTTTCACAATCGATCCATGAGATCGCCACCGGCTAAGCTGCCGGACGCGGAGCTCCGGCCGCTGTGACCGTTGTATCCATCGCTCGGTGCGAGAAGGTCATGGACAGCGACTTTCGGAGCCTGGGGGACCGGAAGTTTCCTGCTTCCATCCGGCCGGCTGATGATATCAGCCAAGGATATGCCGCTGGATCGCGTTCCGTCGCTGCCGTGGGGTTGGGAAGTTGGAAATAGACTCCCTTCCATCTGAGGCTCTAGGGGAGCTAGGGCTGGCGTGTGACCCAAGGAGAGGTTACGTAGAGTAGGCAGCTCAACGCCAGCGTAATGCGGCCGAAGGCGCGGTGAATGAGCTGGCGTAGCAAGCGGCGTGTGGTCGGGCGTGGGGGAGAGCGAGTTGTGAGAGAAGGTCGGAGAAGAGGGAGCAGTAGAATTCGGCGAATTCGGCCGCGATTTTTTCGCATAGCGGGTAGAGCGGGAATAATGGTCATCGTGGTGCTCATCATTTGAATGAGTCCTAGACATGTGGTAGGCAGAGAGCGAGGGGAGATGACCACGGCTATTGTGAAGACTATGCGAGTAGTACGGATGGTGTCTTGACTGGTGGAGGCTCAGGTTCTCCCGCTCCAACTGACTGGTAGCGGTGGCCAAAATGCCGATGTCCATACCATGGGCGGAAAGTGGACCGGCTCCAGGAAATCCCCGGCTGTAGTGGAGTGGCACTGAAGGCGGAATGGCATAAGAATAGGAGTGAGGCGGAGAAACATTCGGCGAAACAAGAGTAGAATTCGGGGCAGATTTGATCGATCTTGGCCCAGACATCATGGAGTCCGGCGATAGAGAGTGACCGAGGCTGTGGTGCGCCGCCTGCCCAGCTTTATTGCCTCTCCTCGAGTTCGGGTTGTTGTGTATCCTGGAATGCCGGGTAAGTTCATCTGAGCGGGAGAACTTCTTGCTGCAACCAGGAAACTGGCATGCATGCGGCTTTTCGCCGGTGTGAGTTCTGATATGCCTCGTCTGATGCTCCAGACGGTGGAAGGCCTTGTCGCAGAGAGGGCACTTGTATGGCCGCGGGAGTTCATTGGGATTCTCTGCAGGTTGGCCACTCGGCAGTGGGCCATTCGGACGGATCATGGTGACGGTAGCCATTTCGACGTCTCCGTCGGATTCCTTCTGTACTGAAACCGTCTGGCTATCCTTTGCGGGTGTCGTAGACTCTGGGTTCAGCAGGTTGGAGAAGTCAACCGCTGATTGTGAGCGTTGCATGTGATCGCCAGCCCAGTGGCACTGTCCTCCACTTCGAAATCCTAGTTGTTCTCTGAAAACCGGATTTAACAAAGACTCCCTTTAATAAGAATTCCGTCCCAAATGTAGAATCGTCCGTCGAGTGCTTTCCCAAAGATAATTTTCAACTCTTATTGGTTCCGACGCCGCGAGGCTCAGACAAGTGGGCGTAAGGCTCGTGGTGAGGTAGTGTTGTGTTAGTCGTTGGGGTTGAAGGTCGAGAGTTTAGGTTAACTTGGAATGGGTGCATCCAAAGGCTACAAGTAGAATACCGAAGGAGAAACTTTTTGGGAAACGGGGGGTTATGGTATGGATTTAAATGAGTCGGGGGGGGTCGGAAAGGTTTGGAAGGCTGTCAACCGCAAAAGTGCTAAACTAATAGTAGTACTTGAAGGCGTAGTGCAGTTGTGCGTAAAAAAACCAAGCCAGGGGCGTCTGCTACGTCTCTGTTATTTCGCCCGGGAATTCCACTGTTCAACTAATAAGTGGGCCAAGTGGGTGCGCAAGCGACCTTTCCGTGCCAAGTAAGTGGAGAAATAAAAGGTAGTCCTGGGGGAAGCCACTGGGAGACCCTGAAGGGTGGAGGGGGAGATTTTGGGCCTGTACCATACCAGGTACATAAGGTAGCAGGTGGGTTGGATAAGGACCATGGGGCCTGGAGACGACAGGTTAGAAGGGGGGGGGGCCGGCTGGGGGTGTTACACCCGCAATTGGACGAGAACAAAATTGGATGAGGTAAAAACGAAGAAAGGCAAAAATAAAGGAAAAGTTATTCCCCAAAGACCAACTAACTTAGGCAAGTCAATTTTCCCTGGGGACTACGTTGCACATCGGGGCCTGGGGCGTTTGGCTGACGCACCCCCAGGTCGGGCGGGAATGCGGGTGAACTTATTCAGGTATGTATGGTGGTATCTACATAATCTATTAGGTAGAAACAATACAACAACAGGGTGCACTGCTACAGTTACCTTCAGCGAAACCCCTTTGGCTGGCTGACAACCGGGGGGGGGGCGTGTAATCTGGCGTTGTGCATAACTAATATTATGTATGAGATCCCTTGTCGAGGTCAGTGGGCGTAAAGCATGAACATGTGGTTTGGGGCAAGGCTTAGCAAAGTCTTAGAAGGTAACTTCGCAAACTGTTAAGTTAGGGCTACGGTAGAGGGTGCAATACAAGATGATGATCATAAACACCCCACAAAAGCCTCCAAAACCTTAATGCTGTGTTATGCCAGAGCATGCTTGTGTACATAGTAATGAGAATAAGAGAGAGCCTTTCCGTATCCACATATTCCCGTCATACTTGTGGCGAAGCCCCCACGGCTTGAGGGAGGTATCAGTTATTGATGATGGTAATAGATGTATTACTCAAGTTACACATTTGTGGGCTTGGATCCTCGAGGCGGTGTGCAAGGAAGATCTGAGCAAGTTCTTTTTCTTCTTCCCTATGATCCGGAACCTACGATCTCGCGTCTGACCATTATCGTCAGATCTCCTTATATAAACTTATGTTAATCTATTCTCATGTCTCAACATCATAACCCTTTTCTACCAACTCTTAGTACATGTGCAAATCATAAGCGCAGATACCGCGGAAATGGAAAAAGAAGAGAAAATTCTTAATAGTAACTCCGTCTATGTGTATGCTATGAATTGTTCGTGCTGCCATCTTAGGCAGTAATGTCTCTCATCATAACTTTTCACTTTCACTTGTACTTCGCACTAGCTCGTCTCATATCCACAATATGTGTCATTTCGCCGTGGGTAGCCGGCCTGTGTGGGGAGGATAGCAGGAAACAAGCGAATACTGGTTACTAATACCGGGCGCGCTTTTACTTTAGAGGGGAAAAGAAATTCCATTTGACACCAGACCTCTTCTCCCGATGCTGCCAACGTTGTGACTATCAAGTAAAGCTGTATAAGAGAGAAGACTTGCCTAGAGAGTGCCCAAGGCTTGGAGGAGCGGGGGCTGAAGTTAGCAAGAGACCGTATTCGAGTCAGCCGACAGCGAGAGAGCTTCCCTGCTTTCCTTTCCTAATGGGCTCAGAGAATGAGGCCTCTTGGCCGAAACCCACGATATGCCGCACGTGGGCACCGAGTCGGGCGGGGTGTGGTGTACGCACTATGTAATAGATAAGAGCCGTCGTGATATTGTCGGCTTCATAATTTGGGAGCCCCAGCGAGAGATGGAGACAGATAAGCGGGCTCCCTAACGGACTAGAATTTAGAACGGGGACAAACTGTCCCTCGCTACAGTGCCAGGATATCCGAGATGCGACATGATTCCAATCTAATTTACTCACGAAATGCCTACTCAGTTAGCCCACCTCGCTAGGTCATATACAATATCCCAAAACCCGGCTAGTTTCCGTACCTACCTAGCGTGGGCAGGCGGTTCGAAGCCAAAAGAAAAAAATACCATCGACAGCAGCGCCTCTATCTGGCGCTAGAGTTGCCAGGGTCGGGGTAAGGTGACGATCATGGGGTAATGATGACAGCCAAGATAATAGGAGATAACAAGGGCTGGTGACGACGAGAACGGCGACGACAACAACGACGAGCCTGGAGCTTGCTTGACCTTCATTTCGTCGGCATTACGAAGTATGACTTCAACTAGGTAAGTGACGGATCTGGGGGGTTATCAAGCCAGGCTGCAGCTCTACCTAGGTCCTACTGTGGGCCCTTCACACAGAGCGACGCTGCGGCATCACGCAATCCCGGCGGAGGGAGTTTGAGCCTTCAGGTGAAGATGGTTACGAGGAGGGACCCAAGACACTCCTGTTCAAAGTTAGCATCATTCCTTGCTCTAAGCCCACAAGGGGGAACTGTTTCGGTAGATGTGCAGTTTGATCAATGTACTTCGTATTCTGGACCATTCAGAAGCTGCAACGGGCGTTCCACGGGGCAATACTTCGGTGAAATGGATGGACGAAACTCAGCAGCCTGTCACGCCAGCGTTACGCATCTGGACGACCAACCGTTATTCAGCTGGTCTCGGTCAATCATCAGATTCCCCTTTTTATTTTCGTGGAAAGCATCGAATGACCCGTGGGGAGTCACAATAACGGACATGGGACAAGAATCCCCAGACCATTTGCGCGTTATCGAAACCTGGTCGCTCCTAGCCTATCCTATCCAGCCTATCAGTGGAAAATGGGGAAGACGTGGGGGGCAGACGATGACCTACTCCCATGTGTTTCATGCGATAGCGCAATGCCGGTCGCCGATTGGCTCGCTTCTACCTCACCTAAAGGTCCCGTGGTTGCTCGCTATCTAGATTTGTGAGCCGCAAGTGGCCAGGCTGACTGGGATGTTCACATCAAGAAGCGCTCCCTCATGGATACTAGCTCATCGACAAGCGAACGCTTTTCGCTCGCGCGCGCTTCCGTTCCCGCGTGTAATATCCACATCGGGAAATATGAAAGTACTTGTTTATCTTGGAATATTGTCAGTGGATTAAGAAAATTTGACTTTCCGGCTACCGCTTACGATGGGGTACGCCAGTAGGCTGCCACCAGGATCACGACAGTTTCCTATCAGATACTTGTTCAGATTCGTAGTACGGGGTATGACGGGATCATATTATGACTATGAAGGCGAGCGCTTCCTGTAGACTGCAATGAGCTGGTCGACGAAGTCAAGGACACAAGGAGCATGACGCGGCTGGTACGGAGTGCACATGCCTGAATATACACCATTTGGTCTCTCCACGCCTTGATCTTGGGGCACAGTAGTGCACCTGAAATCTGGGGTTCGAACGCTTGCGTACTAAGCTTTAGCAGGAATGGATGGACTATGGTGCAAGTCTTGTATTTGTTTTACCTGAAAAGACCTACCTAAACCACCAGATTCCTGAGGCGAGGGATTTCACAAGATTACTCGCTTCTTGGACGGCTGTTCGGCGGCTCACCGGGCTAACAATTGTGTGATTTTACACTGGTGCACGAAGCCTCAACGACGTAGGAATTCGACTCTTCTCGTCTGATGAGCACGAGGTGGCCTGCGAAAGACTTCCAACGTTTTCAGCGAGCTCTTCTTGAATTATGCACCAGGGAGTAGCTTTGCCGTATCCTTGTTCAATACAAAGTCGTAGCAGCTGCATTAAGGGTCCAGCGGCAGCGGGATGATCTCCATGACGCACGCCTCGGATTGGATATGCCAGCTGGCAGGAGGGAGTGTGTCTTCTTTGGATTTCTCGTACATGCATGCACAAGCAGCTGGCCAGACATGTGATAGGCACTGGGTTGCCTCTTAAATTATCCACGCTAGCATGGGTGAATGGTAGCCGCAGCTAGAGCAGATGATATGAAGCTGTCACGGGTCTCTGGTGAGAGCCTCCATTTAACTTCAAGCAAGCTACTCCTGGGTAGTAGAGCTGTGTGAGTTAGATTCCCCATGACTCCCAAAGGATAACACCTCAGCATTTCTGTAGGCAGCTGTGGGGACCCTGAGTTGATTGTGGAGGTGCTGCCACGTATCGATGAAATCGCCACTGACGAAAAGCCTCTCATAACAACCGGTTTGTCCGCAAGGATGTCCGTTCATTGCCCAGGATGCCGGGATCAAGGCCATTTCCTCGGCATAATTGGCGGCCCGGAAATATCTCCGTTGCGTAACGAGATTTTCACGCCAAGGTGGACACGCCAACATAGCTCCCCCGATTTTTCGCTCGGCGGACCCGATATCGCCCGAGGTACCGCCTTGCCCTTGGTGCCTTGAATAAATCTCTTTTTGTTGCCGTTTTGTCGGCATTCGGGGACTGGAATTGTTTCGCCAAGACAGGGCTCCCTAAAGACATATTAAAGTCATTGCTGGTTCGTGAAAGGAAACGGAGGAGCCAAGAGGACCTGCCAGGCCTTGTTATTGGCGGCATTATCGCCGCCCCATATCCATGGGTATCCTATCACTGCTCCAGCCCTGCCTCAGGTAAAACTCCGCGAGGATTGTTATACCGAGACCCCCGCGTCACGAAGCCGACCTGTCAAAGCCCCAGAAAGTTGAAACCAATCCTCCCTAACGGCTCCAGGCGTACCTTGCAGAACCGAACATGCCATGATCGAATTCCAACTCCTTAAAGAGGATAAGGAGGCGGCCCTGGTTCTTATTAGCCAATAGGAAAGGTTGCTTGGACTCCATACCCAGACCCGACAAGGGGTGCACATCCCCATGCATGGGTTGACCAGGAAGCCCGGGGAAAATTGGCCCTAGAAAAGTTCTCTCGGGCTTCCATCGGCTTGCCGTATTGATACAAGGGACTGCGTCTGTTAGGTATTACTTGCCGCACCATCCCTGAAACTAGAGCTCTGCGCGGCGAGATACTAGCACCCCCTCTTTTTTTTTTTCTGGTCTGCTAACCAAAATGGAGTGCGTTATACGAATGGGTGATATCTGCGAGCTGCGAACTGCGAAACGTTCTGGACGGTCTGGTGGAGTAGCCTGAACGCTTGCCAGACGAATGTCAATGATTGCTGCGATTGGCGGGTTAACTGTAGTATGCTACTACCTATGATGGGTAAGTCTAGCATTCGCAGGCTGTATCTCTCCACATATTAGATGCCCGAATTTATTTCAGTTAGCCAGTTCTTTGCACTAGCTGATACCTAACATGGATGCTTTTATTTCGCAAGTTTCTAAGTACCAGCATGTAGTCTTATTGCATAGCCCACCTCCCATGTCCAGCCCTATCACGGAGTATCTCCGTCCTGGGGTAGCAATGGCTCGAGCCGCCGAGCCCCTTTTCAGCCTCCGCAAATTGAGAACGAGCGATGCTGTACTCGAGCCCGAATGTAGTTGCGCTATTAGGTCCTTCTTCGGAGACGATTCCCTAGGCTCCGAAACCTCCAACTGAAAAGATCATCTTTTAGGCCCAGATGTAACCAGGCAAACCTGCGAAAATGAACTACAGTAGCATCCCCACTCTAAGCGACGAGTACAATACCTATCTTCTCCTTTTCTGGTATTACTTACATAGAACGGCCGGTCGTGAGTGGAGCATGTGGAAGAACAACACGCGCAATCCGGGATGATGTAGGAGCGTAGACCTACTAGGATGGCTTTGCATAATCATTCCATGTAACCCATAAACAGAGGGAAGCAGGCTCGCACTACTGCGATGGTACTTGACCATGCGCATGGGGATGTAGTAAAATAATGTCTTCGTATTTTTTTTTCCCTGGTAAAGAACACAAACTGTTTCCTTGTCAACATTGGGGATTCTGGGCAAGTACATGTGATTGATTGTTATGAGTTTGAACATTGAACCTATACTTCGTCCTGACTGAGTTCATGTACACGTACGAAGCAGTCTCGACCCCCGGGACTCAAATTCCCCAACTGGAAATGGCCTGAGTGGGGTCATATCGGAGACGATCTGCAACGAGGCAGGCGCCGCGCCGTGCGTCGTGAGGCTCTGGCCTAAATGTGGGACTTTCCTCTCCTCCGAAATGAGCTAATCTATACAGACAAGGCTGGCTGCCTTTGGTACTTCGTACGTTTGCAGCCGCAACAATATCCCGCCTCGTCTCGAATCTTATTGGGTCATCATTAACGTCACGCGAAAAGCTGCCATGGACTATCATTCCATCCATGGCCAAGACATTTCAAGCTTTGACTTGACTTCAACACGTGAGTCAGATGCTTTCGTTAGTGTCTGCGCAACCAAACGACTGATTAACGTTCAGATCGTCTACCAACCATATCAGCCGCGCAGGCTCTCGAGGACATTAGCACAGATCCCCGAAGATACATATCAACCGGCATTCGTGCGCTTGACGATGCCCTCGTTGGCGGTCCAAGTGACGACGGAGATGCTTCGCCCGGCATTGGCGGGTTCCAGAGGGGACAAGTGATCGAGATTTGGGGACCGCCGGGTTCTGGCAAGACTGCTCTGGGGTAAGTTGGACGGGCATAGCAGCGGAGATTCCATATATGAAATTTATGATTCTAATCGCCTTTGCAGGATGCAATTAGCTGTGAATGCATTAAGAACCGGAGGCAAGGTTATCTGGGTAGGTCAGTCCACCTTCCTAGTCTCAATTATGGCGGAGGTTCTAGACCTGATTTCGGCCATCCTTCAGAATACGAACGATATTAATATATCCCCAGACGCATTCCACACGGCATGGGGCCAACGCCTGCAGGACATGATCTCCCGTGGCCGTGGTCCTCCACCGGTAACAGGCCAGCATCCGGAAGCGGGTGACGGTGATAACCTGCTCCATTTCACAACACCATGCCTCGCACACCTTATTGCGTTGCTCTGTAAACCCACGACGGGTACTGTTCCCGATGGTACGTCTCTGATAGTGATAGATTCGTTTTCAGCGTTGTTCAACCACGCCTTCCCGAAGAGTCTCGAACCCCGCCAGCAGACGAAAGGTAAGACTATCTACCACCCCCTTATAATATGGGTATGTGCCTGACCGCGATATTCCCAGGGCCAGGACCGTCAGCCAGACGGCTACAGGTTCTTCAGTTCTTGATTTCAGCGCTACAGAAACTTGCTGCTGCAAGAGACATCTTGATTGTCATCCTCTCTCAGTGTGTCACAAGAATGCAAGCCGAACGTGGTGCCACGCTGGTTCCAGCAATTAATGCTAATGCCTGGGAACAAGGCATTGCCGGTCGACTAGTCCTGTTCAAAGATTGGACTATTCGCAACGGCAGACTAGAGAGTGCTCACTTCACTGGGATCCAGAAGCTGGATGGCAGGCCGTTTCCCGGAATCATTGGGCCAGCATTTGCATTTGATATTCAATCTGTAAGCTGTCCTTTTCGTTCACCTCGGATCAAGGCCATTAACCCGATTTGCAAGGACGCCCTTGTCGGAATTGAAACCGACGGCAGCCAGCCGTCCTTGGTGCTGTCAACCTCGCATGGCAAGAGGAAGCTAGACGAGACAGATTTCGAACTTGCCGACAGCGAGGACGAAGATTATGGCTGGGACGACGAAGACACCGTCGAGATGCCGACCGTGCCACAATGGCAGGGGTCTGAGGATATCCTCCTCGGCCACAAAGAAGACGATGGGAATCAATCGGAGGCAACCTCTGATGACCACCCGCAAGATCCGGATGTATCTCCTTAGCAGGTCGCTCTCGGACGCTTCTCGGGCGGCATGCTCCTGGTATTAACACCGAGGCGGCTGGGCCCAAAAAATGGGGGCCACTTTCTGAATTCCGCCTCGCCCAGTTGGCCAGTGTCATAATGTTTTCAAGCGCCGCATGGGGCTGCCAAAAATTCTTCAAAAATTGCATGGACCTACCAGGATCGGTCAAATGTCGGCAGCTAGACAGAGCCGCAGGTACGCCGAACGGATCCACACGTCTCGGGCCGTTTGCGGTAGCAAACTCTCCAGTCGCATTCGAAGGGTTAGCTCGACATTTTTTAAGAAGTGCCGACACCAATTTCATATGCTAACGGTTATGAAGATGACCACGACGTCAAGGTCGGGGACCGTCGCGGATAAAGCCACGCCCCTCCCTTGCTGGCTAGAGTGAGGCGAAATGTCAGTTTTACACGCGACTATGCTCTTGCAATTCAGCCAGCTTGTTCGTCATTCGCAAGGTCTGGCCGAATAGGAAGTCCATCAAAAGTATATTGGTCTTGCTCCAAGCCACAGGCGTAAAGAAGCTGGGTTTACGACACGGCATCCTCAGCGGGCTTTTTCTCCGACCGGCAGCGCAACGGGAATCCCGCAGCGTTACATTGCATTTGCATTGTCCCCAGCTTCGGGCTTTTGATCCGGCGGGAGAATCCTTCTACCGCGCCGTCGAGGATGCAAAGGTATCTACAGGCTCCAGAGAGAAAGCATCTTGGCCTCTCCGTTGCGGTCAATCACTCGCTACAAAACCCTCGTAGCTCCCCGACGTTGCAGCGCGCTTGGCTTAACAGCTCTATTGCAACGGGACTAGATCGATTCCGAGATCGTACACATAGCCCTACTATGAACGGGGTGGCGCATGCGACGCAGGTGCAGCCAGACTGGTCGACGCGTATCCCCCCCGGGGTCCTCCAAGAAAACGAACCCATTGGCACGGCTGTACGGCACCCTGCGCTGCACTCCGTGCGTCCTAATTAGCTAAAAAAGTATACTCATGGACGCAGGCCTTGGTTACAGTCGACGATTGTGGTTTCCTGGTTCCGTAGCTCTTTTTAATTGACCGATGTGCCCCTGCAGCAGTCTATCTACCGGTTTCCTTTGCGTCCTTGGTTTTCTTGTGTTCTGTATTTTTTGCAGTGTCCGCTCTCCCTTTCCGGAGTCGTCCATGGAGCCACCACCAGGACGCAACCGCGAAACCCACCTTCCGAATACGATCTCCTACATCTGTCTGCTCGCTGGCTGGAGGGGCGGCAGCTCTGGCGGCGGTGGAGAGACAAGACACACACATCGTCGATCGCACGGACTTTTGCACGTGTTTTCTGCGCACAAGTCGTCTCGCGAAAGGGGACAATCCCATGGCCCCCCTTCTCGCTCGCCCTCCCTCCCCTTCTCTCTGCTTCCACCGCAATGCGGGCCCTGCGACGTTCTAGATTTATTATTACGCGAAGTCGCATGAAACGGGGGAGAGACAAAGAAATCGTTTCTAACCGGGCCCCCCTCCATAACCGTCTCAGGTGGCCCCGTAAGTAACAGAAAACGCCTCGACCAACGCTCTCTGCGGGTCTCCTGTATCGTGTCTCCTTAGGGTAGGTGCGTGCGTACGTGCATGACGCACGACCAACAAAACACGTAATCTAGGAGAGCGAACTTCTGGTTATTAAGTACACACATATATGTCGTCGTAGAAAAGTCCATCGCAACTGCTATCTAGGTATATGTACGGAGTCCTTTTGGTGAGAACGTCATATCGTTTTGTGGTATAAAACATACCTATCTCAAGTAGGGCTATGTATGGGCATAGCTAACCCCCTTCCTAGATTAATGCATATGTAGATACGTCGCTAGAGAACTCGATCTCCGTATGTGAGTTGCGCGCGTACGTATGTGCGCCGACGGAGAGCGGGATACGGACAGCGCTGGTGGTCTGTCGACGTGGATGCTTATGCCGAAGATGACACAGCAGCTCTTGTTACTTACTGCGTCGCCTACCGTACGTATGCGGGTTCGATCAACGCTTTGTGGACTCGCCGATAATAAGCATAGTTGTGTACATAGGTAAGCAGGTATCAGCATGTACCTAGGCTGGCATTACGCGTAGGTTAAGTTCTGTCAGTCGGTCGGTCGGTCGGTCAGTCAGCCTATCTGTCAATAACGGCGGCATCTCTGTTCGTTGGTGGTGTGTATGTGCCTGTGTGCGATATATCTCGCCATGGATTTTAATGATTTCCT
Organism: Monosporascus sp. MG133; assembly: GCA_004155925.1. Taxonomy (NCBI): domain Eukaryota; kingdom Fungi; phylum Ascomycota; class Sordariomycetes; order Xylariales; genus Monosporascus; species Monosporascus sp. MG133. Next base: position 61,411 of record QJNX01000279.1, read on the forward strand.
ATTACCTACCAGCCCTTCCGGTGATCGAGTGGGAAGAAGTCATTGCACAGGTTCTTCTATTTGGTATTCACTCAACGTATCTCGCCTCTCCCGTTTGTCGGGCGGAGCCAGGCTGGCGACGGACGAGAAGACGGTCAGCCAGAGAGGCTGACTGACTGACTGACTGACTGACTGACTGACTGACCGACAGGTAGCAAACACTTGGATGCAATACCTCAGTCCAGCCGCGGAAATACATTGGCTGAATGAAATATCACAGATATTCCTAACTAGTTCAGCCTCATAGATAGGATATATTCATGTAGGTACTCAGTCAATTCCCCCTAGCTAGTTTGCCAGCTTCTCCCTATAGTTCCAGAAATCGTGACATATACCACGATCGCCTTCTCGACTCCTAGACATTGCCGGCCAACCGATAAACCATTTAGTTATATACATACGCAGATACCGCCTCTGCTCTATATAATCCTTATTCTCCGGGTCTAGGCCGGATAGATGGACCATTGAACATAATAACGACGACGACGGCCCCCTTTCAAAGCACGCTGCTTCAGTGGTTCTCTCCGGCCCGGGAGCGCTTCCTGTCACTATACCGCCCACTCCCCTCAGGGCGACGAATCTCGCCGGCATTCCTCTCGGTCAGCCCGGGTTGTGTCCCAGATTTGGGACAGCTCCGTCTCGAAACCCCTGTTTCACATGTCGTCTCCTCATTCGTATCTGGTAACTGCTCTAGCGCCGTGAGTGGGGAAGGCCTCTGAGGGGCGTCCGGGCTCTCGTGGGTCACTGGACTCCTCTGGCAGCCCATGTCCAGCAGGCGACGGGCCTCGCTGCACTACCCATTTCTCGGTGATGAGTAGTACCTCCTTTGCGGGGGACCGGCGCAGGCGAAGACGGTACTACTGCGGCCGCTGTAACAGTTCAGTGAGACGGTCAGGTCGGCGCGGGGAGACATTGGCGGCGGCCTCGGAAGGTGACGGTGCCCGGGGTGCCCCATGTCGTTACCATCCCCATCGTCGGCCGGCCGAAGGGGAGCAGCCCCAGCAATCCTTGATTGTTGATGTCCGGAAGTAACCTGGGTGAGAAGGCGAGGCTCGATGTTGACTTTCGCGACCGGGATAGCCCAGGCCGAGACCCAGGTAGGTGTCGACCGCCGTGAGCGAGCCACCAGCACCCGGGCAGTTCTGCGCCGCTCTACCGCACCACCAGCGCGTTCGGACTCGGACACCTGGGCAAGTGTATACTTTAACGCTTTCGAGAAGAAAGCCTCATTAATCCTTACCCGTAGGCACACCGTTATCGCCCGCTCTGCGTAGGACTGTGTTGGTGCTAGTATCCTTCATCAAATCCACGTCCTCCGCGACCTGTCAAGTTGGAGAGAAAGGCAAGCTCACTTCACTCTCCGGGAGGTTTGACGAGAGGCGTCGATGAAATGCGGATGCTTGAGTGTTGCTAGCGTTCCAAAACTATCACGCCCTGTTTTGCATACGCTATCAAGTCTCTTGAAGTCGTTGTAGGCATCGCGGCAGAGACTGGATACCGTGATATATTGTGCAGTGTTGCTTCAACGGCAACGGAGATGCCGTGCAGGGCCAGGGGGGTCATCCGCTAGAAGCCTTAGGACAACATCGGGTGGGGCCAGGACAAAGTGCCCGGTTTATCTACAGTGATAACTTGGTATCACGTAGAAAGTGCCCGGTGTACCTACAGTGATAACTTGGTATCACGTAGAAAGTAAGGTTGATGTCACGAAAAGAGCGTCGGGCGCCTCAATAGGGGATATTTTCAATTCATCAGCTATGTTGTCGGTAGTCCCCGGCAACGTATTTCGGGAGCTGATTAGTGCAAGAGAAAGAGTCTGCCTGATCACTTAGCTTACCTTGCCGAGTGGTGCCAGATATAGACACATAGTATGATGGAATTTAGTGACTTGAAGATCGATCATGCGGGAGACGAACACCAACGGCGGCAAGCCCTGCCAACCAGCGTTCTTGAAGGAGAGTGACGGCATCTTTATTTAGATATGTATCAGAAAAGACTTCGCTCGGCTATCTCATGTATTGGTTCAGCTGCTGAATGCAGATATGGCGATTGCAAACAAATAAAAAGACTGCATTAGGAATCAATCGTCCATGATTCCCTCGGCTACGCATGTGTCTAGCCAAGGGCACCAGTAAAGCATGAGATTTATAGAACGGTCCGCAGTTGACCAAATGTAGCTCTCTCGAAGGATACCCTATTTGATTTTGTGAAATACCCAATTGTTGTCCAATTTCTAGAGGATTTCTTCAGGGTAAGGAGATTTCGCTGTGCGCATATCGTAAGGTAAGGATGAGAAAGTAACCGCGGAGTGAATGGTCCCTCAGTACTACGTAACGAGCCTTAGCATCCCTGTGCCACGTGGTAGAAAAGCAAGGGGAGTGTTTTACCTACGTCACCATCTCTTCCATATAGACAGCAGATGCTACGAAGAATACCAAACCATGATGGCTTCAAAATTCTTTGTTTTATTTGCAATTGAATTCGCCTTGGTCTTCTTGGGAATCTCCGACACCTTTAACTTTAGAACTAATACTGCGAACTACTGTTGGTCTTGTTCCTACAGCAGAACGAGCTGAACTTTTTCAAAACCAAGCACACAGTCTACAACCTCACAAGATGGCATCGACAAGTCAATTTGACGTCGCTAAACTTTTCGACGCCAAGGATATCGTAGCAGTGGTCACAGGCGGTACGTACGACGGATCCTCTTACCAAGTTCCCCAGGCACCTTAGATACTTTCCTGTTCCATACGCTAACAGCTTCCTAGTACGTCTCTTCCATATCTATCCACTCCCTGAAAAGGGAGAAAGAGAGAAATGCCCTTAGTTCTTCCCAACTAGCATCTACAGATGCGAAGAGCTAGAGAAACAGACCTTTATCTCTCTCCCTGCTTTAGCGGTGTTAACGTATCGTAGGGAGGAACAGGCATCGGACTCATGGCGACGCAGGCCCTGTCGGCCAACGGCGCGCGCGTCTACATCACGGGACGGCGGGTCGAGGCGCTCGAGAACGCGGCCAAGACGCACCAGCCGTCGAGCGGCGGGGGCCAGATCATCCCCCTGGGGCCGTGCGACGTGACCAAGAAGGAGGACCTCGAGAAGCTGGTGGCCGAGGTCAGCGAGAAGGAGAAGTGCATCAACCTGCTGATCTGCAACGCGGGCGTGTCGGGCCCCAAGGCGGAGCCCGACAGCGGCGACGCCGAGGACCTCAAGACGAACCTCTGGGACAACGAGAGCGTCGACGAGTGGGACGATACGTTCCGCGGCGACGTGACGTCCGTCTACTTTACGACGGTGGCCTTCCTGCCGTTACTGCAGGCTGCCGTGAGGCCCAAGGGCGACCAGGAGCCCTTCGCGGCCTCGGTCATCACCATCTCGTCCATGTCGGGTCTCATGCGGCACGCACAAGGCCACTTCAGTTACAACGCCGCAAAGGGGGCAACCGTCCACCTCACGAAGCTCATGTCGTCCGAGTTCCAGAAGGCCGGGATCCGAGTCAACTCGATCGCGCCCGGCTACTTCCCCAGCGAGATGACGGCCAAGAGCAGCGACGACAACCAGAAGAGCCACGTGCCGCCCGAGAAGATCCAGGAGAAAGGCCACGTGCCGCTCCAGCGGGCAGGACGCGAGGAGGAGATGGGGATGACGGTGCTGTACCTCGCCAAAAACCAGTACGTCAACGGCCAGATTATCGCCGTCGACGGTGGCGTTCTGAACGTGATCGCAGGGTCATGAGCAGAGCAGGCTTGCGGCGCGGCGCCGGTACTGGCTCTATCAAGGTGGGGTTGGTGGAGAGCTGCAAGTGAGCCTATCCGTCGCTCAGACGAAAGAGTGTTCGGTGAAGCTCGAGTATGAGGAGAAAAGGGGTGCTGAAGCATTACCCGGTCTGGTTGTTACGATGCTGTGGACTTCGTACAGGAAGGGTTGCTTTCAATGTGGTTAGAGGAAGCCAATGGTGTCTGCCCTTCTGGAACGTGTTACGAAGTATACGTAGTAGTGATATGACGGCCCAAGAAAATCTTCTAGACAGAAGGCATAGACATTCTCACCAGATCGTAATAGCGGCTGTGACCGCAGGGACTATTGCGTCTAGCCTGGTCGATGCGGCAGTTACGCGCACGTTCCACAACCGTCCAGCAGAATTCGCTTCTAGAAATAGCAACTTAATTCATTCTGTGGTCAGAATATTATCTCGACAAGCATGCTGCCTTGTCTACCTGTTCACACTAGTAGGTGTCGTCATCGTAGGCACACGTACCTGTTTAGTCCTAGCCAACCAGGAACTAGGTGCATAGCTAGCCACCGGAGAATGATTTGGCAGGTTCAAAGCAAGCAAGCGGCTAGGGGCGTTAGAGATAACTACTGAAGCGAGGAGGCTTGCCTAACCCTCCGCCGCCTCTCTCCAAGCCGAAATAATAGACATTATATCACCGCGAACCTGCCGTAAGTACTGCTCAAGAGCCTCAGCCGCGCCCAGAACAGCCGGACCCAGGACCCTGAGTAATTCTCGGAGAGTGTCGCGAGTAATATGGAGACGACGGGTAAAATTTCCTCGTTGTGATTGTGCGGCACTTGCCAAGCTAGACGTAACAAGGACATGTACCGACGACATTAGGGGCGGCGCGATAACGCAAACGGTGAAGAAATAGAATCGGTAATCAGGTCGAGACGGGATCCAGTTAGGAGATGTATGACAGCACGCCGATGACGTTATAACCGCTCATTGAGCCTCGACGGCGCCACATCAAGCTGAACATCCCGAAACCCAAAGGGGACACGTCGTCAGGACCGCCGTGGACTACGTCAGAGGAGGAAATGCACGTCTCGATGCCACTAACGACTAGTAGCAATGATGAGGCTGCTGGCTTGTGATAAGTATGTCTGCTCAGGCACATCCGGATTGGGGTCGAGCTGAATCATTTCCCAATTCACGTCTTCTACCCCGTGCGTTGCAGTAATACTCAGAGATCCGGCGAGTGGCAAGTTGCGGGCGATCATATAGGAAGCTTCTCACAAGATGCCACGGCAGAAGCGCGAAGACCGTGACCAGGACGGATATCGACGACATGAGGAGCCGCCGCGAAGGTCGCATCTCGTCGCGGCGACGGGCGAGTTCGTCAGCGCCTTCATGTTCTTGTTCTTCGGCTACTTAGCAGAATTGATGGTGGTCAAAATACCCCTGCGACTCCTGGTGCGATGGAAACACTCTATGTCGGTCTTGGGTATGGATTCTCGTTACTGGTAACCGTATGGGCCTTCTACGGGATCAGTAGTGGGCTGTTCAACCCGGCTGTACCTATACTTCGTTTTCTTCATGCCCTGGCGAGCATGTTTGCTGGGGAAGCGGTGTTCAGGTTGCGCTCGGCCTATGTCTCGGAGGTCAACTGCCATGGACGCGAGCTGCATTCTTGATACCCTCACAGATAATCGCCTATATGTGCGCAGGAGGTGAGATGAAGGCGACATTCTCGGGTAGCATGGCGTCCTTGAATACCATCCTAACACCAGGGATGAACGTAGCCTAGCGTCTGTTCGCTGAGATGTTCTTCACATCCTAACTCGTATTCGTGGTCCTGGTGCTTGCGGCTGAGAAATCGCGGGATACTTTTTAGGGCACCCATGGGTATTGGGCTCTCGGTCTTCGTGGCCGAAATTCCTAGTAAGTTTTTATTGCACATTGTACTAGACTACTGGCCGAAAGGGAACGGCAAACTGATCTGTGAATAGGCGTCCGTTTCGCCGGGGGCTCCTTGAATCCGGCACGAAGCTTCGGTTGCGCTGTTACTGCGCCCGAGCATTCCTAGCTACCATTGATATACTTACTGGCTTGGGCCAGTCTTAGGTGCCCTCCTCGGCACCGGATACTTCCGCTTTGTGAAGACGTGTCATTACGAGGAACGGAGCCCTGGGCAAGATGGTCCGAGACGACAATGGTCATGTTTCGAAATCACAGAGATGAGGTAATGGTTCATGTTTCATACGAGGGAGATACCGAGTAGAGTGTATAACGACTTCACTCACTTCTTCTTGTTGCAGATATCTTTAGGACGTTGGAGCAGTCCCGCTCGAATCTGTCATGTCTACCGGCGCCAACATGCCCAGATGTTACGCCTGGAAATGGAGGATAAATTTAATAGCAATTTAGTAATGCCCTGTCGATAAGAAGTACGTAGTGAGGATGTTGAGGATATGGTCAACCAGAAGAAGAGAGAAGACAACTACCCGACAAAGTAAGCGGCGTCGAACTTGGCTGGATCCCGGAATGTTGATAATGAACTTGAGGAGCATCACTGAGTCATCAAAACCCCACATATATGGAATGAGATGACACGGTTGAAGGCCGAAGGGTCCTAATGAAAGGCAGTAGAAGTGGAATCATCTGTAGATGATTCCGTGAATGAAATACGAAGTATCCTAGAGTTACTCATACAGTAGGCTGACAGGTGTTGAGTCAAAATCAGCTGGCATTTCGCTTGGCGCCTTCCAAGTAGAGCTAGAACTTCAATACCGAATCTTACATCTTACATACAAACCTCGTTCGGTGCCTCCGTCATCGAGTCCCATATCTCTCTCCTCCCCGCTCGTGACAGTTCGAGCGTTTCGCCCAACCCAAGCTGTCTGTTATGCCGAAGAAAAGACACCAAGGAAAATATTCGAAACCGCCGTCCGTCGCGCCGCCTTCGTTGAGCATCTCATCTTCGTCTCGGACGAACTCTGGTAAGTACATAATCTTCACACCTCCCCCAAGTATTCATGACGCCGCGGAATCATGTCCTGGCGAAACCGTGAGATCCCGACACTGGAACTACAGCACTAACTAGTCCCCGCGTGATTAGAAAACCATGATCGCTCGGTGAATGACATCCTCGCGGACCTGCGCCGGAACAGCATCAAGAACAACCACGGCCCGGGTGCTGTCCTCGCCCACACCGCCCCGAGCGTCCCGCCCGAGCTTCGCCAGATCTTCCAGATACCCGAGATCCCCGCCCCGGCGCCTCGCAGACCGGCGCAGCGAAGAATAGTCAATGGCCGACGGGCGCCGCCCGGTCCCCCTCCACCTCGCTCCTGGATATCCTTGTCGCAGACACGACATGCGCCGCCCGACCTCCAGGCCCGGGTCGCGGGGCGGATACAGCACCACCCGCTGCCGGGTGCCTATTATCCGGACGAGCGCAGCCTCGTTGCGGCCGCTCTGCAGTGCATAGCTAAGGACTGGGGACAGCAACGTGACTGGAACAGGTTTTACCTATATTCGCTTCCTAGCCGGATAAGGTCGGCTCTGCTAGCCTACGTGTCGGAGCTCTACGAGCCTGGCGTATCTGCCGGTGACTTGCGGCTTGTTCTTGCCGGCCCACCCGAGGAGGAGCTTTTGGAATATGGCCTGGAGCGAGTTGACCATGGCAAGTGGAACGCAGACATATACCACTTAGACCTGACTGGCTCGTTGGGCAAGTCATTATCGTTGAAGGAGCTCGGTGATTTACTGTGTCCACCCGCGGTTGCACCAGAGAATGGCGTGCTGGAATCATGGGATTCGGCGGAAACGCCTTTAGAATCCCCAAAACTTCTGCCAAACTTGACGCATCTCTCTCTGGCAGTTGATCCTGTAGCGAGCCCTTCCGTCTCGTGGAAGCAGCTTTTATCTTTTGCTACGAGAGTGCCGACATTAACACACCTGAACCTCTCTGGGTGGCCGGAGCCCTCTCTCACACCTAATGCTAAATTCGCCAAGGTGACCTCGTCCACGACGGGGCGAAGCGTGCAATACGGCGGCACTGGGCCTTACAGCCATTCTCTTGATAACGATTGGTCCGAAGCGACCATACTGCTGAGGAAGTTGAGCAAGGCGCTATACAGGCTAGAGTACCTCGACCTGACCGGATGCGCCGACTGGTTTCCCGCGCTGAAAGGCGGGGAATCCGGTACGACTAGTAGCAATTCGCTCGATTGGGCCGGAGACTGGGGCAAGATTACTACCCTAAGGCTCTGCTCCGGCTATGCCCTTCCCGAATATGCGACAGTCGGGCAGATTTCACGGTTTGCTGAGTGGATCTGCGTCGCGACCGAGGTGGAGAAGCATATCCGAGCCCAGCGGTCGGGGAAGGGCCGCTTTATCACGGTGGAAAAGGACACTCTGTCTGAAGCAGAGAATCTGGCTTTGGAGAGGGAACGGCAGCAATAAGATAGCACGGCAGTAGGGGCAAGAGGCGAACTCGTATAGAGTGCAAGAGTTTGTATAAATATCGAATGGCATCTATGATATCACTCAATCATGTCCTGGCCGGGCATACTTGTTATTCATATGGGAAACGGCTTCCCAGCGTGAGCCTACCCCTCTCATCCGGGATAATTACAGCGCAAATCGCCATGACGCGACGGGAAGCGCCTAACTGTATCCAGATGCCGCGGTTGAAGGTCGTTCTTATAGAATAGAGAGGTTTTGGGTCATTATAAAGCAGTAGACCGAGACTGTACAGCCATTTTGGTACATAGCGCCCTTTTACAACTACCATTCGAGAAATGTTGTCTCCCAACTTGCAACCTAGCCCGAAGTTAAACGAAGACAAATTGCATATACATCTGTTTTTCGATAATCTTAAGCCGGGCCACAAAACAAGAGAAAAGATACTATCCGGTAGGTGGCCTGATTATTTTGGCTTGGTTGGCTACGATCTGATCGCGCTTAAGTAGGTGGAACAAAGAGTGGTTGGATAGGGCTCTCGCAACAACTAACAGACCCAGAATTATTGCTTAGATTCTTCATCGGAAAGGAACCGAATGATATTTCTCTAGCAGTATCAAAAATGACCAATTACGCGCGCGCTCTCAGTTCAAATAAGCATTTCTGGGCCTTGTTTCAGAGGCCACCAAGCAATAGCCGACGTGTGGCTGCTGCAGTTCGACCCTTCTCGGATCATAGCGGTTATAGTGGATGCTGTAGTCGCGAGTGGTAGCGGGGAGCCGGGGGGGACACCAGCTCGTCAACCTGATTCAGATGCAAATACAAAACAAACACCCTTGCAATACTTAACTTGGAGAAGAGGCTGGAGCGGCGAAGCGCTGTTAAGTGTTGTCTTGTTTAATTGCGGAGTCTTATCTAATGGATCTCGAAATCTTCATAATAGGATCCTTGAAAACGAAAACAAGGATTCTACAGTACTGTATTACTGATAGGCCATGGGTGAGGAGTTGCTGGCACCCTTGCCATGCCCGGGGGGCCCCTATGACGCAGCCCCCATTCCTGCGTCCAATCAGCACCGCGGAGCGCGGCCAAAAGTAGGCATGACGAAGCAAGACCATCGACTCCCCTGGCGGTAGATGCATCTTCGATTCCAGAGAAGCTTGCTCTTCTTTATCTCGATTGGGTGGCATGGCGCATGTACGTACGCTGAGGAGGGTGGTAAAAAAGATGGGGCAGCGTGAGGTAACCAAAACGGGCGAATGCCGATGCGTGGGCATCCCCGGCATCCCTATTTGGATTGTGAATCAGATCCAGAACCAGGAATAATCCCACACACATCCGCTATTGTGGCGTCATGGAACTTGATACTTAAAGAAGTGAATGGGCGACTGACTTGTCGTCTTCATTGATTCACTCAGTTGATCTGTGACGCCTTAAGAATACCACGCTGGGCTGTTGGTTGTCTTACGACTAGTTATATAAGTCGGTTTTCTTTGTTCCCTACCTGTCTCCCGCCATACACATATATCTTCTCAAGCTCCGCTTACAGAGCTTTTGTTGCTTTCCGCTCATGATACATTTCTATAATTGCTTCCTTCCCCATACAAATTGATTTACCTTAGACGACTTTTTTAATCCTGTTAGCAATATGAAGATGCTTGGAGCTGGGCGAGTTACGCCCCTTCCGGTGGTGTTCCCCCTTCTACTGTCGTTTGTCGCATTCGTCCTGGCGATGATAGCACTATTCGCCGGGACAGGTAGCCGGCAACAGGAGCTGGAGGAGTACCACATCATCGCGGTATGTTTCCGGAAGTATCACCCCGCATCGGCGATACGGTACTAATGCCAGGCTCGTAGATAAATATGTCACATTTCGGGAAAGATCTGCTGCCGACAGAAACGTCAGAAGAGGCGGCCCCGGAGCCCACTCGCGACGGTTTCCTAGGGTTTATTGATGACGTTGGCGACCAAGCAGACGACCTCAAGGATCAGGTCATCGAAGAAGTCGGTGATGCCCTCGACAGCGCTGCGGACGTGCTCGCAGATGTGCTGGGCATCTCGCAATGGTATTCGTTCCACATCATGAACGCCTGCGAAGGCAACTTCGCCCCGAACGCGACGGAGGTTGGCGCCTGGTACAATACCACTAACTGTACAGCCCGCGAGCCTGGAGGTCCGTAACTATTCTCCCACGGATTGCCTGGCGAAACACACTGACTGGTTGTAGTGAGATTCAACCTCACAGAGGTCATTAACCGCGAGATCGATATGGGGCCGCTAAACTTCAACACTGGCAACATCCAGCTTCCCGACGCGGTGCAGCAAGCGGTCGACCTCCTCAACAGCGCCCTTTTCGCCATCTTCATCTTCTACGTGCTCGGCAGCGGCTTCGCCGGCATGGCGTTCCTGCTCAGCATCGCCACCCTCGCGCTCGCCTATCGACAGCCCGGGAACCACAGAAAGACCGTCCTGCTGAACGCGCTCAACGCCTTCCTCGGCACCCTGACGCTCATGATCGGGAGCGCCCTCACGACGGCCGTCGCGAGGAAGGGCTCGGCCCGGATCAACAACTTGGGCGACGACGTGGGCATCTCCGCCATCGTTGGCCGCAAGTTCATCACCATCTCTTGGGTGGCGTTCGGGCTCATGTGCGCGGCGTTCCTGTTCTGGACCCTCACGTGCTGCTTCCCCCGCAAGGATCAGTGGGACCAGGGCCCTGCCTACGCCGAGAAACCCACAAGACCCAGCACCTCTAGCGACCGTGGCTTGCTGCGCGGCCTCTTTGCGCGAAACCGTTAAGCACCGGAAACCAGGAGATATGCAGGACCGGATGCTGGATGTCAGGTCATCTGTGTTAAAAGTTGTTTAGACTTTTTTTTCTTTTCTTTTTCTTTTTTTGCTCGGCTGGGCACGAGAATCATATGGTAAATCCGGTGGAATGATACCCCTGAGGTTGAGGTTATGAGCTGCGAGGCTTCGATTGTTAATAGAGTAATTACCAGGATTGATGGGCTGCAAAGCGAGATCATGACGGAAGATAGACCCGATATAGTGTTCCGCATGAAGCAATCAATGCGAAGGAATTCCTCGTTAGTCTGGATCTCAGTTACACCAGTAAAGCCTAATGATTAATGCTACGACAGTGGATTGCATCTGCTCTTCAGTTTTGGGTGCCTGTGCTTCTATAAGAAGAGATAACGGCTTAGAAAATCGGTAGAACCGGGTTGTGCCACGTATTCAGACTACGAAATGAAGGAAACAAAGTCTCTTGTACCTCCAGTTTTATGATCCAGTTGAAGTTCTAAGGGGTTAGAGGCACCCACGTGCGACGATCGGAGGGCCCTTCCCAAGTCGTTGCAGGCCAACAGGATGGAGGAACATCAGAGCGCTTGCGGTGTGTTCGAAAACCTAACGATACCAACGTTTGCCAACTACGAGGCACATCATTCCTTCGATGCCAAACTCGTACGCCTGCTTTCGTACCACTTGATTATCTCTTCAATGCTTATATGAGTATAGAAGTGAAGTCGGCTCCTCTAACGTGCCTAACAATGAGTGGGAGTTCGATATCACAGCGGAACAGCGGCGCGCTCTCATAGAGCATGGGGAAGAGTAAGCCAAGAAACTCCTGACCGGCTTCTTAGGATTCGCTTTTCTCAGGGAGGATCCCCCGGTTCGCCTTTGGTCTAGTGTGGGAAAGATAATAGCATCATATTCGAATATGGTTTCCATGGACACTGTCATTATCCGCCTCGGAGGCTCACTGACTGGGCGATGCGCAGTATTGCGGGAGGGTTCGCGCAGCTGACGAACTCGCTCGTCAACGATATCATACTTCCGCCACTGTCCGCGCTCTTTCCAATGAACCGGAATATGGACTGGAAGTTCGCGGTGCTGAAGCCTGGCCCAAGCTATGACAGCGCCACGGGCTACACCACGTTGAGACAAGCCATCGATGACGGGGCCGTCGTCATGGCTTACGGATGAGGAAGCCCCGAGGCCGTTTCGAGGTCCAAGGATAACTTTTGTAAAAGTGTTAACTGGAGCTACAGAGTATTCATCAACACAGTTATCAACTTTGCTGGTATCGGAATAGCCCCATATGCCCTCGCGAGGGTTTATCAGCTCTTCTCCAAAGACCCAATTATAGAGGCAACTGTCTAATGCAGATACTGCAAGAGGAGCATCAACGAAAAGGTTAGTCTCCCAGTTTATTCCCCTCGACCTGTATTACGTCTGACCGGTCCGTTGCGTCAGCTGCACAAGTTGGCAAGATGGACGCAAAGAGCGCATGAGGCAATGCACGTCCAGCTATTAGAAAGTTCATACAAATACATTTGGAGACCCCGACGGCTGAGGAGCCTGGGGTGGTACGAGACACCGAGCGAAAGTCTGGCAGCTAAGGCGTTGGCAGCACCTACAAGAGAAGAATGTTTTACCGTCGCCTGAAGGAGACAGTATTTCCTAGATCAACACCCTATATTTCCGAGTCCAATTCGGCTTATAAGCTTTCAATCACTCTTCTTCCAGTTCCAGTTCGCGCTTCTTCATGCAAGGTCCCCAGAACGGCTTACTAGTTGGAGTAGGCGGTGGAGGCATTGGGAACCCCCCGGTTGGCATAGGGAACGGCGGTTGGACCGCAACGCCTCCCCCCTCGTAATAGTGTGCTCCGGCCATTACGCGACTGTTGTAATCAGCTCTCCCGTCGATACCGATAGTCATCCACATCAACAGCCCGTCGGCGGGGTCCTCGCTCAGCATGACGTAGTCGAGGAACGGGTCGAACCCCTGGCTCGCCTGCTGCGCGGCCAGGAAGTCCTGCACGTTGATGGTGAGCTTCATGTCATTGCCGAGGTACGGGTTCATGGTCTCGACCATGTTGATGAGCTCCTGGTCGAAGTAGATCTGCCCGATGTGGTTGACGGTGCCGCCGATGTAGGTGCCGTTCTGCCGGATAGTGCCGCCGCGGTTGCTGGTGACGTGGATGTGGTTCACGCGCCCCTCGTAGTGCCCCGGGAAGACCGTGTCGAACTCGACCACGCCCTGGTCGTCGGTGATCTGCACGCCGCGCAGGAATGTCGTGTCCAGGCCCGCGCCCGCCGTCACGCCCGAGTAGACCCCGAGAGCGTTCGCGTGCCAGATGTCGATGAGCATGTCCGGCACCGGCTGGCAGCTGGTCACGTCGATGAACTGCAGGTCCAGGTGCACCGGGATGCCCCGCTCGTCCTCCACGACGTCCTGCCGGATGTACTCCCCGGACACCCAGTACGGCCCGATGGTGGTCTCGGGCGCGAGGCCGAGCGTGGCGTTGGATGCGAAGATGGTCTCAAGAGGCGTGTCGAGGTCGAAGTCGGCATCCTCTCTGTGGTGGCACGTCTTCATCCAACTGTCGAGAGCCGCCTGATCACGTTTGGTCTTCATGCCGGCTATTTACCATGATTAGCGACCGGGGGAAGCTATGGGTTTTAGTAGTTAAACATGGTTGACTTACCATACTCGAGCCCGCGCTTCTCGCGAAGCTCTTGGGCCCTGACGGCACGTCGCATGGCGGCCCTCTTCGCCATAGCCTGTCCGGTCGAGCTCCCGGCGCATTCGACTACGGCTCTCTTAGCATGCTGGCTCGCGATGTGACCCGCTTCGAGGTCGCGCTTCCTCTTCTCCGAGGTGTGAGTCTCGCCGGGATGAGCAAGCGCAGCCCCAAGGAGGCTGGCGAGAACCACCACACCGGTGGTCATCGACTTGACGGTGACCATTCTGAAAATATAGCAGGCCCCGGTGCAGAAGAGATGATCTGATTTTTTCGCACTTACGGCCTACGGCGGAAGTATTGCTGACTGAGGACCTTTCATGATCCTCTGGCGGGTCGGGCGGTATTTAAACGGCCCTCGCCCCAAGTCAAGGTCCCCATCGCAACCCGGATTCTAAGAGGCCTGAAGAACAGCCGACCCTTCGCGCATCCGTCCTGCTTTAGCCGGACGGTAGCAACAGGTGGACCCCCTTCCCCGAACGAGCGAAACTGATTAGGACCGTCACATGGCGCCTGGGGGAGAGTGTCGCGGATCCATCGTCCTGGGGGGCCTACTCCGTAATAGCGCGCGGGCCCTCAACACATCGGGAGAATGCGTGGTGCTCGACTCCCTGAGCGACGACCCCCAGGCATTGAGAGTCTTGGCCGCTATATAGCAGCGGCGGCGATCTTGCACGTTCTTAGCAATGCGGAGGATGCGATTGGCCGACGGCGTCGTGCTTGGAACGGAGTGGCTCATTTGGATATACGGCACAGAGTGGCTGCCAAGGCTGCGGACGACGGCCTCGCTTCGGCAAATGTGATGCACATGCCCTTTTCCTTTCATGCCACTTTAAGTACCGACTTCCCCCCTTACTTACCCCCGGATTATAATGTATGATATGGTTTATAGATGGTTGTCTGCAGGGGTCGATGGGGTTTATGGTTCAGAAGACGCGGGGAACTATAGCAGGATGTGGTAAGTGAAGACAGTACCAAGACTACAGCAGGTCCCCGGTGTGGCGGGCAATTCCCTGATTCGGCAGTGCTCTTTACTCTTTTCGGACCGCAAACCTTCGCCCCCTATTTCTGACCACATCGCGGACATGTCTTCCGTCCGAGGAACCGTTTGAGAGGAATGGAACGGGGACCTTTATGACTGGGAAAAGCTAGTTAAAGCCGGGCTGGTCCAGTGAGACTTCGGGATTGGCACGTTATTAGATGTCCTCTGGGTAAATTAAGTCATGTACTATATTTAGCAGTCTGCCGTAAGAACCCAATGCCTCCTATCTCGACCTGTTGCTACCCCAGTATGAGGGGTCGGGTTGCAACTCGATCTCGATTGCCGACCTCCTGGGCTCGCCAGTCAGCCATTGTCGTGGTCCAAGCTGCACACAAGGACTTGCTAGGTATGTCTCCTGCGGAAAATCTTCAACTCTAGGTGCGCCCCCTCGCTCTCTACGGATTAGTGGGAGGATAAAGGAGTGGGTTTTTACTTTTGCCGTCGTGATGACGCAGTTGGTAAAACAATGAAGCATGTCTCCAGTATCCGCACCCATGGAGGTGGCGAAGGCTATGCTCGAGCTCGGGTCCGTTTACTTGGATACCGGCCCTCCAAGTCATTGCTATCATCGGATGTGTAGAGCAGTAGGCCGCTTTGACTCTGATGTAGTGAGGAGATTAAGTAACCCTTATCTATATCACCTAACTCTAGAGGTAAGTGTCTGCCAAGGCCCCCTGAAAGACATAGGGGGATATTGGAGGCCCCTTGCAAACTAGTGATTGACGAAATATAACGCGATTCGAATGAATGTGTCACTACTACTTGACAATTGAAGGCGTGAAGGATATTGACTCTACAGGCGGCCCTTTTGCTGTCGGTTGGACGCCACGCAAAGGTTGTACCCGGTTCGCCTTGACGCATGAGGCCAGCTAAATCCCCCCTTCCTCCAAACGCAGCCTTCCTTCTCACGGAGTTAGGTAGTAAGACAAGGCCCGAAATAGCGCCCCCCCAAAAATTTTTTAAGGACATCGGCAGAGCGCTAAGACGTCTTCTCGCTTGGTCTTATCGAAGCGATATATATCTACGGAGTCTCAACCCGAGGACTGATATCGGGCTCTACTTGTACGTACACCGCGACAGCAACAGCACCACCGTTAGAAAGTATAAGGATCGAAAGGTCTATTCTATTAAAGACACCGGACCCACAAAGGGGCTTCGACACGTGGTGGGTGGCTGCTCTGATGCGGCAATGACGGGCCTCGATGGCGACATCGAGTCACCTTCGACGATTCCCAGCTCTATGGGCCCACATAGGACCTACGTTAACATGAAGCTATGGAGAGGGCCTACTTCGTTGTATAAGAGCTAGGGTTGACTCCAGAGGAGTAGTACTGGCCCATCTCACGCGAGTGGACAGTCTCGATGCTCTCGCTCACGACATGAACCTATCTAGAGGGCTATATGTGAATACTGGTTCTCATACGATATCTCCCAACTAGGAGCCGATGCTAGGCTGTAGGAAATTGTCAGGTGCATGTTGGGAAGAGTTCGGAGAAGGTCTGTATACAGGAAGCTTTGCCACTCATTCTGCTGACATATGGAAGGCCAGACAAAGGATTCAATACTTGAGCCCAATATCTTCTCCATCTCGCCTTCCATGCTAGTGGTTAGCCTGACACTCCTGGCCCTGAGATATTGTTTCCTGACAATAGGGGTGTGGGCCGCCTCACCTCTATTTAACCCCTATTCCAAGACTAGGCTGAAGGAGGTCTTATCAACGTACGATACTAGGATCTCGTAGATGTGATAAAATTGCCTCGTTGACTACACGTAGGAGGTAAGCGGCGGCGGGTAAGTGAGCGAGCCTCGAGTTGCAGGCTGGGCTTCTTTATTTTCCGAAACACGTCCGTCATGTACTCCAGGGTCAAGCAACTCACAGGCGCTCTCTCCTGTAAACTTCGTGTTCATTTGAACGACGTGTCGGTTAAGTCGGGATGGGAACGGGGATACATTGGAGAAACTTTTACGATAGTAGGGAGAAGAAAAAAAAGAAAAACAATTAGACTGGTCCTTCCCTCTCTTAGATAATTGTCGCGCAGTTTTCGGGCGATGGTAGTAATAGCACCCCAGTACCGTGCAAGTTACGCATGCATTTAGTTACCTAAGCAGGCAGCAAGAACTCTCACCGGCCTCGGTTTCTCACAAACTTCCAAAAGCGGAAGTTTCCCACAACCAAAGAGTTCTTTGAGTGGAGGGTTCTTAAGTCCCAGTCTTGTCTACATGGGGGTTCTTCATTATTTATGAACTTACTTTCCAATGGGTTCCGATCCCAAGGGCCGGCCGATAACCCCTCATGCTTCCTCTTTCTGTTTTCTCCCTTGAAATACAGCCGCACGAACCTTGTATAGGTAGGTACATGGGTAGGTATGCAAGTCCCTGCCTGCTTCGACGTGGAATTGGAAATGGCTAGGGGCGAACGCTGGGATAAAAGAGAGACTAGACAATAACATTAAAAGAAAAATCGCTGAAGCGTTGATGTCGACGACGAAAAGGAGAAGATCCGCGAGGGAGAGAAAAAGGTCAACAACGGTGCCACGATCAGATTGTGCCCCTCCGCTATGAAGGTGCCGAATTCATATCGTGCGCCTACTTCGGCAACATACTGAGCTGCGGTCATATCCGCAGAATGTGCTTATTATGGCCCAAACCCGGAGGGTACGAAGAGCCGGCGCGCACGTACAAGGTGTAGAAACTATCAATGTGTATTATAATCGTAACTACGCCAGCGCACGTTATACCAAAATCAGAGGCTGATGCAGTTCCGTTTTTGTGTGATTCGCCCCCCTGTATCAACGTTGACATCGTAATGTTTTTGGGCGCACCCGCCACTCTTCCTTATTTGACGTTTCCATGCCCGCCCCTCATTTCAGAAGCAAGTAACGTCATATGAACAAGTCCAAGGAACCCCTAACTTACCACACCGGAGAAGCAGTTCAACTTGTGCTACAAGTCATGTCTAGTAGTATCTAGCCGTTGAGGTAGTTCCGGATTGCGCCTTGCAACCTGCTAGCTCCCTCTCCCAGTGCGCTCGTGAGGTTATCCAGATCGTCACCAGCGGTAATTCCGAACTTGCGGATGAAGTCCTTAGCGGCGGTCTCAAGATCACCGTAGTCGTCAGTGGCCTCTTCATCCTCGGGCCGGCCGAAGTAAGCATTGGACGAGATAGCCGTGGCCCCCTCGAAGCCCTGGAGACGTGTCTTGGCCTCAGCCTGGGCATTCGGATCGAAAGCTCCCTTTCCGAAATACTCGTCCGAAGAAATACCCTTCTGATTGCCAAACTTGCTCCGCGCATAGCGTTCGCTGTCATCTGCACGAAGTTAGCACGTGATTTCGAAAGCTGTGATCAAAGACGGTGAGGATCTCACCTTCAACCGTTGCTTTGACCGGACCAACGGAGCCGAATCCGCCGGCGTTCTTCTTCGTCGCCGCGCTAGCAGCAGGTTTGCTACCTCCAACCTGGCCGAATCCTAGCCGGCCCATGCCCATGCCCAACCGCTCAACTTCGGCAGCGGACTTTTCGCGAGAGTGGCCGGACCCGTAGCTTCTAGGACTGGCGGGCGAAGGGGAGATGACATTGGTAGCTTCGGTTTTAGCCGACGTCGCTGCTTTCTTCACCTCTGCCTCCTCGGCTTCAGGATCATAGCCGAGCTTTTCGATGCGTTCCGCTTCTTCTTTAGCCTTCCTTTCAGCCTCGTCGAAGTCAATGATATCAGCAGTGACCTTCTTGGCGCCCAGCTTGGCGGTCGTCTTCTTCGCGCCGAGTACATTCGCCTTGCGGGGTCCAGCGCCTGTAGTCTTGCGCAGGGCTGCCGAGTGAGTGATCCGACTTGCGGCAGGCTTAGACTCAGCGTCGGCGGAGTCGGACTTGGAGAGGGGCGACGCAGATCTGGAGATGTCCTTGCCCGCGTTCAGGAATGGAGAGTTGGTCCGGCCGACGACGGGGGGTGTACTAGTACGTGAGACGGGAGGTGTCGGCTTCTTGATAGAGGGCTTGTCCCAGGAAGAGAAGAAATCGTCGTTGGAGTCACTAGCAGGCGTCGCCGAGCCCTCGGCCCAATCACCGGGCACGTCAGTAATCACAACCTCCTCAGGATACCTCACGAGGGTGTTAGCGACTACAAACTCCCGTCTCAATCACGAATGGCTGGCAACCTACTCGATGGCGTCCCGTGCAGCGCGTTTTTTGAGCTCTTCCTTGTACTTAGTTGCGGCGGCCGACTGGTATTTCGTCTTTGGGTCTTTGCTAGCGAGGGCAGCGCTGCCTCCATTTGCGCGGAAGAACTTGGTGGCGGACTCGTTGCCACCGACCTTCATAATACGTAGTTGATCCCATTGCCATTCTATTTACAGGCAGTTAGTAGAGGAAGAGAGTTCGGAAGGTCTTAAATGAGGTTGACATACGGTCAAGATTGGTAGACCGCACAAAGGAGATATGGACACCTAGGTTGCGGTGGTTGGAGGAGCAGTCAAGACACAGGTAAATGCCGAAAGGTACGGAAGTCCATGTTGGGTTCTTCTGGTTACAGTCGAAGCAAACCTTCCCAGCAAATCAGGTCAGTCGATGGTATATACGTTGCATAAGTCGGTATGCGTACCCTGTTGGCTTGCTTGGTCTTCAGTTTCTCGAAGATCTTTTGCGACTGTTGCTTAGTCGCAAGCCCACTCATCTTGGCGGAGTCGGTATATTCTCAATGGTTGCTAGGTAGTATAACTGTACGTAATATGATGATGGGCAGTTCGCTTCGCTTCCTACGGCGTACGCTGGACTTCTCAGTCAAGGGGAAGTTGTCACGTCACGGTTGGGTTGGTGTTGATAAGGAGGAAGCGGACTTGGAATGTCTGTAAGGGCAAGTTTAGGAGGTTCGGCCAGATTTCGTTAATTGGGGATAAATGAATACGTACAAGGAATGAATGAACGAATGGCGTGCAAATAGGGCAAGCCTGGCAAGGGGAGGTCCCACTCATCAGATTCAAAAGAATCCCCAAAGTTTAATGTACTGTACTGTAATCAATCGATAATCGATAACTACCTAAACCTGATATGACCTAGCTTATCTAAGCACTGGGCACACATGTTTCCTGCATACCATATATGTAAGTAGTAATTAGGTAGGTACATGGGTACATAAACTAGCAAAAGGGACCCCCACAATAGCTACAATGGCTGCTCTAGAAAAGCTTCAACCGACTCCATCCAACTTCTGACAGCGAAGGAGATAACTGTGATAAAAGCAATACGGCTCTCATTTCGTTGCCATCTTTCGAGCCTGCGAGCCTAGGCCAGATGGCCTCCACTCAGCCATAATGAAGCTCATCCTCCGGCCCTTTAGCCGTATCAATTATCATCTTCTTCCCCAACTGCGGCCCGTTGTCAGCATTCGAAGCTATGCTACCCACCATAGCACAGCGTCTTCTTCCTCTGCCGCCCCGAAGCGAAGGGCTGTTACGCCCTTCAACGATAATGGCTTTGTGCCGTGGCGTGAACTGTCTGCCACTGAGAAAGCGTCACGGGCAACCCAGCAGTCCTTCAATTTCGCTCTCGTCGTGCTCGGGGTGGCTTTGACGGTACGCATCGAACACCCGCACCCGTTTGTAGCATATCGGACAATATACTGAGAAAACCCAGGGGGGTGTGGCTTACTTTCTTTATCAAGATGTCTTCTCCTCCGACAGCAAGACTGCCTATTTTAACCGAGCCGTTGATCGAATCAAGAAGGACCCCCAGTGCCTGGCCCTACTGGGAGAGAGCAAGAAGATCACGGCCCACGGCGAGGAGACAGCCAACAAATGGCGTCGCGCTCGTCCAATTGCGTATGAAGAAAATCCTACGGGTTAGTTAGAGACGTGCAGTGCTGACTAGGTCAGATCTACGTCGCAGACTGATGCGCAGGGCAACCAGCATTTGGTAATGCATTTTTATGTAGGTGCGCCCTGAAATGACAGCGCTGCGGCTATCTGACCGCTAGTTACTAGGTAGAGGGACCTTTGAACACTGGCATTGTCAACGTGCACCTGGTCAAGCGCGTAGGACGTAATGACTTCGAGTATAAATACTTCTTCGTGGACATCAAGGGCCATCAGAGGATCTATCTGGAAAACACCGATAGCCAGCCCTTCGGCAGCGACCCGAAGAAGTTCAAGCTCTTTGGTATCAGTTGGAAATAACTGCCGGTACCGTCTGTGGCCACTTGTTCGAGGACTGGGGAGACTAACACTTGCGAGACCGCCCCATCGTACGGTAGTGCACAACACCTGACTCGACATGGCTTTAGGAGACTCCCCTTCTGCTGCTGGAAGGCCCTCTTTAACTTCTAAGTGCTCGCTCTGGCTATTAGAGGCTAGTCCGTCAAGATATGTCTTACGGACAATCATGTACAGGTTTTGCATTTTGAGAAGATGGCTCGGCTCGATCCTGCGATCGAAATCTGCAAGAGATGGTCTGTTTCTTCCCGCTGGAGTCTGCCTTGCTGGACTCAGACCGTACGGCCTTTATGTCTAGTATGAAAGTGGCTCCTTTGGCTCGGTTGGGGATACAATATGGATGTATCCTTCCGTCAGGCGATAGAAGGCTTTGACAGCCCACAGGTGGATGAATCCGAGACGATTCGTCTCGCCGCAGTCGATGTAGCGAGTGGCTTTCATAGCATGGGTGAATGCTTGAAAGTAAGGCCAGTGAGAACGTAGCCTAGTATAACCTACTCCGTACATCAGGTATGAAGAGACGTTATCTCAACTGCGACACCACCGCCGGAACCAAATGAATGCCCACCGTAGAGATAGACCTAGGCGTGTAGTGGGTAGATATATTTCTTCCTCCTTCTGAGTCTCTATTCGACTACTTCCCAACCTGGCCGCTGGAGGGCGCTGCTACTGGGCAAACTAGGGGTCGCACCTTATCTAGATCTTGCCGGCAGCGCCCTTCAGCAGTTGAGCACCCATCCTAATACTCCTGGACTAGCATAGACCCGCCTCATCATATGTGCATCTAGGAATCGCTCGAAAGAAAACAACTAAGGATATGTCCTATTGGATCGCACCGCATCGCATCACACGATACGAATCAATCGATCTATGGAGGAGGAGTCTATGGATTCTAAAGCTCAGTAAGGACCTACCTGCCGACGATAACAAGAAACCAGACGTCTGTGGCCACCGAACGTATGAAACGTGCCAGCGCAGTAGCTAGCTGAAACTCCCGATATATGCATGATGATCCATAACACGTGCTCGTTATTCATGTTTTGCTGCTACAGCCGACTGACCTGTACAGACAGACAGACAGACAGACAGACAGACAGACAGACAGACAGACAGACAGACAGACAGACAGA
>QJNX01000280.1:0-83440 GCA_004155925.1 Monosporascus sp. MG133
GGGAGGGGTCTCGCGTATTGAGTCTTCCGAATACAAACAGCTTTTCGCTACGCTTCGGGATGGATTCCTGAGTTGGGTAAACAGCAGCTGCCATCTCCACGTCAGTGTCGGTCTGATGAAAGAGATTCTGAGCCCGGAGACTGCCAAGAAATTAATAACCATTTGTGTGGCTTTCTCGAAGAGATGCTCTATGTACTGATCAAAGCTGAACCGGAATGGGCGGGACGACTTCTAGCATAAGCCTCTCACTATTCGCTCGATGATAGCACGCAGCGACAAGTACGAGGGGCGAAGTGCAGAACATCGCCGAGGCGGAACATCTCCTCCCTAATGAACTCCATATGTTCCTGCAGGAACAAGATAGAAGGGATAAATAAAACTTTTAACATCCCTTATATCTGACAGATGTTCGTTATAGCTAATAATTCTAGGCCTAAAACTATGTAAAGGTTTAATATATCCGGGATAATCCCGGCTTAAAAGGGAGGGGGGTTAAAAAGTGAATTAATCGATCCCATTTCTATCATTAAGGGCGCGTTTTGAGTTATCTTATAATTCCTTCCTTGCCTTAAACTCCTTCTTTCACTCAACAGACACTCTTCTAGCATGCTCAAAACCGCCCCTAATAACCGCTAGGTCGCCACCCCGAGTCAATATTATGTCTCTTTGTGCCAGGGCACAGACAATATCCTTCCTCCCAGCGAACCAATCATACGGGACGAAGAAGTGCCTGAAAACCCCGGTCGTTGGGGACCCTTCGCCTTGCCCGATTTCTAGCCCGCTCTCGTTAAGATCAGCGGAGCACACCCAGGAAGCACAGTCTAGGAATACGAGTTTCCCCGACTCGTTGATTCCGATGACGTGGGCTATGTTTGACGCGAAGGTCATAATCTGGAAACCGAGTGGAGCAACCGGACGCGAGGTTGTGATGATGTTCTCCCTGCCGTGGTCGCTGGCAACTTGACCTGACGCCGCCGCAGCATCGGATCGTTTCTCCAGCGAGGAGCTGCTATCGTTGCTTCCGAGGACAAAGCAGTCCGCATCGAATATCGCAATACTTCTGGTGTTGGCTGGGCCGTTCCGATCTGACAACTCGACCATGATTCTTTGCTCTTGGCTAAGAGAATAGAGGGTCGCGTTTTTTAGCTGTGCCGTGCCGCTATCCAACGGCAATGGAAAGGACCCAACTTCCGACCAGTCCGCCCAACGGTAGATGCGAGCTTTGACATCGTCGACACAGACCAGGTGCAGAGAAGACTGCGGGTGTGAGATCCATTTGCGGATACCCGGCATGTGTGGGCATGTCCGCTCCCTCTCATGCTCACCGCCGTTAAGGGCGAACAGGTGATCGGACTCGCGAGTCGATACCACGAACTTACCCACAATGTCTCCCACCAGCACGTCGATGATTGCCTTCTCGGACTCGAGGCGGGACTGGAAGAGCTGTGTCACGTCCGCTAACCAACCTCGGTCTGCCGACTTCTGGATTTCGTGCAAGAAGATCCTATTAGAGACGTCGACGCTCAGGAGGGCTTCTATCCGCTGACACCACGCCAGTAGGCGCACCGGCGACTTGTGGCTACAGAGCGTCCGCAAGCGCACTGCCGTCTTGCGGTTGTAGAGTACGACTGTTCCGTCATCCTTCCCACAAAAGATAACCTCGGCCGTAGGATGGACCACCATCGCGGTGATCTTGGCTTTAGCGTCTAGGGAGACTGTCTCCACGATCGAAGTCGAGGTGGCCCCGTCGCTGTCGTCACTCAGAGAATCCCGCAACAGGGTCTCGGGCTCCCAGACGGTGCACTGTGCGCCTCGGATGTCGGCAAGACGCAGGCTGTCTCTGGCAAAGCCGAGCTGCTTGATATATGAGTTGGACGACTTGACCCGGTACAATAGCTTGAACGTGTCGAACTCATAAACGTGGATCATCCCGTTTGCACCACCCGCTGCAAGGAGACGCCCGTTGGGGCTTGGGGCGAGAGTTTGGCAGTTGGCACGAAAACATTCCAGCTGCCGGTCGGCGAAGGGGTCGAGGAGGGCAAGATCGCCGTCGAGGTATGCGACGGCGAGCAGGCCGATGTTCAGGTTCGGGTTGAAGGCAAGGGCGACGACGACGTGCGTGCTGGTTTCTCCGCTGGAGAGTTTCTTCCCACAGCTACCGGCGTAGGCGTCCTCTTCCATGTCCCACAGCGTTATGGACTGGCCGCTGTATGCGACGGCAAGCATCCCATGGCTGGCAGAGAGAGTGAGTGCGCAAGGGGATTGATGCGGTGGCGTATGACCTGTCTCCAGCGCGTCGCTCCATGAGCTTTGAGCTGGTTCAGACTGGGCGCCCTGTCCTAGGTCCCAGGATGCTACGTAATTTTTGTTGCTTGCAACCCTAAGCGTGTCCCCATCAAAGTCCATATCGAGCGGACGTGGAGGGCTCTGGAGGCTGCGCACCACTTCCCCACTTCTGATGTCCCAGATTTTCACCATCTTCATACCGCAAGTTGCCATGAGGTCAGTTTTGACCTTGAAAGCAATGAACTTGACTGCTTCGCCGTGATCCAAGACCTTGTATTCCTGGTAGGATGTTGCGTAGTACAACGAGACACGTCCTGATGTGAGACCGACGGCCAAGAACTCCTCTCCGTAGCACAAGGCGCTTGTTTGACCCTGACGAAAATCGATGCATAGTAGCCTGTCGTCCCATTGCTCGCTCGAGGCTCCAAGGACCGCAAGTCTCCGACCTGGGCCGCTGGTGTTGTATATCATAGAGCCAGTGGGGCAGAAGGGAGGTATCAGCGAATATATTGCTGACGGGGATGTTGTGAGAGCGTTCGCAAACATTGCGGGAATCCGAGCAAGATCCGCCGTCCACTGCTGTAGCGCTTTTATACGAGGGTCCAGGGGCGAATGTTTAACGGCGCACGCATTGGCGTAGGTTTTGATATGTTTTGAAGCTCGGATGAGCTGGTTCAGATTTCGAGAGTCAGCGATTGCTTCGATCCAGGTGAGGACGTTCGATCTCAAGAACTGATCGACGAGCTGGAGCGGCTCTGCCGCCAGCGGATCTGCCTTGGAGAGGTGATATGAGTATGCGGTGTATGCATAGGCGGCGAAATCCAGCCTTGGCATCCGCATGTTTGCGGATGAACGGCGCCGACTGGTCCTCGGAGGCTTCATTTCCTCCCCAACAAAGTAAGCAAGGCATACCTGCGCCATCCGCGTGTGCGCTTGTGATTTGTCGATGGAAAATTCAGAATCGAGCCCTTCGCTCAGGAGGAATTCTCTGGCAGTTTCGTGCACCATCTGAACCCTCCCAAACTTGTCCACGACCACCAGCTGACCGCACAGCGCGGCGATGCTCTCCTCCAATCTTGGGAATGAGTCTTCGATGTCCAGGCCCAGAGCACCGTTTAGTTCGTTGGTTGTCATTGGCTGAACCGCACATGTTGTCCACATAAGGATGGCTTTGGTGAGCTTCATTGCCCGTGCGGCCTGCGACATTGAATCCAAGGTCCGCTTGTACAGAGACTCCATGCCTCTCGGCACGTCTTCGAGTATCTGGTTGATCTCCTTCTTGCTGTGGCAGCATAGAAGTTCTTTGAGCACCAAGATTGTCCACAGGAAAGACCCTTTGGATTTACCCAGAATCTTCTCTGCAAGGGGTGCCCGGTCCTCCGGTCCCACGACCCCTAGGACCTGAGTCCTCCTCTCAATCAAGAGCCTGAGATCTGGCAGTGTGTCCGCTGTCGAGATTGACAAAGACTGCACTGGATGGGATAGAATTCCCGAGAAACTTTGATCCAGATCCGCCGTATCCCGACTGGTGATGAGGATTCTCAGGGGCACGGATTCGTCAATGTTGGAAAGAATGACGTCGAAAAGGGCCGGAGAACTAGAACACTCGTCGAGAGCATCTATAACCCAGTAATGCCGAGTCATCGCGGCCTGGAAAATGCCAGACAGGAAGAGGATCCTCCAGAGGGTGCGGTCGTCGACGTGGTCCAACCGAATACCGTCTGCCTGCATCTCCAGAATGGCGTCGCCAGCTTCGGTGTTGGAGCTAGCCATCTGAAAGGCCAAAGATCGGAGGCAACGACCCAAGCTGGACTTTGACTTATCCCCATGCTTGAAGAAGAAGTAGCTACAGGCGTGGCCGGACTCCCGTAGGTGATCGATGACATAACCCGCGAGAACGGATTTTCCAGTTGCTGGCTTGCCCTTGATCCAGAGCGTCCGGTCGTTTTCTGAATCCCCGTCTCTCCATTTGACGTAACTGGCTTTGGTAGAAATCCACTGGCACGACTCGGGCATCCGAACTTCGCAGACTCTGAGAAGGTCGTCATCCAAGACGTCCGAAACTTCCAAGTACTTCTTGAGGTCTTTGATCCCGTCACGCTTCTCCTTCAGCTTCAGCTCCGGCATTGCCGCGGTCATATTTCCCACAGTCGAAGCAAGTGCGTTTCGCAGGATGGTGTAATTGGCATCGAACGGCGTCTCAAACTTGCATATCGAGCGATGGTCGGCATTCATGGGTATCTGCTTCTCTTCACGGTATCCCAGGACGGCCGACTCGGGATCGACGATGGGTGAGCTGAACAGTTTCATATTATGCGTCTCGTAGAATGACCAAAGCTCCAGGCCTGCCGAAAAGTGCCGGAATTCGTCATTGATCACCTGGACGGCCCCGGAGTTTCGTTCCAGATCAGCAACATAGGCCCGGTCGTAGGCGACGTTGAGCATATTCTTCAGCGTCTTTGCTGAGTCGGCACCCCGATGCGGCGTGGCGAGGAAATAGATTGCGGCGAATCGCCCAGCCAGAGCCTTGTACGCTGGGTCTTGCTTCGCCAGAAGATATGCCTTCTTTATCACCAGGCCTCCCATGCTGTGACCAATGGCAACGACGCATGACCCGGAATCAACAAGGCATGGCGACGTGCTGATGGCGCCCAGGAACGACTTGCCGATATGATGTATGTTCAGGCAGTCCTCCTTGCCCTTCCAGTAGTCCGAGTCGTATCCGTAACTGTGGATGCGCACGTTTTTGAACGCAGGATCCCTGGGCAGCCACTCCTGTGGCCAGTAGTGAGACCGTTGCGACGTCTTGCTCCATGTTTTCCTCGAGCCGCCGCCCAGGCCGTGGACGAAGATAAAGTCGATCTGCGGCTCTGACGGGGAGTATAGGAGAGTCAGGCCAAGCGGGCCTTTCGGGTCGTCCACATCATCATCGATCGGGTTGATCGACGTCCTAGAGAGTGTCTTTGAGAGGGAAAACAGGCTCCTCGAGCTCGCGATCGGGCTACGGCTACTCGAGGGCCCACCGGGAGGAAGTTTGGAGTTTTCACGTCGTTGTTTTCGAAAGAACTAAGAACCCGATTCCGTGCAGTCAGCGATGGGCATGAATATTTCTGGAGAACTGAGTATATGAGACCTAACCATTGTGGCCTGCAAAACTCGCCAACGCGCGGGACGCCAGTTTCGATGGAGGTAGTCATTGGCGTCGCCGTCTCTCGCGGCTCAACCAGGGTAATGTTCGCACAGTGGTCTGTCCATCGTCGAAGAGAACAAGTTTGGTGGAGACATTCTTGGGGATGATTGACTCTCCCATGATCGAAGTACGAAATGGGAGGCCACCCGCGTCGGCCCCTTAGAGAACCACCAATCAGGTAGCTACCTTAACCGCCCGCCCGCCGCCGCCGACCCCGCCCCCAGGCTCATGAAAAGGCGACAGCGTTCGTCACCAAGAAATCGCGCTCGTTGGACTTCAATAACATTTCTTGCCATTACTCGGTGGCTCTGCGTTTGGTCCGTAGGAGAGAGCACACACGCACGTCGAATCGGTTCAGACAGCGGTTTCGCCATGGATTCGCAGCCGACTTATCCAACCACCTTCGCGGTGGGAGACCACGAGGCCTTTATGGAGCTCGCCCTCGTTCAGGCGCGAAAGTCGCCGCCGGCGGCCAATAAATTCTGCGTTGGAGCCGTACTTGTCGACGCCGACAAAGGCGAGGTCCTGTCGACGGGGTACTCGCTAGAGTACCCACGAGACTACAAGGGAGACCCCGGTACGACGCACGCCGAGCAGTGCTGCTTCATTAAGATTGCCGACAGGCACAACCTCCCGGAGGAACGCATCCACGAGGTCCTTCCCGCCAACACCGCCCTGTACACGACCATGGAGCCGTGCAACGAGAGACTCAGCGGCAACATGACTTGCGTAACCAGGATCCTGCGACTCAAGGGTGCCATCAAGACGGTCTACGTGGGAATCAAAGAGCCGGGGACGTTTATCGCGCACAATAACGGGCAGGAAAGACTCGAGGCCGCCGGTGTCAAGGTCGTGTTTCCCGTCAAACATTTGCAGAGCAAGATCACCGAGGTCGCCATGGCCGGGCACTGAAGACTGGACCGGTGCGGGTGCTTACCATGGTGTTAGGGGTATCTTTTAGCACAGACGTCAGGTATGTGGGCCATGAGGCCCGCCTGGTAATATACAGTACCTTGGATTATTATGGTAGGAGCTGCAAAAGGGCTGCAATTTTTCGCATTTACCTGCCGTTGACCCATATAGAAGCTACACCTAATTTTGTTTGGCGTGGCGACTAGCGCGACCCACTAGTATCTGACAGTGTGCTAAAACTTCGCCCGATACCGTAGTAAAAAAGATATAAAAAAAGAGGCTAGAGCGGCTCGGCCCAGAACTGGGCGCCATAGCAGGCGGGCCGGCGCATGGTGTTACATATAGTGGAGGTGCAAAAAAAGCGCTAAAATCTTCCCCGCACCATCAACTTCAGCATTGTATCAATAACACCCTCCAACTTTAACAATAATTAGAACATTCCAAAAAATGTCAAAATATTAAGGGGAAGTATATAACGCCACGTACGAGGAATAGGATTCATGCAAGCCGTTTAGTAGGTTAAAAAAGTACGAAATTACGGATCGGAAAGGAGTTATTTTAAGGACTTTTTTATCCTAGCGCTCACACCCCTGCAGTTCAGGGTATCGGTCTGAGGCTATCGCACACCTCGATACCTCTGTATATCTGACAGGTCTGTTGGGGGCTGGCTTGCGGATGGTGGCAGCGGTCGCTGGTCGAGGAGAGCTCGCCACGTGGCTCGCCTGCATTTGGCTACTTGCCCTCGTGATAGGCTTTTGCGAATCTCCGGGCGAGTCGGTGGCATCCAGAAATGCCGTCCACAACCCCCGCTTCTCCTCAGTCTGGACCACCTCAGGCATAGACTATATATAGCTCTAGCATATTCTTTGGCACAGGAAATGAACTACGACGGTGCAGATGGCCTTGACTTTGGGGCGGGCAACACCAAAGTCGATCCCGCTGTTCTGAAGGGTAAGACGCAGCTCCTTAGCTAGCTCATGAGATAGTGTTCATATTAATTGCCTCTAAGAACTCCCTGAAGGATGCAAAGTTACATCCACCGAAAACCATGGTGTCAGCTTCTGGGCGAGGACTGGTCGGATCGATGTCTCGCTCAGCGATGGGACACTGCAGTCATTCTTCATCAAGGTCATTTCGAAAGAACGGGGCAGGAATATGGTCATGGGCGAATTCGAGTCGATGAGCGCGGCGTACAACGTCCTCCCGGAATTCGTGCCACAGCCCATCGCGTGGGGCACCTACACGACGATCCGAGACACTCACTTTTTCCTCTGTACATTTCGAGAGATGATTGATGACATGCCCGAGCCCGACAGATTCGCTGCCCTTCTCGCGACGCTGCACCAGAACAGCGTATCCCCTACCGGGAAGTTCGGCTTCCACGTCACCACTTACAGTGGCAACCTGCCCCAATTTGTGGGATGGGAGGACAGCTGGGAGACATTCTTCGCCAAGAGCATGAGGTGGGCGCTTGACCTCGAGATCGAAAGGAAAGGGCCTAGCGAGGAGCTCGATGTTCTCTCTCGTGCCCTGTTTGACAAGGTTATCCCGAGGCTACTAAAACCTCTCGAGAGTGAGGGCCGGACTGTGAAACCCTCACTGGTTCACGGGGATCTTTGGTACGCAAATGCAGGCATTGATATGAACGACGGCCAGCCTCTTGTCTTCGATGCTTGCTGCTTCTTTGCGCACAATGAATGTAAGTTCTCTTACGAAACACTCCGGCAGTAAGGCTTGGCTAACACGACGAACTGAAGATGAGTTTGGCCAGTGGCGACCAGCCTGCAATAGATTCGGGGCCGAGTACATCGCTGCCTACAACTCATTTGTCCAGATTTCGCCGCCGGAAGAGGACTTCGAAGGCCGTCTGGATCTCTATAGGCTGTGAGCCACTAAGCAACCTTAGTTTTTCACAGGCCTAGCTGACATCAAGCTAGAAGATTTGACACGCACGTGTCAGCGCTCTTCGTAGAGAACGAGACTCTTCGCACACAGTGAGCATATCCTCAACATACTGTCCAGTGCGGCGATTGACGTACTTGACAGGGTCCTCGATGTCATGAGAGATCTGGTCCAGAGATATGGTCAGGGATAGGCGAACAAACACAAGGACTATTTCACAACGTCACCACGATCTCTTCTTGACGTAGAATATCTACAAATTCCCTAGATCGGAAGTCAAGATATTGCGAACTATCTTGAGTTTTCAGTGCTTGAGATCCTCAATCACACCCTCAGAAGCTGAAGCAAAATCATTTCCTACCCTAGCGCAGATTCTCATTGATTCCATATATGAGATGAACCTAAACCAAAGTGCTGGCAGTAAGACGCTCCTTCTCTAGAACTGAGGACGTGTCGAGCATGACGTATGAAGGGTCTGGACGAGTCACATAGATATTACTGCTCCGCTTAAGCAAGAAGGAATCGCGCGGTAACGGACTGAACAGGCTACTATATGGTTTTATTCTACCCCCTGCTTACAAGCTAAGGGCGAATCTGACGCCCACGGCGGCAGCAGTTATCGTCCAGCTATACATACTACCTATAGTGATGAGAGCTTGTCGAAGATTACAGTAAAGATCTTAAGGGCTTTACATAAGAAAACGCGAAAGATAAAGGCTAACGACAGCTTACGGATATTATCGGATATAGGAAATATCAGTTATATAGTTATATTCAGCTAGTTACGTATGCTATATTACGCGTACAGTTTAAGTAACTTAGTTTCGGAATATATATATGCTATTATAACCCGACAGGCTTGGCGAGGTCTGGCACGGTCGGAATCCAGGAAAGGAAGGACCAGGTGGATCCCGGTTACGTAACCCGCTTAACGGGTTTGAGGCGCTAAGACCATCGAGCCGCTCGAATTAAAAAAACCCGTTCGACGGGCTCGTTTACCTAAGCTAGCTCAGGACCTCCCTGGCTTGTTTTTTCGAATGTACTGCTGTATCACGCGAAAAATTAACCAATCAAATCTCATAAAACCGTAACTTTCACCACAATTCTTGCGCCACCAAAGCCAAGCCACAACCAAAAGTCATGCGCCACACTAACCGCAGCGGAAGACAGACAAGCTCTAGAATTGGAAAGGGAAAAGGAAAAGGAACAGGTCAAATACTAAGATAAAATGTGCCTTAAGGAACGAAAGGTTCTTCCTTCCACGCACTCCTTCGCAAACTCGGACCACGAAATGATCCGTGCTCGGCGGCTGCACTACAACCCTCAGGTCACCCGGCTTCGCCACGATTGAAAGCCACTATCTCGGCCACAACTACGAGCCACAGCCCGGGCCCACCCTAGCACCTCTAAGGTCATCTGATTGGCTCGGTTTCCCAGTGCTGCCTAACGCAGGCGGCCCAATCCATTCTAAATCGTGCCTTGAGGAACGAAAGGCTCTTCCTTCGGCGTCCTCTCAAACCGGGGGCCACCTAACGCCCTGAGCTTCTTCTAAGCTACAGTCAGAACGAAATAATTGACAGGCCATAATCGAAGGGCAACATTCGAGGGGCCGCTAGTGCCTTGTTGACAACTGTACTCCATCTCCAACGCCATGCCCGTTCGGTTTGTAGGCGCACATTATCTTGGGCGTTGTGCATCGTGGGCGGAAACATATTGATACGAGCCAAAACCATACTAGAAAACATCGTAATATAATGAAAACACTTTTATTTTTAAGTCTATGGCTATTACAGCATGACAAGACGGCGACTTTCAGTGAGCTTTTGTGCCAATCCGCCGGCTGAAAATGCCTTAGCCAATCAGCTTCATCCTGGCAGTTCTACGGACAGTTTGTCCCCGCTCTTCGAACTTCCTGAATCTGTGTCAACCACCTTCCCTTGTCAATAATTCCACTGTGTAAGCAGTTTCTCGTACCAACATGTCAGAGAATCACAAGTTCGTTTTCAGCTTATGGAAAGGTAAGGGGAAGGCAAAGACGAAGGTTCAAAGTACACCAAGCCAGGAAGCGTTCGGGCTTTTCCCGTTCCCAGAACGAGCTGGGAATGTTGAAAAGCCGAAATTCGGGCCAGATGCGCGTTCAGTTGAGTTAGTTGAATGTTCGCTCATTGCGCGATTGAGATAGAGGGCTTACCAGGTTTGTGCTGGGGTCAGTATCATTGCAGTTCATGGACTTGGAGGCAGTTGGAAGACAACATGGTCCGCTGGTTCCTCAGAGAACCCATCCATCTGGCTGCGCGATCGCCTTCCCCAAGTTCTTGCTCGCATTAACGTCCGCCCCAAGGTTCTAAGCTTCGCCTATGACTCGGCATACTTGTTTACGACGGCGACGTCTGACATTGATGATTGTGCAAGGAGTCTCCTCAACAGAATCCTCATGGCAAGAGTTACCGACAAGGAGAAAGAGGCTCCGATAATTTTCATTGCACATAGTATGGGCGGTTTAGTTGTGCAACAGGTCCGCACAGACTCTGAACGCCATGAGTGCTTGACGAAAATTTTGACTTGGTGTTCAGGCTATAAACATTGCCCATACCGATGCAGAATACTTCGAAGACGTACTCAGAAATACCCGCGGCTGTGTGTTTCTTGCATCGCCATTGCATGGATCTGACGTCGCCTCCTGGGCCAAAGTAGGCTCCCGCATTATCAGTATGTTCTCACTTGGGATAGCGGGGAATTCATCTCATCCGGCCGCGCTGGAGAGGAATTCGAAGGTGTGGCTGAAGATCTCGAGGGACTTCATCCACAGGGGAAAGACGATGGCATTTCGTAGCTTCTATGAGACAGAGAAGATAGGCCCCAGTCTTGTAAGTACCTTCCTGCAGGTTTTCTACAAATTTAAACCAAGCATGTCAGGAAAAACGTGGCTGACACTAGCAAAGATAGTTGATGAGGCTTCGGTGCGGCTTAACTGGCCGAATGAGAAGGTGTTCCCGCTGCCTGGCTCAAACCACAGAAACATCAGCAAATTCGGCGACACGGAAAATGAAAGATTCGGCCCGGTTGGCCATGCAGTTCTTGAGGTTGTGCAAAAAGCATTGGAAGGTCAGTGAGGAGGACGTGCGTACTATAGCGAGAGTGTACGTAGATTACTAAATGCAGCACAGATCACGCCATGCACCCTCCTGCTGACCCAGCGGTGTTACTCGTTGAATCCGAACTTCCCGTTGCTACTCCCACTTTCTACGGAAGAGTTGCACAACTGGAACAACTCTCCGTTATACTTGATCCTAGGAAATCCGGGAGGAAGGGCGTCGTGTTATACGGGATAGGAGGCTCAGGAAAGACACAGCTTACTCTCCGATATATCCAACAGAGCAGAGAGCAGTACAACGCCATATTTTGGATCAACGCTTATACTAACGAACAGATTGCTCAATCATTTTCGGATACTGCTAGGATAATCGAGCGGTCCTGGCCGGCAAAAGATCTGCCCAACACCTATACCGGTGAGGATAAGACAAAGCTTGTTCTCTACAGGCTGCGTTCAACTCTGTACCGGAACTGGCTTTTGGTTATCGATAGCGCGGACGATCTTGATCAGATTGGGGTTCCAGAACTCATCCCGGATGGGTGTCATCATGGCTCCATCCTTATTTCCAGCACCAAGAAGGACGCAGCGGAGATATTCCAATGTCACGGATTCTCGAGCATAGAAATCGACAGCCTTGACGATGAGAGTTGCAAAAACTTGTTGCTACACAAGGCGGGAATTAAAGACGAGTCAACTGACACTAATGTCGTAATGTCAGGCAAGCGCAATGCCAATAAGATCACCAAAGAGCTAAGCGGTCTGCCTTTGATCGTGGAACAAGCCGGAATCCTCCTGCGTGAAAGAGTTCTCACTTTCGACAATTTCGTCACTGAATATCGCAAACATTACGATACATTCATCAGCTACAAGCCCAAACATGGTGACATATTGCACAAAACCTGCTCTATGCATACCATTCTTGACATGCTGCATTCACAAGTAACAAAAGAGTCGCCGGATGCAGCCGGACTTCTGCGACTGGTGGCAACGCTCGGCCCCTCGCCCATTCCAGTATCGCTTCTTCTTGATATCAAAAAGTTCGACTTTTCCTCTCCGGATTTCATGGTCAATGCAGGTGCTGGTCTACATAACAGCGGTCCAAACAGCATAATTCAACTTCGTTTGAGCCTCAGCCTTCTGGAGGATGTTTGCCTAGTTAAGGTTAAGCCCGCGACCACCCAGTTCCCTGAATATATTTTGCTCCACAGGGCTATCTGTCAATGGGCCGCAAACGTCAACAATTCGGATCAAGAACATTGGATCTTGTCCACGGCCTTGGCATTGAGCAATATTCTATGTGAGGAAAGGAAAAGTCTTGACTGGTTCGAACTCTTACATTAGAATAACCCCTATAAGACCCCACGCCGGCTAACCTGCTTGCAGGCCGATACGCTGGACGAATGAGGAGAACCCTTTGACACGCCTCTGTCTCCCTATGATTGACCGTATGCGATCACTCGTCGAACAGATCATACCTCATAATGACACCCTTCTGCCGGACGGAAAATTCGGGGCTGCCTACGCGAACATTGCGCGCAACTGGGGCTATTTCTACTTCTGCAACGCGAGATACAGAGAGGCGAGGCACCTATTATATCATGCGATGGAGGCCCTGGCCTTTCAGCTGTCTGAGTCTGACGCGGTGATAAGTGACAAGTTGCAACTGTTGTATTGTCTTGGAGTCATATGTCACAAAGCTGGAGACCTGGATGATGCGTTGAAGTATCTGAAGGCCGCACGGTCCCTTACCGAGACACAACAAAACAAGTATCCTGACGAGGCTATTGTGATCTCCAACCGCTTATCACTTGTCTCAAAAAGGACAGTGAAATATGGATATCACCATGCGACTGCTGTGGCTGCAGCACAAGGCCATAAACGTGGTATGGCTAGCGGAGGGGGATTATTCACGGCAGTGGAGACGAGCGACTTGCTTCTTGCCAATCAACTGATCGAAACCGGAACTAGCATCTTAGAGACAAATGGTGCTGGTGACATGCCGCTGCACCTTGCGGCCAGTATAGACAACAAGAGCATGATACGGCGGTTACTGGACGCAGGAGCTGACATAAATGCCCTGAATGTGCATAGGATGTCACCACTGCACAAAGCTGTACAGATGAAGCTTACGGAAAATGTATTACTTTTGCTCGACAGGGGCGCCAATCTCGAGTCGAAGGATAACTTTGGCCAGACGCCGCTATTGTGGGCCGCCGGGAACGGGCACGAGGCCGTCGTCAAGCTGCTGATCGAGAAGGGCGCCGACGTCGAGGCCAAGAATAACTTTAGCCGGACGCCGCTTTCACAGGCCGCTAGAAACGGACATAAGGCCGTCGTCCAGCTGTTAATCGAAAAGGGCGCCGACGTCGAGGCCAAGGATAACTTTGGCCGGACGCCGCTTTCGCGGGCCGCCGAAAACGGGTATGAGGCCGTCGTCCAGCTACTGGTCGAAAAGGGCGCCGACGTCGAGGCCAAGGATAACTTTGGACGGACGCCGTTATGGTATGTCGCCGAGGAAGGGCACGAGGCCGTCGTCTAGCTGCTGCTCGACAGGGGCGCCGATCTCGAATCGAAGGGATATATACGGCCTCACGGCTCTTCAGATTACGGGTTTCAATTACCACGAAACCATTAAAAGAATCTTGCTTTTAGATAAAGCCTTTATTGAAGACTGTTACGGCCTTCAAGCATTGTCCTTTAATAAAAATGAACCCGATAACGAGTATAAGACTACGATCGAGAAGCTGCAGTCAAACCCTTAGTCGCTTCTCTTTCTTTCGCATAAGTACTCTTTATATTTTATATCATGGCGTAACATTACGGGGGTCTGGGGTAAGGCGCAAATATATAGTTATTAAATACGTCCTAGGGTCTTCTCGATATTTCTATGATCCTAAGCTGTCAGCCAGTTTCGTCTCTAAGTGGCGAATTTGAAGATTAATTAACGAGATCGGTCTGATGTTTAGATCACCCAATATCCCACACCCTAGCTAATGCCCCAATACCGATGCTTGGGTTACCTTCCCACCGGCTTGGACAGCGATTGTCATCTTGGCCCATTCTTACGGGACAAACCATACTAACTCCTTAACATCAATCTTAACAAACCTCGACCAACTACTCTATAATCAGGTCTAGTTATCACGTGTTTTACGGTCACGTATTAGTTACTCTTTTTTCCCTTTAACGATGCTGCGGCATAGCAGTGGCCGCTTCCATAACTCTCATAAGGACAATTTTCTTGCTTTCTCGCTATCGACTTTTAATCTCTATGGCGATATTGAATGGATTGAGCTTAATCCTGCAGCCGTTGTCTCCAATATCAATCAAATAAAATTTTGTGCCATCTTTCTTGAACCAGCGTGTTCGTAAATCCGGCCCGCAAGGACTGGTCTCCTGTTTGAGCCCAAAAATCCCAAATCGGAACGCGCAGCGGGACGTGTCAAACAGCCTGAGACCACGATATGGGATATCCTCGAATTGCTTTTCTTCAGTATATTGATGATTGATGATGATAATAGCTAACTGTCTGCGTTAGGGTCTTAAGGAATTAATCCCTCATACTAATCAGCTGTCACCCCTCTTCCTTTCAGCCCTTAGCGCGTCATACGGCCCGATTCCTTTCGACCTCAAGCCACTATATCTGACATACCCCTTAATAAGGCCATCGTAAATCTCGCTGGCGCTCATTACGCTGGGATTATCAGTGGATAAGGTCCTTTCGAAATCTATTTAAATCGCTTCCTATTAGGAATTTTTACGTTACTTTACGCTTTATCCGACGTGCTATAATTTTTTCGCGAAATTCGTTTTTTTTCTTAATAAATTTTAACTATTACGTAATTTTTTTTATCCTTAAAAGTTTTACGAATTTTTTATGGGCGTTATTTATAAACGATTTCGTTAAACCGTTAATTATTATACCGTTCGTTTTTTATTACCTAATCCATACGTTTTTTTGTAAATATTCTTACTTTAACTAATAATTATATATTTTAACGTATTTTAATTTTATTATTAACTTTAAAACGTTTTTTATAAATAATTTAAATATTTATTTATTATTATAATTTACCGTAAAAAGGTAATTAAATTTTAAAATTAATATTTTTAATAACTTATTTAAAAATAACCCTTTTTTAATAATTTAATTTAAAGTTAATAACTTTATTTTAATTATATTTATAATAATTATATTTTACTTATTTATTTTTTATTTTATAACTTTTTTAAATAATAAGATTACGAACCTTTAAAAATTTTCCGATTAATTAAGTTATTAAAAAACGAAACGTCGTTTATATATATTATAACTTAAACGTCCCCGTTATTTCCGTACCGAATTAAAAAATTACGGATATAATATAAATACCGAATTACCTTATTTATAACTTCGTAATAAACGTTTAATAAATTATAATTAAAACGTAATAATTATAAGGTAACGAACGCGATATTAAGGCGTATAAAAATAATAACGAAAAAAAATAAGCTAATTTTTTTTAATATAACTTTCGTTATTTATTTATTACCGTTCTTTTAAATGAGAAAAATTCGTTTTAACGTATTAATTTAATATTAAGCTGCTATCTTTTCGATATACGATTTTTTTAACGTAAAATATAGATTTTTAGGAATTATTTAAATTTCCTTAATTTGTTAATTTTAAACCGTTTTTTTAGGTTAATAAACTTTTTTTTTATTTTTTATTTTTTATTTTTTTTGTATCTTAATACGATATCGTTTACGAAAAAAAATATTAATATATTACCCTTTATTATTATATAAGGTTTTTAAAGGATTTCCTTAAAACTTAGATTTTTAAAGGCGTTTATAAACGTTTTTTATTATAAAAAGGGTAATTTCCTTAATGTTATGACCTAGCCAGCCTTGGCTACCCCAAACGGTCGGAACTGCAGCTGTGCAAATACCGACCAGCACCTAAAAAGATTATGTGACCAAGGGTGGTCGAACGGGGTCGGTTCGACTACCCTCGATTAAGCATAAGTAATCGAATACGGTTTATTCGATTAATTTCGATTAAGTAACGGATAATCGAACGCGGTCGGATTAATTACGATCGATTATGAAAAATAAGGAAATATATATACGTTCGTTATTTTCCCATAATTTAAATAATACCAGCTTATAATATAATTTGGTTACCTAAATTATTTTTAATATTTGTTATTATTAAACGTAATTATGTTTTTATTAATTATTTAAATTTTTATAATATTATTACTAACATAAACCGTACGATTAAAGTTTAATAATTAATTAAGTTAATTAATCGTTATACGTTATAAGTTCTTATTTAATAATATAATTAAATTTTAAATAATATGTTATACCGTTAACATATTAAATAATATTTAAAAGTTTATTATATAATAATATAAAGATATAATTAAGGAATTCGAAAAGGCCGTTTAATGCTTTAAGGCCCAAATTAATATTATTAAAATTAACGAAATTAAGATTAAGCTTAAAAAATCCGAATTTTACGATAAAAAAGGTAACGTATAAAGCTTTTTTATTTAAATACGCGTTTATTTCCGTTTCGAAAGAATTATTAATAAAGCCGATAAAATTTTTATAATTATAACGTTTTTTAAAGGAAATATTCTGGATTAGTTTAAACTTACCTTACGAAATTACTTGAAAAATGGAAAATTAAATTAATAATAAATTATTAAAACTTTTTTTTAATATTATATTAATTTCGAAGAAAAATTAAAAGTTAATTTCGAAAATTTAAACGAAAAAAAAATTATAACATAAAAAATTTTCGATTTAAAATAAAAGGAATTAACGTCCAAATACGTAATAACGTTTAAGAACCTTATAATTAAAATAAGATAAGTAAATAAAAAAGATAATAATTTAATTAATATTTTTTATAAGGATTTAAAGGACAACGTTAAAAACGAAATCGTTAAAATAATACGTTTTATTATTTTAGATAAATATATCGTAAAGGTAATTAAAATTAATAATCGATAATATAAGCGACGATAAAAACGAAAAAAATAATTTATTTTTAAATTTAAGTTTACGGAAATTAATTAGAATAAAAAGCGCGATATATTTTTTACCGCCTACGGAATAATACCAGAACTTATAAAACTGGGGATAATATAAAAAAAAATTAAAGTTAAATTAAATATTATAATTATAATAAAATGGGCCATATAAAAAATTAATATAAGGCCTTTAAAAAATAATAATATAACGGTTGGATCTTAATATTTAAGGGATAATTAAAGGATAAAAAAGCCGTTATTTTCGGTATAATTAAAAAAAGGAAAAATTTTAATTTATTCTTAAAAATACGAAAAAGATTACGAAAGGTTAAGGTATTTTTTTAAACCGTAATTATTTAATAACGCGTTATTACGACTAGCTTAATAATTATTTAATAATTATAAAAATATAAAAGATAAAAAAAATTAATACTAAAAATACGAATATTTTGAACGTAATAAAAAAAATAATAACGATAAAAATAATAAAAGTTAAATAAATGGATTAAAAAATATTAAGGTTAAGACGAAGCTTTATATTTAAGGAAACCCGATCGATATAAAAAATTATATATTATTTATTATAAAAAAATTTATTACTTACGATACGAAAAATAACAAAAATATATTTAATAACGATTTATACGTATATATAAATAAGAATT
This sequence comes from Monosporascus sp. MG133, assembly GCA_004155925.1. Lineage (NCBI taxonomy): Eukaryota > Fungi > Ascomycota > Sordariomycetes > Xylariales > Monosporascus > Monosporascus sp. MG133. Next base: position 18,076 of record QJNX01000280.1, read on the forward strand.
TAATTTTTATACATAAATAAGAAACGATTTTAAGGATTAAAGGTAATATAAATATTTACGTACTTAAACGATCCAAAATATTATCGATTTATTTACGGCTAAAGGAAGTTAGTTAAAGGGGAAAGATTACCCCGAATAAAACTTTATATATTATTATAAATAATATAACTATAAAATACCAAAAAAATGGGTTTATTAAACGGTAATAAAAATTTAAAACGAAATATTAAATAATTTTTATTTTCGTAAAAGTTATATTAAGAATTTGGAAAAAAAAAATATAAAAGGAAATCAATAAACGATTAGCCGAGATAGCTTAGTACCATACCTAATATCAGGAATAATAAAGGTATTAGGATTAATTAACGACGACGATAAACGAAAAATGGGTTACGGTAACAAATTGGTTAGAAAAAGTAAAAACCTTTAAAGAATAAGTTATTAACTTAAAAAGTTAAATAAAACGATATAAAAAATTTTTTTTTAAATTAAAGGTTTAATTGCATTAATAAAAAGGATAATTAAAGTAATTATAAATATAGCCCTTAAAAGATGGACGTTATTTATAAGGGAGTTATAGGTTGGTAAAAACGAAAAAAGTTAATACGTATTTTTTAAAAAAGTTTTATATATAATAATAAAAAAAATAGAATTTTTTTTTATTATAGTTAAAATACGAATTAGGAAAAAATGGTATACCGTTATAGTAAATTACGGAACCGACCCGAATTATATTAAACCGGAGATAATTAACGAATTACGTTTGTTATAAAAAAATAAAGCCGAACTTTATAAAATCGAAAATGCCGAAAGTATTAAATTTATTTATGATAATAAATGGATTAATCGTAAAATTAATTATTTCGAAATTTATGTTTAAAAACGAAAATAAATTATTAATTTCGATATTATTTTAATACGGAATTATAACATAATTTTCGGTAAAAAATAATTATATTAATATAACCTTTTAATTAATTAAAGGATTAATTAAGTAAAATTTATTTTATTTTTTATTAACGAAAACGACTTAAAAAAAAATTTTGTTATTTAATTAATAATGATAATGGTAAATATAGGCATAAAGATATAATAAAAATTTTATTACTTAAAAAAATATAATATATATAGAAAAAAGGGCGAGATAAATATATACGACGTATTATTACTATAATTAAAATATGGTTATACGAAATAAATAACGATTTATAATACCAGCCTTAAAAGTTAAAAGGAATAATTAACGTATTATTATAATATTATAAATACGAAAAACTTTTTAAAAAATAAATCAAAATAAGATTATTAAAATATAATAAATAAAATTACGAAATAATCTTAAAGGATAACAAAACGATTATTTTTTATCTTATATATAACTTAAATTAATAAAAATTATACGTATTACGAAAATATTTCGAAAATAAATTACGTAAAGGATATATTAAACGTTTTAAATTATTAATAAAATATTTTATATTTTTCGTATTAAAGAAGAATAAAAAGTTACGATTAATAATCGATTACCGATAATTAAACGATATTACGGTTAAAAATCGTACGTTTTTATTTTTAATTGCGGAAATAAAAAATTGCCTGCATAAAGCTAAATAGTTTATTACCTTAAACTTACGAAACGGATATAACTTAATTCGTATTAAGCCAGGAAACGAATAAAAAATAACTTTTAAAATTAAGTACGGATTATACGAATATTTAATAATATCCTTTAAACTTATTAACGTATCCGTAATATTTTAAAAGATAATTAATAATATATTACGCGAATATTTTGATATTTTTATTATTTATTACTTCGATAATATTTTTATTTACTTAAGTTTAAAAAAAAATATAAAAAATATGTTTATAAGGTTTTATAAATTTTATAAAACGTTAACCTTTTAGTTAATGCCGAAAAAAACGAATTTTATAAACAAAAAATATTATATTTAAAATATATTATTACCTTTAGATATATTAAAATGGATTTTAAGAAAATAGCAGCAATCTAAAAGTAAAAAGTACTTATTATAATTACCGAAATCCAGATCTTCCTTAAATTCGTTAATTATTATTAAAAGTTTGTTCGTAATTTTAACAAAATCGCGATATTTTTATCCAACTTAACCAAAAAAGAAATAAAGTTTTAGTAAATAACCGAAATAAAAAAAACCTTCCAAAAAATTAAAAACGTAATTATTAATAAATTAGTATTAATTATATACGACCTAAATCGTTCCGTAAAATTAGAAACCGATATTTTGGATTATGCATTAAACGTAATAACCGGACATAAAAATAATTAAAGTAACTTATACCTTATTATTTTTTATTTTTATAAATTAAAAGAAATTAAATTAAATTATGCCATTTTAAATAAAAAATTTCTAATTATTATTAATTCTTTTAAGGAATTTAAATATTATCTTAAAAAAAACTTATATTAAATTAAGGTATATATAAATTACAGAAACTTAACCCGATTTATTACCACCCGAAAATTAATAAAACGATAATTCCGTTACGTAAAATATTTTTCGGAATTCGATTTTATTATTATTTACAAAAAGGGATCAAAAAATAACAAAACAAACGCCCTTAATAAACGACTAAACTTCGAAAAAAAAATCCTAAAAGTTTTATACTAAATATTCAACCTAACGAAAAAAGGATATATAAAAATATAATAAATTATAATAATTAAAAAAATAATACTTAACTTATACCAGAAAGTTTAATAATATAACGATTAATTACTAAAGGAAACAAAAACCGACAAAATTTAAATACCAAAAAAGTATTAAAAAAAGTTAATACGCGAAATATACGAATATTAATTATACGGATACCCTGGAATTTATAAAACCTTAATACGATTATAACGTATATATTATTTTCTTAAAATAAAGTTAATAATAAAAAAAGTTTTATAAGGATATAATTTATATAACAAAATTAAAACGTAACGTTATAAACTTTACGGAAAATTATAATTATTATTAATTATGGAACGATTATAAAATTTAATTACTTTTAATTTTATTTCCAAGTTATTATTATTAAAAGACTTAATAACGGGCATATATTACGATAATATCTTTATAATCGTAAACCGATTTATAAAATTTTTTTATTTTTTACTATTTAACGAAAATATAAACGTAAAATAATTAACGTATATTTTTTTCAGATATTTTATTAATATATACGGATTTTTAATAAAAATTATGTCGGATAAAGGTACCATATTTACTTTAAAATTTTGGTAAAGCTTTATGGTATAATTAAGCTTAAATTATAAGCTTTTAAGCGTTTTTAAATTATAAACGGATAATTAAATAAAAAGAATTAATTAAACGTTCGAAATTTATTTACGGTATTATATTAATTACGAATAAAATAATTAGATGGAAAAATTATTAATAACTTAATTGGTTTATAATATAAGTTATTACGAAAATATTAAAATAATATTAATTAATATTAATTTCGGTTTTATGTTAAAAGTTTACCGAAATTTATAAAAAAAAGGACCAGTTAATATTAAAATAATTTTTACTTTAAAATAATTTAAACGGTTATACGTAAAAATAAAAATAAAACTTAAATTCGTACGTAACCAGATACAAAAATATTATAATTAAAAAAAGTTAAAGGAATTAATTTTTTAAAAGGGTAAAATAATTTACCTAGTTCTTAAAAATATCCAAATTAAGCGGTTAAATAAAAAATTCGATTTTAAATATATCGGATTATATAAGGTCGTAAAAAAAATTTCGAAAAATAATTACTAATTAAAATTATCCCTTAAAATTAAACTTTACCCCGTTTTCTATATTTCTTTGTTAAAATTAATAACGGACATAATTTAAATTAATACGAAACAAAAAAAAAAGGTAATAAAAGATATATTAATATAAAAAGTTAAAAAAATCCTTTATATTAAAAAGAAAAACGGCAAAAGGTAATATTTGGTTAAATAAAAAAAATACTTAAAGTTAAAAAATATATAAAAACCCGCGGAAAACTTTACGGAAATTTAACGTTTATTAAAAAATTTTTATTAATAATATCGGAAAATCCGAAAATAACGTTCCAGTTTACGTTATTAAATTATAAGGGATTAAAAACGGGGTTAACCTAATCGATTATTTACGTTTCGGCTTTAAACCTTTTTTACCGTTCCAGTTTATCCAGATTTTTTACCTTACGGCGAACCATTTCGGTAACTTTTTTACGTAATATTTTTTCTTGTCGACGAAGGCGCTATAAACGAATTAACGCCTTAAAAAAGAACGTTTCGGTATCTTTTTTTTTTTTTAATACGATCCTTTTTTCGGGAAACGCGAAATATCGTTTACGAATCTATATTATCAAAATTATAATAAAAATATTTTTTTTAATATAAAAACTATAACAAGATTTACTTTTTGCGACGATATAATCGGAACGATTAGCGCGAAAATAAACGAAATAACAAAGTATATTTATATCAAATTTGTTAATAAAAAAAACGAAATTTTTATAACGATCCGGGTCGGAATTAATTTATTTTTTTTATTTTTATAAATATAATTAAATATAACGACGAATAATAATATAAAAAATATAAAAAGCAAAAGGGAAAATTATTTATTAAAAACAAATAAGTTAATTTTTAAAAACAAAAATCCTAAAAAAAAGAAATCGTATTATAACTTAACTAACTTTAATTACTCCAAACGGTCGGAATTATAATTATGTAAATATTAATTAATACTTAAAAAGATTACGTAATTAGGAGTAATTAAACGGGATCGGTTTAATTACCTTCGATTAAGTATAAATAATCGAATACGGTTTATTCGATTAATTTCGATTAAGTAACGGATAATCGAATACGGTCGGATCGATTACGATCAATTATAAAAAATAAGGAAATATATATACGTTCGTTATTTTCTTATAATTTAGATAATATTAGCTTATAATATAACTTGGTTACCTAGATTACCTTTAATATTTATTATTATTAAATATAACTACGTTCCTATTAATTGTTTAAATTTTTATAATATTACTGCTAACATAAACCGTACGATTAAGGTTTAATAGTTGGTTAAGCCAGTCAGCCGTTATATTTAAGTTATATAAAACTTTTTTAAACCTTAATACTTTTTTTTTCTTTCGTAAATCTTAAAAATATTTTTATAAAAACCTTTTTATTTAAATCGTAATAAATAAAGGCGTTAATAACGTTTAATTACGTTAATTCTAGGTTAAATTTAGCAATTATTATAAAAATTAATCGTAACGTTATTTTTATTAACGTTATTATTTTTGTAAGTAAGTTTTTAATTTCTTGTTAATTTTTATATACCATTAATTTAATTTTATATTTTTAAAATATTTTATATTTATCGAACTTATAAGTAAATATTTATTTATAATAAAATACTTAATAATTTTTAGTTAATTTCGTAATTACCTTTTTTTACGACCTAAAGAAGTTATATTTTCGAAAGTAAGTTACTTACGCTATATAAAACTGTTACTTTATCAGATAATTTTCCAGCTTACGTACGTTTTTAAGTAGTTCCGTTAAATCCTTTTAATAAAGAAAGAATTTTTTTCCGGTAGCGAACGTTTTTATTTAAAAGCTAGCAACCTTATAATTACGGAAGTTATAAAACCTTTTTATAGGATTTATAAGTTATCTTTATGCTATAAAACTTTTTCTAAATCCTTTTTAATCTGTTAATTAGGCTATTTAACCGTTAAGCCGACGTAATTAACGTACAGGGTCCCTTTTATTAGTTTAAATGGTTATAGGAAGTTATTTTAATTTATTTCTTTAAGGTCTATTTTATATTTTACGACAATTTCGTCTTAAATACTTTTTTTCTTTAATTATTATTTATTCGAAAAGGCGTTAGCTTTATTCTTATTTTTTATAACTTTTATTTCCGAATCGTTTTTTTTAAGAATTACCTTATTAACCGTTAGTTTTTTAGGTAGTTATATTTTCGTAATTAGGTTTTTAAAGTTTTTAATTATTTTTTCCGAACGCTTTAATGTATCCTTTTTGTTAAAGAACCTTATTTCGTTAAAAATTACGTTTTTTATTATAGTTACCTTTTTAAATTTTGGTACCCATACCTTATATATATTCGTAAAGTTATACCTTACAAGGTACCCGATATATGCTTTAGGATCCAATTTCTGCAATTTATTAAGTTTATAATTCGGGTTAAGTTTTAGTACGTAATACTTATAACCGTACGCTTTAAGATAGGCTAGCTAAAATATTTTAAGGCCTAATATCTTATCCTTTTTAGCTAGGTAAATATATATAATCTTATATAACATTTTTTACTTAAGGGTAATTATTAAAGTTCTGTTATAAAAATAAGTAACGTAATTAACGGATTTTTTTTATAAGTTATATAACAATTTCGATCCGATCTTTATTACGCGTATCTTTTTTATTACCATACCCCCCGAACGTTTTGCGCCTTTATTTTAAGCATACGTATATAAAGCAAAGAGTTCGATAAAAATCCTTTTTAAACGTAATTATTTAATTAACGAATTCCGGGCGAATTTTATATCTTTTCGAATAAATTTTATTCGGAACTTAAAATAACTTTTAATTTATCTTATATAATCCTTTAAAATACGTAAATTTATATCCTTTTTTTTGTTATTACGCAGAAATATACTGTTACTTAATATAAAGCTTTGTAAGAAATCGTTAGTATCTGTTTATATTTACGGGCTTTTTCTGAAAGGTTTTATTAATTTAAATATACCCTTAAAAAAACGTTATTATTTTAAGGTTTGGTTTTTTCCGTAAGGGGATTTTTTTTATTTTCGCTAGGGTATACGCCGGGTATTTAACTATTTTAAGGCCTTTTAATAGCACTTTACGGTAATAATTAAGTAAGTATTTTAAGGGTTCTGGCCTATAATAGCCTATTTTTAGATATTATAACATCCCTAACCCTGGGGCTTAAGCTTTTATTTTTCTAGCTGCTTTGCCTGCTTTCTTGATTATAAGGAAAGCGGCCCTTATATAGCTTTTATTTTCGATTATACGCTAACTTTCCTTTTTTTTAAGATATACAGCTTTTCGTAATTTTTACAAAATTTTACGTTATTATTAAGGGTATCCCAGTAATAACCTTTTTATTCGAGGCGTTTATACGAAACGATATTATAATAAAAACTTTAATAATATGCCATTTTCTTTAATATTAAGCCCTTTTTTTTACGTAAATTTTTTATTTATATCGTAACGTTCTTATAACCGAAAATCGTTACTTTAATATTACCTGTTAGGATAATATAACCTTTAAATACCTTCGCGAATTTTTCGAATCGGGTTAAGTTATGGAATATATAGATAAAATTTTTAAAATTTAAGATCGTATAATTTTTTAGTAAATATTTATTTAATACGTTAAATACCTTATAAAATAAGCTATTTATAGAACTTTTTAAAATCTTTTTTATTTTATTTATTAATTATTATTTCCCTTTAATTATCGTTAATTTAAAATTCGTAAAAGCTTTTTTTTAAATCATTTTTACCTTTTTTTAAAACTTAATATCGGAAGTTATTTTTTTATTAAAGGCTTTTTAATTTTTTTCGAAAATCTTATTTTTTAAGATATTAACTATATATTTACAATTTTATATATTATGCTAATCGTTACCATACGTTCGGTAATTTTTTTTCTTTTTTAAGGTTATAACCCCTAGTTTAAAAATCTGGCCTTACCCGCTTACGTAATAATTCCGAAAACGAAGCATTATTAATAGGTTGATCCACCCTTATAATAAGGCTTTTATTTCCGAAGGTCGTAACATAAGTACCTTTTTTTACGGTTTTAAGGTTTAACTTTTTCTACCGTAAGGATATCTTTATTAACGTACGAATTTCCTTATTAACGGTTTTATAAAATAATTTATTAATTTTATTTCGAAAAATAAATAACCGTAACTAATTTACATATTATGCTTTTAATAATACCATAATATTAACGAAATTATTTATTTATTATAAGCTTATTAATATAAAGATATTATTTTTTATAACGTTTAGTATGGTTGTATTTTATTCCTTAAATTATTTGTAAATATTTTTCGTATTAATATATTTTCCTTTTTTAAAAATTTTTTTATATTTAATTTTTGCGAACTTTATAATTTTTTTATTGTTCGTACCGGCGTATTTTTTAAAATTATTAATTTATTTATATGTCGATTCGGAAACTTTTAAATAAAGTAAATACGATTTTCCAACGGAATTATATATTATCGACCTTATTATAACGAAACTTTTTTATTATAAATCGTAATATTATTTTTTAAATTAATATATTTAAAAAAAGTTTTTATATTTCGTTATCTTATTTTCGGAAAAATTAGTTACGAAATTTATTTCCTTATTAACGTTTTCGAACGAGAAATAATCGGGCTCCGTAATAAATAATTCGTTTTTTTTAGGGTCGTATAATTTAATGATATTTTTAAGCATACGGTTAAAAAGTTCTTCCTATTATGCATCTTATTTGCCGGAGTTTTCGAATTTCGTTCTTATAAAAAATACTTAATTATTATTTATTATAATCCGTTTTAATTAATTATTTAGCATCTAATATATTAACAAAAAAAATGGTTTTTAAGGGTAAGTATAATAAATTTAAAAAATTTCGTAAACCGGGCTTATAACTATTAAACAGCTTAAGACTACGATATAAGATATCTTCGAATTACTTTTCTTCAGTATATTAATAATTAATAATGATAACAGCTAACTATCTACGTTAGGGTCTTAAGGAATTAATCCCTCATACTAATCAGCTGTCACCCCTCTTCCTTTCAGCTCTTAGCGCGTCATACGGCCCGATTCCTTCCGACCTCAAGCCACTATATCTAACAGGACGCAAAAGACTCGTAAACCACGAAAGCCACAATCGAATAGCCACAAGATTCGTTCCGAAAGACATTAGGGGGCCCGAAGGGACCGGTCTCCTGTATGCCTTTCGGAACGAAAGGCTTTTCCTTCCGCGCCCTCCTCGTAAACTCGGGCCCGCTAAACGATCCATGCGAGATGTGTCAGCTAGCAGGGGTGCGCTAGCACTCCATATACGGAAAAGCTCCCTCTGATCGGACCATATATGTTCCGTAAATAGATTACATTAAAGTACAGTACGCGTTCTAAAGCGCCTGCAACTAGTTATATAATGCAACATTATTAATAACCCCTATATTTAATAATTAAAAGTCTTATTCGTTTAATTCGCGTTATTATTAATTAATTAATTATTATTAAGACGATATAAGCTATATATTAATAATAATTATTTATATCCTTTATTAACTATAATAATAACCGTACCGATAACGTCCGTAATTATTTATAATAATCCTAAGGATTAGGATAAATTTAAAGATAAATTTAAAATTAAAATTAAAAAATATAATTTATAAAAATATATTAACCTTAATTAAAACTTTCCAGAACTTATTAAACTTACGCTGCCCGATATAACCTTTTATTTAAAAAAATAATTTTATTAATCGACATAAAAAATTAATTTATTTTCTGAAAAAATTATATAAATCGAAAAAGTTAATCGAATGGGCCATCCGATAAATACTTTCGAAATAACGACCGAAAACAAATAAATTTATAACCCGAATTTTATAACTTATACTTATTTAAATCGAAAATATAAAATTTTCTGAAAAATTTTTAACGAACTTATAAAATAAGTTCTAGATAATATTTCCTTATCGATTAAGCAGATTTATTTAAGCCTAAATAACGATTTTAAAAATTAATACGTTAAATTATAAAAAGCTGGAAAAGTTTACGATAATCGATTATTTATAAATACCAAATACGAATATAAAAAATAATTAAAATAAGTTCCGAAAGCTATTAAAAAATTATGGTTTAAAGTTAACGTTACGGGATTTCCGAAACGATTATGCCAGTTATTTAAACGAATTAATTATATATAATAATAGCTCCGATTATGCCTAATTAATCGAATTTATTTATACTTTTAAAACGGGATAAAATCGAAAAAAAAATAATTAATTATTTAGAAATTAAAGTTAGCCTTTTAAACTATTAAATTATAACAAATTTACAGTAATTAATAAAAAATATTAAAATAACGTTTTTAACTTTCTACGGAATTTTTACAAATTTTTCGAATCAGGACGATCTTAATTAGAAATAAATTAAAAAATATTAATAATTAACCGCGTAATAAGATTTTTGGAAAAAGGCCGAAACGAAATAATCGTAACGGTTTTTAAATAAATCGTAATAGTAACAAACGAAAACGTTAGAAGTCGGATGCACAAAGTATGCGTTATAAGGCTTATTTAAGCCCTTATTATAAATTACCTTAATACTTTTATACGTTTCTTAAAAAAACCTTAAAAGATTTTTGCTTTAGCCAAACGATAGTAATATTGGTCCAAAAACGTATCGTTGCCGATTAATCCCTAAAGGAAAAAATTAACCGTTTATTAAAGATTATAAAAAAATTAATTATTTAAAAAATAAATTAATTTCTAAAAAAAATAAAACGAATTTTAACATATTTTTTAATTTTTAATTAACGTAATACGATAAACGTTCCGTTTTATTTTTTAAGGAATTTATTTATTTTAAATTTAAAATTTACGATATATATTTTTAATTTTATTAATAAATTCTTAAATTATAAAACGATAATTTAAAGTAATAAAATATATATGAAAAAAATTTCATTCCGATTAATGGATACGGCGAAATAAACGTATTATTTTAAAGCCTTATAAGCCTAAAAATGTTACGTTTATATAACGTAACCTATTATAAAAACTTCGTATATAATTTATTATCCTTTCGGTAATTCTGGAAAAAAGGATATTAATAAAATAACCGAAAAAATAATAATTTTATTCGAAATAAATTTAATTAAGTAATTATTACGTTAATAAATAAAATTAATTAATTTATTATCGAAAATATTAACGTAATAATATTTTATATAACCTTAATAATTTATAAACGAAACGTTAACTTATATATAACGAAACTACCGTAAACCGGTAACGATATAATATAATACTTAAAATTAAAATATTTAAGGCCCGAAGTAATCGTATAATTATAATCCTATATAAAAAAAATCCGCCTAAAAAATTTAATAATAATCGAATATTAAATATACGGTAAAATAAAGGCTAAAAAGTAAATATGCCGAAAACCGAAAAAAAAAACGTTCCGATTAAGATAATAAATTATTATCGACTTTATAAACTTTAAAAAAATCCTTAAAAGATATAAATACGTTAAATTTATAATTAATAAGTACTTAAATTTTATCTGGAATATTTACCTTGAAAATTAAAAGCAAAATATATTAATTATAACATTCCGATATTTTTTAAAGGTTTTAAAAATTAAAATAAAGTTATTTTATAAATATTTAAATACGATAACGAAATTTTAAAAAATTATTAATTTCGAAATATATTCTAATCGCTTTTTTTTAATATTAAATTTAAACTTTTAATATCATATACGTAGGTCCAAAACAAAAATACAAAACGTTTAAAAGATATAATTAAAAAAAATTTACGATATAAAATAACGTTAAATTATTTTCGTTTTTAATCGTATATATTCTTAAAATAATAATATACTTATATAACCGTACCCTTAAATACGTTTTTTTTAATAAAACCTATACGAAATTTATTATATTTATTTAACGTATAAAAACGGTATTATAATACTTAATTAAAAACCTTAATAAATTTATTTATAAATATACGGCTATATAATTTACGTTATAATTATTATTACCATAAAAAAATTAAAAATTTTAAAAATTAAATTTTAAAATATAAATTAACTTCCTTATCGGTTACCGATTTACGAATATTTACGAAATTTAAAACCTATTAATTAATAAAACTATCGTTATTCGAAACGTATAATTTAACGAAAAGACCTTTTTTTAAATAATATCAAAAACTTAAAAAACGATTTATTTTACGTTACAAAAAACGAATTACGTAAATTATTCCGATAAATAAAATTACCTAATTAAGTTTATAATTACCTTATATATATATAAAAGGAAAATAAAAACCTAAACGGAATAATCTAACTTTTAATTAAATAAAAAGGATAGTTTTAAAATAACATAAATATTTAAAAAAACGTACGGAATGGTAAAAAGTAAGCCTATTCGTATAAAATTAATTATCTTTATACGACCATTATATTCGAATTATTTCCGTTCCCTAGACCGTTATTATTACCAGCATTTATATTAATAACTATTGCGATTATTATGCCGGCAAAAGTTAAAAAAATAACTTTAAACCTTTATTATATTATTTAATTTAAAATAACGGTAAAAAATAAAAATATCTTACGGATTAAAAATATAAGTTTTCCGTATATTTTATATTATAAAAATATTATTAAAAACGATTATAAAGTTTAAAAAGTTATATTTAACGTTAAACGATTAATTTATTTTATAAATTTACTTAATAACCGGTCGGTAAATTACGGAAATTTAAAAAAAAAATTATCCGAAATATGCGTTATTTTAATCCAAAAAATTTTAATATAAAAGAATTTAATAAGATTTTTAAGTCGCAAAACCGAATATATAGGTATAATTTACTATTACGGCCGTAAGGTTATAAAAAATTAAATATATATCCGTTAAAAAAATTTTCCATAAAACCGAAAAAATTTATTTGTAAAATTATAAAAAAATATAATTTTAAAAAACCGTTAATTAATTTTTTATTAATTTTTTTAAAAAAATATATATAAATATATATTTATAAATTTAATAAATATAATTAATTATAAAAATATAAAATACGTTTTATTATACGAAATAATTAATAATTTAAAAACTTTTATAATAATATATACGTATTTATTTTCATTAAAGAATTATTTTAAATTTTAATTATTATTACGGTTAAATTCGATTTAAAGCGTAAATATTATAATATTATAAACGTTTTCGTTAACGTAAATTTATTTTATTAAATATTTATAAAATTATTTTTAAAATATTTATAACGTAATAAAAATTTTTTAATTAAAAAATATTATATAAATTAAAAAAATTACTTTTATTATAATAAAAGGATTTTATTAAAATACTTAAAAAATTAAAACTTAATTCCGTTTTTTATAAAGCTTATTACTTTATTCGTTAAAAAATATTTTTATTTTTTTTATAAACGATATTATTACGGTTTACCGTAAAAAAAATTAAAACTTTATTAATTAATTAATTTAAGAAATATAATAACGATATATTTTTATAAAAAGTAAAAACTTATATGAATTTTTCGGTATTAAAATAATTAAAAATTAATTTAATAAAAAAATAATTATTTTAATTTAATTTTATAAATAAATTAATTAATTTAATTTTTAAAAAAAACTTAAATAATTTTCTAAATACGTTAATAACGGATATCTAATTATTATTAAATTTTAATTTAATTTATTTAAATTTTATTAATAAATATTAAAAAAATCGGTTTTATTTTATACGTAATAATTAATACGTAACTTAATATAATTTTTACGGTATTCCGATTTGTCCGATTTAACTTAAATTTTAATAATATATATTATAAAACCGTTAATCGAATTATTTTATACTTAACCGGAATTAAAATATTAACGTTATAATTCGGAAATAAAAATGTATTAAATATTTAAAATAACGCCTTTTTTATAAATAATATAATTAATTAAAAAAAAATTAAATTTACGTTATAAAATTATTTAAAAAAGTAATAAAATAATAAGTAAATAAATAAAATATAATAATTATTTTTATAACTAAAATAAAATTATTATTTTTTATATAAATTATTAAAAAATATATTTTTAATTAATTAAAAATTTAAAAATTAATTTAAATATAAAATTTTAAATATATAATACGATAATTAATAAATTATATAATTTATTAATACCGACGTTATCTTTTTATAAACAAAATTACGGTACGTAAATATATATAATTATTAATTTCGAAAAATTATAAAAAAAATATAATTAAGGTAAAATATACGTTTACGGATAATATATTATTTAATAAATTAATAAAAACTTTATTATACGAATTTTTTAAATATTTAAAAAATACTTAAAATTAATAAATATTATAAAAATTTTAAATTAACGGAAAATTTTTTTAAAAATTATTTTAAATAAGGAATTAATTAATTAAAAAAATTTATTTACCGGAAAAAAGGTAAAATAAATAATTACGGCTTTAGGGAATAATAAAAGGTAACAGTTAACGCCGTAATTGCGTTAAGGCGTTAAGGGGGTATGTCAGCTAGCAAAGGTACGCTAGCACTCCATATACGGAAAAGCTCCCTCTGATCGGACCATATATGTTCCGTGGACAGATTACATTAAAGTGCAGTACGCGTTCTAGAGCGCCTGCAACTAGTCATGCAATACAACATCACTGATGACCCCTATATCTGACAAGATGCCTACACCACAATTTCCCTTTACCACGATCCCCGCGCCATTTTTCTTTTAGTGAGCCACCGCATGCGCCACGGCAATTTTGCAGCACAAACAAGCATATCCAACTCGAATCATAGCTCGACTTTTACCACGGACGCAAACATCGCGTCGATACGATTAACCATCGCAGGGGTCCAGTGGAGGGGTTGTGTCAGCTGAGCGGCGCCACGCAGCACTGATCCACTCAGCGAGCGCTCATCGAGGCCTGCCTCGGACATCAGCAGACCAAACCGCTAGAAAATGGGCACATGTTTTGAGTGGCGCCTCAGGGGCCCTAAATACTCCATACATAGCGCAACTCACCACCCTCACGATGCGTCTAGACGCGTGGCTTACGGCGTACAGCCGACATCTCGAAAGGCTACTACGGCCTGCGACCTGGGCTCAGGCCCCAAGAACCCATACCACGGGAAGAGAAAGACGCTGGGTACTGCCCTCGCACGGAGGAGGGAGGATACAGCTTGAGACGCTGGAAACGGCGACGCGTCCACGGACAAGAACTGCTAAATGGGTCTACATTAGTAGATAAGTAAGTTAGTTAGATAGCTACACCTAGCTTAGCACGCCCATATGCCCTAGGGGAGGCTCTGGGAAAAGCCGCTACGCGGCTTTCCCCCCGGCGTTAAATACTACAAACAAACAAACAAACTCACCACCCTCACTCGACACCGAGTTGCCTCTGGCTTTGTGACGGGAACCCTCTTCAAACACAACCTTCCGTCGAAACCATTTCCGCGGCGCTGGGGTGGCCAATGCATTGGATCCTAACCCTAACAGCATCGCTTCTCATAGCGAAGCAGGTGCAAACCGCTCTGTCGTCATGGACACACCGACACCCATCGCTAGGATTAACGACGTTGCTAAGCCGAAAATTGAATCATCTGTACTACCACCCCTTGCACGCTTTCTCAACTTCCTGGTCGATTTGGTCGGCGACTTGCCCGGGGATAACGAGACCCTGGAGCCGTTGCGACACCTGCCGCTTCTGGGAGATGGAAGGGTCTACTCGGTTCGCCGAGACATGAAGGCCAAGTCTATGGGCGCAAGTATCGTCTGCAAGAGCTGGAAGCGAAGTCTTTCCCCGGAATCCAATAACCAGCCACGAGATGCCGAGTTCAGAAGCATGCTCCGAGAGATTCGATTCCTCATGTCTGCGACGGCCAAGAGCCACGAGAACATCGTCAGCGCAGTCGTGATCAGGTTCGGAATCACGGGATCGCAACCCCTTGAGCTCTGCCCGGTGATCAAGCTCGACGAAGCGGATTTTGGAGACCTGACGACGTTTCAATCTTCTGCTGAGTCGATCGATCTCGAACGACGCATTTCCCTGTGCGCAGATGTTGCTGCCGGCCTCTCGGCTCTTCACGCGTCGGGACTAGTCCATGGAGCCTTGGAGCCTTCCCACGTGCTGATATTTCGTCACGACCAGCGAGAATACCTTGCAAAGCTGTGCGGCTTTGGAAACCTGGTTGTTGCAGCCCAAACCGAGGGCTTCATCAAGGTCGAAAAAATGAGTCTGTGGTACGCTCCCGAGACTCTCGAGGGATGTCCCACGGACGACATTTTTGCATCCGATGTGTTCCCTCTGGGTCTGGTATTGTGGCAAGTACTGGCCCACAGCGATCCATTCTCAGTCTTTGACCTTCCTCTGGACGACGGACTTCGAGATGCCGACATTATCACCATCCTGCGCCAGCCGTACCTCTTTCGTTTTATCCCCCTGCTCATCGAGCACAGCCTCGGTGCCATGCTGGAGGATGCCGACTATGAATTCCTCGATCGTCTCTTCACCCGCACGGTCAGGATAAATCCATCTAGCAGAAGCCTAGAACAGGTTCTAGAATGTCTGGAGGGAAAAACTGGTCGTCAAATTCGCCAGCATGACGCCTCCACCGTCGACTCTCCCACTGCACCGACCCCGGAGAAGGCCTACATGTTCGATGACCTTGAGCCCAAACAGGTTAGGACGATTTCTAACTACATTCCAACCTCTTGAATTCTCGGACGCACTTTGTACATTTGGTCTCTCGTTCTTGAAGTTCTTGGCGCCTAACATGCATGTCTGGTTCGGAGTTGTCAGTTGGCTGATTATCACCGCAGTTCACTGTTCGTGAAAAAGATGTCCATTTTCTCCCCTGGATTATTAAGTTTCAACTCCTTCAGAACCTACGGGCAATCAATTCCGAAAGGAGCGCCACCGAACGGGCGTTCTCCGAGCAGACTATTTTACAGTCTCTCTGGCTGGAATTCTCTTACCTCTTCCACGGAATTGCAGGAACCCCAGATCGATCAGGAGCGCTTGCTTGCCTCGAAAATATCTCACAAAGAGGATGCGTAGTGGCCGATGATCTACTACTTACTATCAAAAACCTCCCGGCCGACGAGAACAAGGACAGTATCGTTGATCAGATCGCGGCTGCGCTTCAGCATTTTCAGATAGACTACCTCCATCTGCGCCGTCCCTGGTTACGACGCAACAAATCACCGCGCGACCCTACAAGTCACGGAATTACGGCCACAGAAGCCTACGTGAGAAATTATCGCTCTCTTGCTAGTCCAAGCAACACGGATGTTGGCGGAAATAATACCCTGCTGCATGCAGCCTGCGTGTTTGGCCATCTGGATGCTGTCAATCAGCTCCTCACCGAGGATTGGATCAACATCGACGCCCAAAACCAGAATGGAGACACCCCATTGCTCCTGGCTTGCCAGGCGGGTCGAGCAGACATTGTTCAGACCCTGCTGCAGTCGGGAGCCGATGCATCCATCTTGAACCAAGACGACGAAAGCGGGCTTCACTGGCTCGTGTCATTCGCAAATTCGCATAAATGGAGCGTCGCAACGTCCTTGTTTATGAGCCATGCATCTCTCCAAATGTATATTACTGACAGCGCAAATGACGATGGGTGGCAGCCTATTTCTCAACGTCTGGCGGCATTCGATCAAGGCAGAATGAAAGGAAACCCTCTGTTACGATCTGTCCTGAACAGAGACACGTTCTCTACGGTGGCTCTTCTCCGTGTCTGCCAAATCTGCGTAGAGACGGTTGAATGGCAGAAACAGCTGTCTTTTTTCATGCAGCACGTTTTCGCCGACGCCGTCGCCTTGGCCTGCGAGCTGCATTTGTTCGACATGCTTTTTCTTCTGCTGGAACGGCTGATCGACTTCTTGCAAACTCTACCCAGGATCGAAATGCCAGCCGACCTAGCCTCCCGCTTGGATAGAATTTCTACGCAGCCGATGGAACTTGGACCTTTCCATTCAGCTTACACCCAGTCCACGGCGATCTTAATGTCAGCCATCAGTTGCGAGTCCAACACTCAACGTCTTTATATTCACGGAAAAAAGTCATCCTTGGCATCTACCATGACACTAGACATCCTGATGAGATTCGGTTATCTCCTGCCAAAGATCGTCACCAAGCATGGCCCCGTTGAAACGCTCCACTACGCAATTACAAACGGCAACGAGTTTGCCGTTCGATATCTTCTTGCCCTGGAGCCATACCACGCACAACTTGACGTGCCCGACTTTAAAGGAGTCACGCCGGTCCAGGAGGCTCTCAAGTCCTATCACTTTCCCATTCTCCGCCTGCTAGCGGAACAAGGTGCAACAATTGATCTGAGAGTCAAGCGACATCCGAGACATTGTCTGACAAGAGTAGAGTCAAGCTACATGCACGTCTTGGCGTCTTTGCGAATAAGGGACCCATCCTTTTCGATATTCTTACTCGATTCCGGCATCCCCGCGGACATCATGGATAGTCAAGGCGTAAGCGCCCTCAATATGGCTCTCTATAGATGCTCGTTCGCCCTGGCCGCGACCCTGATTGAAAACGGAGCAAGTCTTACAAGAGAAGGGCCATTTGATGTCACCCCGCTGGGCGAGATATTCCTCCCGCAGACAGCGAACATTTGCGATGACCTAGTTGCTACTCTACGGTAAGTTTGGCCTTGCCTGCAAGATTTCCACGCTGATGTGCGACTCTTTAGCTTCATCCTCTCGTTTGACGGAATTGATGGCCGTGATCTCTTCATCTCGAATGAGAAGGCCGGCTATTCAGCTATTCATATTGCAGCCTCTAAGCCGTCGCAGGATCCAACTTACCGATCGCTACTGCAAATTCTACTCGCGCACTTTCGTGGAAATGACCAGCTTGATGCGAGGGCAAAAACTCCTGCCAAATCAACTGCACTGCAGATTGCCATCGCCCATGCTAACGAGGCGGCCGTCGAGCTACTCCTCGACGCCGGCGTAGATATAGACATTCGAGACCCCACCGGCAGAAACTGCCTTGAAGTGGCCCGCGACACGCTTAATTGCCTTTTCCCGAATGACACAACGCGCTCTAGTACGCAGGATGCGCAAAAGTTGGCAAACGCAACAAAGGTAGTGCGTCTCCTAGCAGAGAAAAGCTCGTGGCCAGGAGAACTGAGCCCCTTTTTGTCTTTCAACGATGAACTGAAGCATGCCGCACCGCTTGTGGAGCGTATGAGACGAGCAAACCATACGGTGTCATATATGCGAAAACTAGAAGTCGATACACTCGGTGCGATATCTGGTGGAGTCGGCAAGATCATGGAGCTTTGTGACCTGCCATATCTGGCGATGGCCAAGCAGCTGATCGGCGAGTTTGGAAGGGGAATGATTAAAGGCCACCTGGAATACTTTATCTCTCTCGAGGAAGCACCGATCTCTCAACACTCTGTTCTTTGGTGCCGGCAGCTCTCGAAGCGCACGATGCGGGACTTTCAGAGATCTATTTTCTTCGAGTGGCAACTAGACGACGCGATCAAAAGCAGCTATCACGACGCAGCACATCCTGGCAAGAGGTTGTTGGCATTCGCTCTGAGCAGGGATGAGAAGGACCTGCCCATCAGTCCGAACATGGTCCAGTATCCGATGACACTTCTGAACTGGTATCGCTGGATGTTGAAGCACGAAAGCGTTGATATGACTGAGAGCGAGCAATTACAGGTCGAAGACTTTGTCTCGGCTCTGCTAAGGAGGGAGGAGAGCTTGAAGATGGCGACAGGATCTGTCCCGGATTTTGACGAGAAATTTGTGAAGTTTCACTTCAACACAATACTGCCTGCCGAGCCCGAGAGCGGCAGCGGGCGGCTATCGGTCATTCTGGATTTCGGATGCAGGTGCTGCTACGAAAATGTCGGCTTCCTGTCGCGTCATGACATGCAGCGACTCACCTATCGCGCAACCAGTGTTGATTCTGACACCTGGGCGCGCCGCATAAAGACAGCCAGACAGGAGCACATGAAGCACATCAGGGATGCATGCGACTGGAAAAAAAAAGTCGGCATCGACAAGCCAAAAGTAGTTTCCGTCATTCAAACTACGTTATGGGCCGAGAACAGCCAGATGCGTTCGGTTTTGGAATGTCCCAAGCCAGATGCAAGGCTGAGGCCTTCAGACCGCATCCAGCCGGGTGATGCTACCTGGCCAAAATCGGATCTTCCCTACCAAGAGATAAATGTGTACGAGGGCGAGATCAGACTGCTTACATTACATCCGCGCTCCATGTCGGATGACACAGTCCGCTGCACTTTGGCGCATTTCTCACTTGCCGATTTCACGGACCAGTTCCGGGAGTATCTGAGTACAGTTGAGGAGTCTGCATCTCCTATCGAATTTGAAAATGGATGGAAGCAATATTTCGAATCGGTTCCTGTAGCGTCCCGGCCTGTAAAACGAGACCGGTTCAGGTGGGGTGATTACAGTGCTCTCAGCTACGCCTGGGGAAGTCCTTCTAACACAAAGCTCATCGTCGTAAATGGAGTCGAAATCTCGGTGGGCTCGAATCTCGAAGCGGCGCTGCAAGTACTCAGACGAGAGCCAGAGTTCAACGATGGACTAAAGCTGTGGGTGGATGCGGTGTGCATCGATCAGAACAACGTGGACGAGAAATCCAAGGTGCTACCCACCATGCAGGTTTTATACAGGGTAGCATTGAGCGTAACAGTCTGGCTGGGTCCTGGCCATGGCAAGAAGGGCTCGGTTTCGAAAGTCAAACGGTTCCTTCGAAGCCACATACCTGACAACATCCGACTGGATTCTTCCGTTTTAGATCTGATAAGCGCGTCGGTCCCGAACATAACATCATTGTTCTATGCTATCCACTTATCACCGGTGCTCGTGGATCTAATGAGTTCGCCATATTGGAAGCGTCTTTGGATTATGCAGGAGATTACTACAACCTCTCTGCAGAGAAATGTTTACGTTGGAGACGAGAAGATCGCGTGGAACGAGCTGATCATATTCCTTTACCAAACCTCCCTTAGAAATGGAACGCACGTTGACGACGTCGACCAGCGAAAGCGCACGGAGATCGCCAGTGCTACCGACAAAATACTCCTCCTTGCACTCCATGACGAGGTATACTCGTCGGCACCGGGACTTAAGCAAGATAACACTGGCATTGACGTTGGCGACTGGAGCCAGTTTCTCGGCCTTGGAAGCGAAGCAGAGGTCTCGGATGAGCGAGACCGAGTGTACGGCCTGCTCGGCCTGTTTCCCGCAGATATTTCCCGCAGGATAACGCCAGACTACTCGAAATCCGTGCCCGAAGTATTCACGGACCTCAGCCGGGCGATTCTCGAGTCCACCGGGTGCTACGATGAGCTTCTAGTTGGGAGCACCATGCCTTTGCCGGCAGGACTGCCAACGTGGGCGTTGAACGTGTACGACCGTGAAAAATTCCACGAGGTGACCAACAAGTCCAGTGGCTGGCACAACCCCCGAAAAAATCTGATGGATACGGGAACGCTACTACCGTATTACTCCTATGACATTCCGGATGAATGGAAGTCGAAATTCACTTTCAGCAACGACTCCAAAGTTCTGTGCCTCAACGCCCTCAAAGTTGACACGGTCGACGGCGTAGGGGGTCCGATATATTTAATGGGAGACAATGCCCGCATGGTTGAAGCCCCGATGGAACATCCGACGCGGCCGCTGCACGAGTACGGTGGATCAGACCATGGTCTCGAAACAGTGATATTGCGTGCGTTATCAGGCAATTCAAACCTAGTCGCCCACAGGAAAACGAGTCAAGACTCTCTCGACGGTAATCAAACGAATCAACCCACAAACCGGCAGGTGCTAGAGAAGAAAAACGCATTGTTAACCATCCCATGGATACCGGGACACTGGCCGGATGCGGTGATGGTACAAGAGTTCGATGGAGCCGGGTGGTCGGACCTTTTTCTCAACGGTTACTTCCAAGTATTCAGCCACTTTCGTCGCCTACGCGCCGACTTTCCTCTCTGGCACGGGCGACGCTTTGCCGACTACTTTCCCAAATCTGCCTCTGCCTTAGCCGAGCTCGGCTACAACAACCAAGAGCACGTGGAAGCGGTCAAAGCCAGTCTCCCCGCCGTCTCCGCAATCATACAACGTACCTTTCTGACGACGGCGGATCGCGGATATCTGGGCAGCACTTCGGTTTCGGTGCGTCGGGGAGACGCCATCTTCGTCCTGCCAGGATGTACGTACCCGGTGCTTTTGCGCGAGATTCCGGGCGACAGGGTCAGCAAACTGGTTGCGGCGCATCAGATTAGCGATTCCGGATCATGGTACGAGGTCATTGGAGAGTGCTACGTTGAAGGGTTGATGAATGGGGAGTGCCTGGAATGGGTGAAAAACGGCAGCCTGCGTTTTGAACCGATTTATCTGACGTGAGAACTATTGATTTTGTGAGCCGCCCTGATTTTTTGAAGTAAGGTTGAGTGATCCTGGACCCCAGGAATTCTGGATGTCAGGTGCTTGGACTAGGAGGCAGCGGTTTAGTTATTGACCTATGTGGGGATTGCCGCAGACCCACGGGCGCTTGACTATAGGTTAGAGGCAGGGACAAGTAGGGATTTAAGGTAGCAAAACAGGACAGGTGGGGAGGCAGGCAGGTAAAGTTAAACCCCCTGGGGTTAAGAAATCCAAAGTCACATAATTCAAACAAACCTGCAAGTTTTACTGAGCGATGGACGAATGATTGGCGGGCAGCGAGGGCGCGATCTTCTTACCTAATCGGTTGGTATTTGGAACAGAGACTAAAATGAGTGAGGAATATGTTCAAAGCAGCCAGAGCTACTCCAGAATTAGTTTAAGCATTAGATATGCAACATAATGACCTGAAACTTACCTATCAACGACCTGATGCAGTTTGATTCCTCGTATCGTATGGTTCGATCAGAAAATGGTTGATCCGGGATGCTCTTTTCTGGCAAGATCACGGCGGCAGATAACGCAGGTGGCTTGTTAGCCATTCGAAGAGCTCTAACCGGGGTCGCTCACTTGGATGTACAGTAACTTGGTGCACCAGGTTATACTGAATCCGCCTGAGGTACGTGACTGGAGAAGACGGGATGGTCTACCTTGATCCTTGTCGCAGACCAAGACGCGAATCTGATTCTCTCAACATCGCACCGGACGATGACGGCTTGGATGGATCCTGGCGTACTGCTTGTGACTGGCGCTGCTGTAGCTGGTGCACCTGGTTGTGGGGCTGCTGGAGCGGGAGCTTGGGGCGCAACGACGGAGGCGAAATTTCTGGTTCTGAATCCGTGTCCATGTTATCCCATTTTGAGTAATCGATGGTTATGGAGAATCATTCGATGCTACTTCTGAGGAGATTCAGATTGAATAAATTGAATGCCAAAAATAAAGAAATACAACTCTCAGGGGTATTTTTTGTTAGTTACCTCCACCCCCCACCAGATTCCCTAAACAGCTAGCATGTATACTCCCATACATTTTGTATGCAAAAATACCTCCATTAATTCCTCTGCTGTTTCCTACCACTCTCAAAGCAACGCTTTATCCTATCCCATTATGCCAAAGTTAACGAAATCAGAAAATCTTCAGGAACGGCGTACCAGGCCTCAAAATCGCTATATACAGCTATTCCTCCGTCGGGGCTTACAAATCGTACTTATTTTCTAAATACGACTTCATCCAAGCCCATACGTTTTCGATAAGATTCATATCAAGGTTATCAGGAGCCCATTCGAAGGTATACATTTCAAGGGGGTCAAGCTTTTCGAAAATACGTTGGGCTTAATGGACCGGGCTGCCGTCATGCTGGAAAATGGGTATATCGGGGAAGCGATTTATGAATTCCTTTACCATGGGAAATATCACCCTACTATATTTCTCTGCAATAATATATCCCTAGCCCTTAGGCTATATATAACAGGGCCCTTTATACCTCCCTCGAGAGCATCCCCAGAACATCCACCCATAGAAATCCTGTGTACGAAGGTATTCAAAAGCAGCCGGATCTTCGACGTCGTGGAAGGTTAGCCACTGACGGTGGGAGGGTTAGGTATCTCCGTCAACGGATTAGAAACCTCGTTGGTCATGGGTCGGATCGATTGCCGAAGCAACTGTGACGAAAGTTACAGAGGGCGGGTCACACGGTGAAATAATGCAACTTGTTATGTAAAATAGTTTCAACACTTGGGCTCAGTGAAATGCTTGAGAGGGCACTCGGACCTGAGTGTTAGCTTGACTCTTATAGGATATGAACAGAAATCGATTCGATTTTCCGTCACCGAAAACCATAGCTAACTTTAGGATCCACGCCTTTCAAGCGGCGGATCGGAGTCAGTCCGGATGAGCAATTTGCTTTTCTGGCCAGGTGGATCAGCTCACATGGGTATATTCCACAACCATCACCCATCATGAAAGCTCATTTGGTCTAATGGTAAGCGCCGCGTTTCGACAAAAAGAAAATTCTGATTATTAACACTTCCTAGGTTAGGATCCATGCCTTCCAAGCATGGGGTCGGAGTTCGATTCTCCGGATGAGCATTCTTTTTTTAAATTCGTCGTTGCTAAACGTTCCACTTTCTACATTTTCTTTTTTAACTCTCACCATTGCTAAACGTTCCCCTGCGTTGTCCACATTACTGCTCCCGTTCACGTTGCAAGCTTCTCTGATTGCAAGAAGAAAGTCGAAAGGACGGAAACGAGAAGATGAAAGATGCCACAGCTGGGTCTTTGATGGAGGGACAAAAACTGGTTGTACGCGTGCTATAACATACGCAACCAGCTGAATACAGCTACATAATTGATGTCCCCCATATCTGAGGGTAACTACTCCGTATATGGGTACGTTACGCACCCCCCAGCTAGCTGACATGAGGCGCCCGGGGTCTTCGACCGCTTCCGTTTTCCTCGACGGTTGTCCGGGTCGCCGTATATGGAAGGCAAAACGGAGTGCTCGTCAAGGCGGTCGGGTATGGCAGAACCGAGAACGGAATGGTGGACTGGGATGCGTCAGCAGAGACTCCGTGCCGCATGTTCGATATTGCTTCGTATCATGCCATTTAAATGTTTGCCTGGTAATGACTTAATTAAACGGTATTTTAATTGGAAATGACGCGAAGGTGGGCAAAGTCGAAGCGGAAATAATAAATCAAATATTGTTGAATACTGCGTGATATAACCTTGAATCGCTATAGCCGGGCTTTCGTTCAAAGGCGTAACCTTAATTTCCATGATATTTCCCCCAACTTTCTCCACCAGCCTGAGTGGAAAATTAGACCACACGCAGGGCATCTCCCCACGTCAACCAATAGATACAGAGTATCAAACCTCATCCGTAACTCTTATGCTGCTCTCATAGCGGACTCTTTATACGCATCAATAGGCTGCCCAGGTCTCGGATCTGGTGATGGGTTCCACCAGTACTCCAAACGATGTCCAAATGGGCAGTGCACCTCCTTCAGAGCCAAGAGAGAATGAACCTAAGTATGGAGGATACTCGCGTTTTGAGCTGGAGTTGGAGGTAATGCGCCTTGTTCTTGTCCTTGAGCTTGAACTGGCTCGCTCTCGGCTCCTCGAATACGCTGACAACATCATAGTTTGTACAGGCACTCGCGAACCCGTATTACCTCAACCATCTCGCGTCGCAAAAGCTGTTGAACGAACCAGCATTCGTCGCCTACCTCAATTACCTTCAATATTGGAAGCGGCCACCTTATCTCAAGTACCTAACGTACCCCGGCCCGACGTTGAAGCATCTTGAGCTCCTCCAACAGGAGAAGTTCCGACAGGATATCATTAGTCCTGAGCTAGTGCAGCTTCTAGTTACGGAGGGCATTAGGGCCTCGGTCGACTGGCACAAAGAGGATTGAAGGTCTAGACACCGCTTACAACAACGGGGAAATGCGCGACAGACAATCACGAAAGATAATGACGTGAATACAGCGAATCGGGGTATCATAAGAGTATTAACAGGACATCTCGGACCCAAGAGGGTCTTGAAGGAACACCGCGTAATCTAGAGCAAATGCATCTGCCCGAACGCCTTCCTGGCCTCCATTCCATGCGGTCTAACGCCATACCATGCGATAGGCTCGCAACAAACCGTCCATCCACTCCATTAGTTCTCTCTCCACCGGTGACCACAACTCATGCACTACACCAGAAGTCAGCAGCAAGCACGATATACGCACTCGGCAGGTTGGAAAGCCTACCTTGAAGAAGCTCGTCATGGGCTCGTCGGCGCTACGAATCTGAATCTGATAAAAGGCAGCCTCGTTGCCGTTGCAGCCACTAGCGGGGCACTGGACCCGTGTCTTGTCGGCGTTCTCCCAGGCGCCGGGTCCGCCGAAGACGTCCTCGCGCTCCTTCTTCTTGAAAGTTCGTCGCGAGAACAGGGGAGCTTCGATGGCGCACTGGTACGGGCAGGTGCGGCATTCGAGGCGGTTGCGGCCGGTATCGGGCGAAGGCGACACCGTCAGGATGTTGCTGCAGTGGGGACAAACTGGATCTCAAATGGTCAGCGGGAACGCTCAGATGGCAGGCAGTTAGAGGTAGCGTACAGAGAAGCATCTTGACTTGATCCTATTCTCATAGACTGTGTCGTTTTGCGTATTGATGGTACTTATGTCACCCGTAGGGGTGTTTGTACGTGCGCGATGGGGTGTAAATCTCAATGGAAGAAACAATACTGAAGGGGGCTTCGGAAATTTTAGTGGAGCTCGATGGACATTCGGTACGTACCAATATCGTGGAAGTTGAGGTCGGCATGGGTCGGCAATGCCTACTGTACAGTAGTCTAGGTACTGTAGCGAGTCGCTTGCTGTTCCGAAGTAAGTTACCTATATAGGTACCCTATGTACCTACATAGTACATATGTAATAAACACCCCGCGCCAGGCCCGTACTGCTAAGCCCCGCGCTTGGTAACAATCTCAAGCGCTGGGAAGTCAATTACCTAACCAAAAACATTGAAGGGCCTATTCAACATCACAGCCACCTCCGTACTCGGTATCTAGACTAGGTAATCAACAAAGGCGACTCGACGAACACGCGTAAATCCCATCTCGACCTGCTTTGGTCCATTGAATTGGCTATCGCATTCCCGACACCCTCAAAAGTCAACGTCCTACATTTTGCTGTCTATTGAACAGAACAAAGAGAGATACTCTGTTAACGACCTCAGTCTCAGCATCACCAACTGCTCGTCGTGCCCACGGCTGTCTCTGTCCCTCGGCTGTGATTAAATATGGCGGACGATCACGAGCACGAGGTTCGCTCTTCCCTACAGCCATGTTATGATCCCCAGTCGGAATTGACACCGAATAGGGTGCCTCCGTCAAAGAGCAGCTCATCGAAGCCTGCCGCAGGAACAACGTCGACCTGCTTTCCGAGATCATCTCCAACTGCAAGAGCGACGACGAGATATCCGACCTCCTGAATAACACCACCACAGTCATGGGCAATCACCTGTACCACGAAGCCGCAGCACAAGGGAATTGTTCGTAGCCCCCCTCCCTCTAGCCCCTCAACCCCGAAGCAAGCTCTGGGAGCCAGCTGACTAACGCAATGTGTCATGTCAAACACAGACGAGGTCATCGACATGCTCCTCGACCAGCCCAACTTCGAGTGCGACCCCATAAACCGCGCCGAGGGTGACACGCCTCTGCACAGTGCCATCCGCTGGATCAACAGCGAGCCCCCCGCGCAGCGCGAGTTCGGCAACGCCCTCGTAGAGATGATGCTCGAGGCCGGCTCCAGCACGCGCGTGCGCAACAAGGCGAAGCTGACGCCCTACCAGCTCGTCGATCCCCGGAACACCGGCTTGCGCGAGCTTATCCAGAAGCACGAGTACGCGGCCCTCAACGCTGGCGACTTCGTCGACGTCGACGAGGTTAAGCCGGCCAAGAAGCAGGCCAAGGACAAGGGCAAAAACGCCTTTGTCGATGCGAGACCGGATGCCGGCAGCGAGGACGACGACGCCGCCGAGTTCAGCGGTAGCGATGACGAGGAGAGGGCCGAATTTGAGCGGAGGAAAGGCGCCAAGAAGGGTCGGTAGGCTCTTTGAGCGGTGGGGTGCTGCGGTGTTGTTGGTGTGTCACGACAGAGCCAACGTGAGGGCATAGCGTCATTTCACTTGGATGGATAGACCAAGCTGTAATTAAAATTATACCCTGCATGTTAGATAACACGGCTGACATTGCAGGTATGACTCTTCGTGCATATCCTCAAGTTATGCGGTCCCTTTTAGAGCTTTTCGAGCGATCACCTATCAGTTAGATACCTGGCGAGTACGACGCCGATATTTGGAATGATCTTCCCCCTACCAGCGAGACCTTAGGCACGTACTAAAAGTCTCCCCATGTTATGATAGTATACCGGCAAGGCAGCTACTTCGAAAACGGACCCCTTACTCTTCAGTCAGTAAAGTCTAGTTAGCCCCTACGGGGAGGTGGTCAGTCTTAGCGGTCTCCGTGGTGGGAAGCTTCCTCTAGTGTATTATCCCATACGTAGGTTTTAATAATAAGGCAGCATGGCTAGGTCTCTCGCGCCATACGTGTACGCCAATCCCTTATTAACCAACGTTGAACTTATCTCGATGAGGCTCAACCATGGTCTGAAGATTGTTAGTCGGTTAAGGCGCGTCGATGAGATTTTACGTTAGCTGAACCAAAAAGGGGGTAAAGCAAATTCTCATTACGGATAACCGGATATGTTTGTTCCTGCTCGAAACTATGTAACTGTCCAATTCCTTCTTCTCCTAGCCATGATGAGTGTATAGAATGGTCCACATTCGAATGCTCGGACAACGGCACATAGCACTACATGGCGTGGCGTGGCTATTTGAGCGCAACACCTCCCAACTTCGTAGGCGGTTGGGATAAGCATTGCTACTAGAGATCCGGCTATCCCGAGCTTGGCAGACTAATGCTGCTAGTATCTGGGGAAGTCTAGCGGCTCTGACGTACTTAACCCCCTTGATCCATTGGTTTGCTTGAATGGCCGTGCGGGCCCACTCATCGCAAGTCGTAGTTTATAGGGCTAGCAGTTGTGGATGACGGCACCCGGTAGATGGTAAAAGATATGGTATAAGTTGGCGGCTAGAGGCCGCTAAGTCCCGATATCCGGGTCCGTATTACATTAGACACTCCGTGTATCTTGACATCGCTCCGATGAAATGATATATAGCTTCCCGTGAGCCAAGGTATCTTTCCAACCCCTTTCAGCAATCGCCTGACAGGACTTCGGAGTCTCTTAAGCCCTCTTGCTCTCTTGGCAGGGCTTTTTATTGGATATCACGCACTAAATAGCGACAGCACTACCAGTAAATCCATCACCTCTATATAGCTTAAGACGGGGAGCCAATCAACCTCGTATACTTTGGATTCGCTTGTAAGTCCTGTGGCACTCCTAGCCCGGCAGATCCGACTGAGTGCGAACAGGAGGAAGTCGCCAAGATGGTGGAAGACGATGCACCTCTACCCTACGCGGCTTACCAGGCTGTGCTTTACACCAATGCGATATGCGCAAACGGCTTCCAATCACCAGTACAGACCCCAGCAAGCTCCAGGAAGAGACTAAAAAGGCTACGAAGCCGGAGACTTTCAATTACATTGCCGGAGGCGCCGGCGAGGGTTCGAGTACGGATGCAAACCGACTGGCCTTTCGGCAGTGGAAGCTGATTCCGCGGATGCTCTGCCCGACCAGTCTCAGGATCTTACGGTGGAGTTATTCGGCGAGACTTATCGTAAGGTCCCCTTTCCGAAAATGCCTTGGCCCGACGGACACTCTTTGACCGGGTTGTTGTAGGATCGCCCCGTGATATTGGGCTCTGTGGGTGTTCAAGGCGCATACCATCCGGATGGGGAAACGGGTGTCGCTGAGGCGTGCGCCGAGCTAGTCGTACCCTACACGTTCAGTTCGGCGGCGGCTCGCATGATTGAAGAAGTCGCCGAGGTGAGCGGCGACGGGCCCCGCCGGTTCCAGCTCTACTGGCCCGTAAACGACGAGATCACCGCCTCGCTGCTCAGGCGGGCGCGGGCGGCGGCCTTCAGCAACCCGGTCTTCCGGCGCAAGTTCGCGGAGCGGTCCGACGGCGAAAGCCCCGAGGACAACGTCGTCGCGGCGTCGCGGTACTGGCTGAGCGAGGCCTTTTCCGGCGACACAGCCACGCCTGGGGCCGCCTCGAGTTCCTGCGGCGGAACCGGGACGGCCCCATCGTGCTCAAGGGGATCCAGCGCGTCGGCGATGCCAGGACGGCCCTCGAGCACCGCGTGCAGGGCATAGTGGTGAGCAACCACGGCAGCAGGCAGGTGGACGGCGCCGTTGGCGCGCTGGAGGCGCTCCTGTAGATCCTGGACGCCGTCGGGGACCTGATGACTGTCCTCTTCGACTCCGGCATCCGCACGGGCTCCGACATCATGAAGGCCCTCTGCCTGGGCGTGAAGCCGTCCCGGTCGCGAGACCCGTGATGTACGGCCTGGGCATCGCCGGGAATGAGGGAGTTAGGCACGTCATGACCTCCCTTCTCACCTAACTCGATGGCGCCATGGGCTTGCGGGGATCAAATCGGTTGCCGACCTGGACGAGTCGAGGGTAAGGCGTGTGGTCTATGGGGGAGACGTAAACTCGAATCTCTAGGAAGATCTCGGTCTCTACGTAAGCTACATCCCTTACATACCTGCAGCAGACTTAGGTCCATTGACCCACAAAATATCTTAAGAGATCAGGACATGACATGTTACGACTTTAAACCACGATGGGCGCAACTGGGTTCCGGGCATGTTTTCCACGTTTGTTTCTTGCTGTTCTCAACTTATATAAGTTTGTTCGTCTGTAGATGTTGGGAATTAACGCGGAGGAAAGCTCCTGCCGTTATATCTTCTCTTTTCATGGGCTGATTGGTGCAATATTCTGCAAAGTACCCTGGCTGTAGGTGCTACAAAACATGGTAGCTATTACTAATGTGAGTACATACACTAAGGCAATCACGTAAATAGTTGCTCAATATCCATTGTGAGATGACGTGATCTGTTTTCTAATTTCCTCCCTCAGGAAGCTAGCCACCTCAAGAACCCTAGGGGGTTTACTAGCGAAATAATCAGATCAAAATTTGTGCCCTCGGATATATATAATTTTCGCATTGCACGGTATTGCTGCTTTCCTTTCACCGTTACATTTGCCTATATTTTCCTCTCACTGCAATACACGTTCTTGTGCCAATACCACTGTATATCATACAATAGTAGCTGGGAGCCTGGCCTTCAATTTCAACCATACATCGGCCATATCTAATCAAACTCCTCTCGAGAATCCCCAACAGCAACCAGTCAACTTATCCATGGCCGTATATCAATATTGCACATCTTTCGGAACAGCAGCCACTTCTCCTCATACGGGCATAACAGCCCTCGCGTCCACCTATTGTAAGTGCTTCCGCTTCTTAGCTTTGCTTATCTAACAACCCCAGATGGAAGACGAGAACGAACCGGCACTGGTCAGTTTACGTTTCCTATTTTGGCACATATTGTTGGCCGTGCTTACAACTATTACAGGCGCCAAATGGTGGCACTCGAGCCGTTCTTTGACTGGAACAATGAATGTTAAAGTGCGGTGCCCACAGTTTGCCGAGATGAAGCTCGAGGTAAGTATTATATCATATCCGACGGCTATCATGGTGTGGATAATATCTTGCTAATGTTATCGATTATTAAACAGTTTTTCAAGCAGAAGGTGGCCGTGAGGAATGAACATATACAACGAATTGCGTCAAACTATCCTGAAGCTTACGCCGTTTAAAGGAGGCCATCGACGAGAAACGGGTAGCTCCCCTTATAAGTCTCCGGAAGTATTTCTGCTCTTTGCAAGCTAAATCTCTGCTGGTAGGCGGCCGAGGTCTAGATCAAGGTATGACAGTTTGACCACTAAATTTCCTGCATAGCATTGCTTACCATGCACGTAGCAATACGCCGAGAAGGCTGCCGTGAGTATCCCACCTCTTTATCTACATTGCCATTCGCTTACTCTTGTGAATAGGAATGGCAGTTAAAATTGAAGATAAATTCTCTCATGGTGTACTAGTTGACCGAAGGGACTGAATAGGCTCTACAGGAGTGGGATGCCAAGGGGGTAAGCTTTCTATGATCACCCGAGAATCGACATTAAAGCTAACAAGTATGAAAAGGCTACGAAAGATGAGGCCGAGGTTAGCATACGAACATTACGCAGAGATTTACTGGCTAATAAAACTTAGACGGTCGTCAAAGAGGCATTGGTAAGGTAACGTGGCTTCGATATAACTTGACGCGTCTATAACGTATGCTCTTTTAGGAGAAGTTGAAAGGAGTAAGTCTTCTGGGCGTGTTGGTCATATAACTGCTTAGTACTAACTTGGTTCAGACACAGTAGATTACGGTCGGGCGACGCGGATGATGACAGCGACGACGATTTTGGTGAAAGGGGTAATGCTGGCGACTCGTTGGTAAGGTGCCTTAAAGTAATGTCTCGTTTCATCCCGCAACCTTCACTAACTCGTCCAGGTGGCAGGGGAAACTTTTGGGCGGGTATAATTTTTTTCTCTTTTTGAGAGGGGTTGGGGGACCGGATTGAAATGACGGGTATTCCAATACACTACTTGCCAACAGACCATGGCCGCATGTCCGGCAAGTAGGCGTGGAAGTCGTCCATCTTGCCCGTAAGCCATTCTAGCTTGAGGAGCACCGCAAGGAAGCGTTGATAAGCTCACTTGAATTTGATTCATCTTGACGCATCTCTAACGTATGCTCCTTTAGAAGATGAAGGGAGTATTAAGACTTATGGAGATGTTGGTCATGGAAGTGCATGGTACTAACTTGTTTCAAAAAGAGTAGACCGTAATTAGGTTGGCAAGGTACTGACATAGGGTCATGGGTGCACGCATGGGAGGGTCTAGAATATGGTCAGGCCCTGGACAGAATGCTTGGATATTTTCTCATATAGAGGAGTTGAAGCATATGGATTAAATAATCTTCGTAGGTACGTAAAAAAAAAATAACAGCAATGGGAGAGAGGCACCCAGGTCTCCAGAGGTGGTCCTTAGCGATTATGACCAGAGCCTAATAGTGTTAATGTTAATATAAGGAGACCTCAGGTCCCAAGTCTTTAGGATATCTCTTCATCCAGCTTCCATGAATTCATTTCTACACCTAGACGCCTTCATTTCTTATCAGGATGCACCTGTCTGACACGACTGGATGACACCTCATATTGACGGCCGCGTACCGACCCCTATTTGACCCAAATTTCTAGAGCCACATTGCTCCAGAGAATAGGTGCTTGTTAGTACATACATATAATTTGTATATGTGTATTAACAGTGCCGCTTTGTATAATTATCTTCACACACTCATCTGTAGATAGCCCTCCATGCAGGGGATTTCCAATAGCGTGTTCACGAAGGGGGCATAGTGGAATTGCTTTCGCCCCTGGCTGTAACCGGCACACAGAGTACGATCATACAGAGGCCCCAGACCTGCGTGACGTAGTAGCACGCCCACGGAATCAGACTCTGGACAAAATATTTGGGGCACCTTTTATGGTATCCAGCAGTTGGAGTATGAGGATTGAACAGTTCATGGCCGACCGATTGCGAGAGTTGGCTATTTTAATTTTAAAAAAATTGAAGCGTATAATATTTGATTTCCTTGGAAGGTACTTTCGCGGGTATTTAAGATAACAGCAGCCCTAGATATACCTAGATGGCCAGAGGTGGCTCAGCTATTATGGCTATAGCCTGGGAGAGTCCCCCGAAGCTAATCGTTACATGAAGTGTATTAGGTCTTCTTTGTGTTCGACGTAACCCGATTGTCCCCTTGTTGGTTGATTGTTGCTCTCCAGCAAGCGCCCATACTTTCAATCCATTCAACAACTCTTTGATTTGAGCGAACCACAATCAAGCTCTGACATTTAAAATATTCTTTACGGGCTTCGAGAACTACGCAATGTTGTAGACATAAATGCTGAATTTCCTTAAAACATAATCTACTCGGCTACCTTATCCAAACCCTTCGATCTTTTGCATAACCATTCCGAAGTCCATGTAATTATATATAGTACTCCCTCAGGTCATTCTGCCATAGAACGGGTCTTCCCAGCTGACACTGGGCTCTGTCGGTTCCCAAAACTCGTTGCCTCGTATGAAACCCTGCTTGAAGTGTTCCAGGACCTCGCGTGTCGTAATGCGGGAGAGGATATCCGTCTGGTCGAGAAACATGCTGTTGTAGCCCTCCCTGTTGTCCTTGGCGCACGCGAAGTTGACGAAGTCGCTGCAAAGCATGGCCCAGGCTATGATATGACTAGGGTCGACGGAAGCCTGCATGCCCTTGAACTCGATGGTCTGGGGCCGGTCGCTACGGTCCGGCATTCCTGTACGCCGCTCGCCGCGGCACCGCAGCCGAAAGCTCAGCTGCTGGTTCTCGTTGCTGGTGTCTAGAGCGCGCGACAGCGCCGAGACGTCAGTGTGTGTCCAGATGGCGTGCATGAAAACTTGCTCTGCTCGGGGCAGGCTATGGACCCATGCCGGTGGCACCCAGAAGTCCATCTCACGCTCGACGAGGTGCTCCCAGCTCTTCCGGTCGACTATGTTGAACACGCTCGTGAAAGGAAAATACTTGGCAGCCGAGGGGTTGTCGGCGAAGCAGGCCCCAAGCCACAGCCTCGAGTACTCTAGGATGGGCGCTCCACCGGTGAAGATGGCGTGCTCGGCGCCGTCCCTGGCGTAGCGGTGACGCCGGTGGAGACGGGCGAAGTGCTTCTCCAGCGCGACCCAGAGCGTGGCAATCTTCTTAAGCTCCAGGATGGTGAAGCCGTCGGTCCGGCCAATACAGACCGTCGTTCCCAGCTCGAGGGACGGTATCTCCTTATGGATACGGAAATTATTGCGCAAGCCCTTGCATACCACCTGTAGCTTTTCGCGTAGCGCAGGAAGAGCGTCTAAATGCATAGGCATGACGGGGGATGAAACCCTGGCGTAATAAAACCTGTAGAACTCCTCGGGAAACGGTTTGGCCCCGTCCTTGCCTGCCGGCGTCGGTGTGTAGTCGGTGCGCCTAACCCGATACCAAGGGACTTTGCTCACGTTGTCCACATTTGACCCCCACTTTCCCACCAACCAAGCACGGTATCGAGGCCGCATGCCCGGCAGGTAGACGTGGAAGTCGTCCCTCTTGCCCTTAAACCATTCTAGTTTCAGGAGCGCCGTAAATCGGGCACTTATCCTTTCCGCTGTTATCGCGTCGAATGTTCCCCTGGCGATCACTGCGTCTTTGACGTGGTTACAATAATTCTCGATGAATTCCCATGAATACGAGGCTTCGTGGATCTTTCCGCGATGGTCTTTCATCCACGTGGCGAGGTAGCTCTGAGCCTCGTTTTCAATAGCAATCGGGAGGTTCTGCCGGGTAGGCGAACCTTCCGGGTCGTCCGGGTCGGCGCCAGTCTCCGCGATCAGAGCAGCTCGGTGATCGGCCAGAAATCTAGGGTGAAATTCGGCAGAACGTCTCGCGATGGTCATTACGCCAGACGCGTTCAGTCTGCGAACAACCTCATCTCTCATATCATCAAGAAGGGTGGCGTCATACCTGTGGCGGTCGTTAGGGTCCGTCAGCAGTGCTCTCTCATCTGCAGGGTGGGGGTCTCCGGTCCTCCCTCTTGCCGGCATCGCAGCTATGACAACCTCGATTCCTATACCAACGGTGAAAATGGGCTCCACGAGCTTCCTCCCCTTGAACTCACCCGTGGGCGGCGGATAGCCGTAGTCTTCGGTGAAAGTCTTGGGCTCTGGCCTACAGTCCTTATCTACAAAGTATGTGGACACGGGCCTCGCAGTTGGTGGTGGTACTGGACTACTCCTTAGGTTGAGTCTCCTAAGCTGCTCTTCGTGGATAGGACTAATCGCATCGATCCCGTCCCGGCGGTGAGCTCGGGCAAGGGCGTGGACTGTCTCATCCCTCAAGGTCGACAAGTCGTCCCGGATTTTGTCCCAGTCGTAATCCCGCCAGTCGTTCGCCGACCAGTCGATGTTTAGCAATATGGTATCTAAATCTCTGGCACTCATCTTAAGGGAATCGTAGGTTCGTCTCGGGTATTGTGATAAGATGGTCTGTTGGCTGTATGAATTGCACTGCCATCACTGCTTCCGCCCGGAGCTACCCGCCTGATATATACCGAAAAAAGAAATCCTTCTTTCAAAGTCGACTGTTCCCATTGTGGCACAATAGCAACTTTTAACCCGGAACTTGGTCATTTGTTTAAAACGTTAAAGATTGCCTAAATGGGCTTTGAAAATAAAGAATGGGCAACACGGGGGCATACAATAGGCTTGTTCAAGCTGTGTCAGTGTTGAAAACAATACCTGGCCTAAGCTAGAATAGAAAAAAACTCCTTTTCTTTTAACTTGATAGCTCTTAAGTTTTAGTCTCGAGGCCATTAACGAAATGTTCACTTCAGCGCCGCTATTCTTCACCAAGTTAAGTCCTCGATCGAGGAAAAAGAATTTTATACTATCTTTGTTACGGGTATAGGGCTAGTTCCAGCTAGGTCTTTCGTGATCCAATTCTTCCTACAACACAGCCTCATTAGAGACTGTCAGCAGACCAGCTGCTGGTACTCAGGTCCTCCAAGGTCCCGTTTACTGTTATTGGCCAGCCTATCGTCACCAGTACTCCCCTGGCTAGTATTCCAGGAGAAATAAAGACTAGAAGTCAACCAACAACAAAGCAAGAGGCTTCGGCCCTCGTTGTCCATGGTGATGTAGTGACGACGCACGCAGTGTCAACGCCAGAATAGCACAGCGATGACCATTATTCCAGCAGACAATACCAGTGACCGGCTTGGTCCTTCGAAGTATGGCGCTGCGCTTGGTTTCGACATAATATAACTCATGTTCATAGCATTGAGCCTGACATGATCCGGGACTTCACCCTGTGCGATTTGCGGCAACTCATCGGCAAACGTTGCCAAGATGTTCGTGCTTCTTCCTGAGGGACAGAACACGACCTCCCATCCACCTCCGCTGGGGATGATGAATGTAGATGTTTTGTCATCAAAGGCGTAACTGTATGCGTCGGGACACACAGCCTTCGCCTTCTTCGAATAATCGCCAGGCCAGCACTTGGTAGGATCGTTGTATTCGCCGGTGCAGCAATCCTGTGGCTGATCATAGGCTGCGCAGGCACTCTTACAAGGGTCAAAGATAGGGCGTTGTATCTCGTCATCGGGATAGGGGTAAACGCCATCCCCAGGTTTTGTGGGCGGAAAAACTTGGAGATCCCAAGGACACCAGTCAGCGATGTCCGCGTTTGTTAGATAGCTTTCATACGGCATGGGATAGCTCGAATTCGTGTAAAAGGTCCCGGTCCTACTGGGGGGACTTAAGTACCCGGCCGTCCCGATACAGGCCGCATTAACCACATTTGGTGGAATGTCTGAGGTGTTTGGCGCTGGATGGTAGACCAGTCCTACGGGCAAGTTATATCCATCGACGAGTGAAAGATCGTAGAAGGTTTGCCAGCCCGTGACACCCCCAGCGAGATTGAATTCTGCGAGGGTGGTCGGTACTGCACCCTAGTCGGATTATTAGCAGTCGGTGGGAGTTTACGGATGAAGATACTACTTACAGTAAACTCGCACTCAAGCCTGTGAGAACAGTCGCCCGTATCGCATGTGGCCGTATCTCCATCCGTGGTACAATTTGTCCGACCCCATACCCTGCCCTGCCAAGTTGGACCGACAGACATCCTTCTCGTTTCTCCGGGTCCAAGTCCGAAGCCCCTCGATTCCGGACCCTCTCCAGCCTGAGTGGCAACTGCAGGCCATATCATATCCGGACAGTTGTTGGTGACAATCAACGGAATTGGGTTGGCCCGCCTGGACACCGCTCGGTCTATCCCTTTAGACCATGTGTTGTTGTTGGCAAGATAGTCGAACTTATATAAGTCATGGTTGCTTGGATATACAACGGCGTTGACCTGTGGGACTTGTGATGAGAAGAGAAGGGTTGCAACAAGTGGCATGTAGCTTGCGGAGACTGGGCGTTGGCGACCGCGCCATCTTGGTTGTCGTAACATTGTGCGTGCTTGCTAGCCAGATATTAGACAGTCCCACGGTAGAGTCTTTCCTGCTAGTCAGACTGGTAACACCTCGAACTGGTCTCGAATCGGATCTAGAGCTCGAACTAAACGATTCGTGACATCGGCAAGACGGCAAACATATATACCATTATCCGGCATGCAGTCAAGAGTCAAGAGAAATGAACGGAGGGCTCCTTGGCTAACATCCGCCAGTGCGGGTCCCTGGACGAGCTTCGCAAGTTGAGTTGGGTAGCCCAGGTCCGGGTATCAACCCCTACCGCTGTCACCCAACCCTGAAGGGGGTATCCGTGAGGACTTCAGGGCCTGTTGATGCGCTTCAAAGATCTTGACCCATAAGCCTGCAACCAGTGACGTAGTAACTAAGTGCCGACGAATCACGAGCGAACCAACGTCCGCTTTTGGGAATGATCGTCGTAGCGTAGGGGTTCCTCTAAGAATCCTTGTCACTTTTAGGGGCGCTAAAGGCCTGACGTGCAGGACGCTGATGGATCAGAAAACAGGGAACGGGACGCAGGTACAGGAACTTTGCAAGAAGAGGAGCGAATATCGACATAGGGTATCTATGCGTGTAACAAAGTAATAGGAATAGACAGGGGATGGAATTGAGATATCCAGAGGGTGTTGAAGAAAGACGGTGATAATGGGCAGGATGATAGTAGGCCTTGGAGCTAAGCCATCTTGTAGAGACTGGAGGGAGAAGGCCACCAAGGGCTCTTGTCCTGGCTTTCCTTGCGAATCGGCATTGACACTTCCAAATGAGGAATGAGCGATGACGCTATTGCGACTGACCTCAGGGGTGTCATTCTTTGTTTAAGATTCTTTCTAGGAAGGCTCAGACAACTCTTCCCCGGCCGCGCCACACGTACACAAGTATAAGCCCCAAAATGCGTTCCCCGACGTGTGGCTAAGAATTATATCACTCAGGCTAGGTAGTCATGTCCTTAACAACTTCTGACCAATACGAGTCTCTTACGTAAGAATTCTCAGGAATCGATCCTATAGGGAGGATTGAAGCCAACGGCGATGCACAGATAAATGCCCGAGGGGGTACTGCTAATGACAAACATGCGATAGCGATACGTTAATTCAAACCAAAACTATTGCGGATCATCAATGAATGCCCTCGGTCCACTACAGCGTCGAGTTGCAACAAGTCTCAAGTTCTTATCGACTAGGTGAAGGATTATACGTCCGTAACCTAGTACCACCGCTTCGATGGGATGCCCGATACTGAAATAGGACCTACGGGGATGGATCTGGTATTAGCTCTTTCCCTTAACTTCTCTATGCCGAATGGTTTGCATGCCGTGGCTTTACTTTATCCTGGACCATGTATTGAAACCCAGGGGCATATAAGCCAGAATCGTTCTAGAATACTTCACTACGATTTTGACAAATGGCTCTGACGCACATTTTCTGGGTGGTTGATGCAGGTTCTCACGATCTGACCCAGTGTGCAGGGGTGCACTTACAAGCCTCCAAAGCATCAAAATGGTAACACTCATGCTCATTTCTAGTAATAGCTCTGGTAACCCTGACTACAACTTGGACCCTTGGACCGCATATAAGTATAGAGCCAAGACGATATGAACCGGCAACTTTATCTTTGCCAAGAAACAGCCGGAAAGGACGTTATTCTATGTAGAGAGGGAACAAGCCTCTGCTACCCCGAATCAGCCCACATATTCGACAGACCCAAAGCGGCACTGGAATCGACTACAACGGTCATCACTGCTCTGTAGAACTTATTGAAACATAGTCTGTTGCTGTTGAAGGATGCTAGGGTATATTGAAGAAAGACGAGGGCAGAGAAAGTATCAAGCGATGTAAGAACCGCTCCTAAGTGAATCTTTCGGTATTAACAATGGCCATCGGTTATTCAGGCGAGGACATTTCATAGTAAAAGCATCGGGTAGTTATATATAGTCAGG
The DNA here is from genome assembly GCA_004155925.1 of Monosporascus sp. MG133. NCBI lineage: Eukaryota > Fungi > Ascomycota > Sordariomycetes > Xylariales > Monosporascus > Monosporascus sp. MG133. The sequence goes on from QJNX01000280.1 coordinate 58,004, forward strand.
TCGTAATTCAAATGAACTCCTCCAAATTACTGAGTACCCTTCCTGCAACAGAGGGATGGCACAGGAGCATGAGTAGCGCGGATCTAACGAGGAAGGAGTCACCATAGAGCCCTCCGAGGCTGAGATGAGATAGAAATCTTGGAAATACGCTCGATACAGCGGGTTCGCTCCGTTTATCTTGTCTGACGACGGCTTCCTCATCTTCCGGCGCTTTGATAAAATCGACGCCATACTCGCCCTGAAGCTCCAAGACGAGATCTCCGTACTGGAAGAGCGGCTCGAGACGGCGGATCAGAAATACGGGTAATCAGAGATACAGTAGCCTGGATTCGAAAAGTGCGAATAATGGCATCTTTACGGGAGAAACGACATGCCTGCCAGGGCAGAGTCGTTGGGACCAACTGCTAGGGGCGGTAAAGTGATACAGTGCGCATCGAATCCCGCCATATATACATCATGCTGCCGGGCTTAGATCCTTTTCTCCTCAGCAATCTAGCCTAAGGAAACTCTCTTGAGCCCAGCAACGGGATGTGAAGAACATCAGGGCATGGCACCTCAACCGCGACCCAAGTGGCGCTCCTTCCCGAGGAGTACAAGTACCTGGACCACGGCGACGACCTCGTCTGCATAGTCGAACAAGACAAGAACGCGCTGCATCGGATCGTACACAGTTCAAGTCGCTGAGAACGCTGTCTTATTTCTGGGAGGAGGAGGGCGTACCGAGCCACGGCCTAGAGTACGTGAAGTACTACTCTGCCAAGTGCATGGAGGCATTTGCCTAGGTCGCGATCCACGCTGTGGGCGTTGCCATGCTGCTCGCCCCTATCTGGATTTTTAGGCTTTGGCCGAGCAGTCGATGAAGTGTAGCGTGATCACGGTATTCATTTTTTCATGTTCCTCCTTATGCTATGCTTCGCCAATATTGGAAGCCATTCGAGGCCCTGGGTGTGATCGTAGCGTAGTAGGGCGACATGCGATGCGAACATACGTGCTTATTCTCTTATATATATGCCGATATGCTTGTGCTCTTCCTCCGGCTACGTACGGCAGACCAGGCGCGACCGCCCGAATGTCATTTCTCATCGACGACTCTTGGGTCGCCACAAGATATCGATCAGGACCGAGAGGTGGGGGGAGCCGAGGTAGTAAGCGCACCCATGAGACTGTCCTATAGAATGGCTAACCGCCGGATAGACCGAGTAGGAATCCGCCTTGGGCTTTTCCTCGGTTCTCTTGGATCACTGTGAAAGAGGGGAAGCACACATGCCAAGGACTAGGTGCTAGCCCCTCGCACCATTGCTACCAAAGACACCGTTCAGAGATTTGGCGCAGCTTTCGTACTCCTCCTAGTTCTCCTTTAGCAGAGACTGGAGAGATCCACGAACTTCTATCTTTGCCCTCCTTCTCCAGCCTCGAAGACGGACGGTCGTTAGGAATTACTACGTAAATAAGTTGGGTCCTCGCCTTGCTTGACGTGCAGAAGTTAAGAGAGTGCAAGCTTAGGATGCTCGAAACTCCGATGTTGTTTTAAGAAATTTCGTAGAGAGCCTAGACATATCACATATCGAGTCTTTACCTTCCTCTACCCGCATTCCGACTCTAGCCCTAGGAAATGATCACCTGCTCATTGCTCATAGTGTTGCGCCTCTCAACAATGCCTGAATATGATCCTCGGCTGTGGTGTATCACAATACCAGGGTCGAAGATAATCCGCCAACCCACAGCCATACTCCTGTGGAAGTCCTTTTGATCCTTAAAGGGTCTAATAATATGACTTCGAGTTTCGTGGGCTACAATCAGCAAGGCCACCGTACCACGAGCACGCAATAGACCGGGTCCTCTCCTCCGTAAGCCTTTGGGAACGCGTCCGTTACCGGTACGGTCTGCACACGAGACCTAACAGTTGAGTTTCTATGAAGACCACGCCCAGTAGAGACGTAACCTAACATGGCCTCCTACATTACCTGGGGGTTCCGGGATAACCTCCTGGCTTTCAACGCAACAATGATGACGACGCTGTCGAGGATTAGTTGAACCGTATAGAATGATAGGATACGATAGTCTGTCCTTTTGGGAACCTCATTCGTTTGAGTAAATTCACAAGTCATCGAGACCTCAACTACAGCTAAAACTTACAGCCAGCCCCCAACCCCCTGTGTTCAAGCACCGATGCCCCTTTCCTCTAAACGACATGGGTAGACGTTCGGCACTCGCTCTACCAGACCTCCCCATGGCACATTGGACTGACATATCGCAAAGAGCAAGTATGACTTCAACAATCCAAGCCCAGGTGGCAAAAAACACACACACACGAGAGCATACACAAGCATAGACAGAGGCCCAGCAGGTCATCGTAACAGAAGGGCAAAATTCTCCGCAACGAAAGGGGCTATCTTAGTATTTTGTAGAAATGCCGTCCTATCTATCCATCCACCCATCCATTCATACGTCCACAGATCCAATATCGTCTCCGTTGGTCCTCCAATGCAACCAGCCGACAGTTCATCTCCATAAACTCTGTCGATCTCGCCCCGGAAATGAAGTAGCCGTCTTCGCCCCGCTGGCACAAATGCCGGGTCCAGCACAAGCTCCCGAGGCACTTGATAACTACCTGGTATATTAGCTTCCAAGGATTGGGCTTAAGACTGTGGCTCCTCCGTCTTCTCGCTTGTCTTCAGCCGCGAACACACATTATTGCTCCATTTTATCAGTAGGTATCATTGGGATATATAAAGTAACGTATCAGAAAGACGTCAAAAGCGGAAACTTGCTCCTTCTTGGCAGTTCCTCTACCTGAATCTAGATCTGCAGCGGCCCATAACCTCTCCTTGGCAGACTAATTCGGCGCTGAACTCTGAACCGTCGAGGGTCAAGTAAATATCAAAGTACACCCGGTAGAAGGTGCCCTGAGGCGTATCCATGCGCTCGAAGTCCTTCTCGAGGTTCTTTCGCGAGAGGTCGGACGTGAGAGTGACAACCTCCTTTATCCCTACACAACTATTAGTAAACGGAGCCTTGTGACAAACAGGGAGGGGACGTACGAGGATCTTTCGTGTATTCCGGACAAACATCGTCATCGCAAGCATATAGGATATCTTCGTACATGAGCGTGGCGCCTGGAGCAACCTGTCTAAAGAACGAGACTTTGACGGGCTCGCCAATCTTGACCTTCTGCCCCTTCTGCACGAAGATCTGTCGGGTAAATTTGCAGCGATCCTTGCCGTCAAGCGATGGTACACGGTACGCCTCGGGGTGGTAGCCTTCCTTGAATGGTTGCAAAGTGGCCATGAGGTAATGGCGGCGAGCGACACGATGTGTGATAACCCTTTCGGTGATACCCGCCGTTACGGCACCCCTGACGATAGCAGCGACCGAGTCCATAGGTCGTACAACCTTTCCTTGGAATTGAGGAGGAACATGTAGCTTGATTTGTTGGAAGAGGTACTCTGAAGCACCGAAGCCACCAACAACGAGGATGTTCTGCAGGGTGCGGTTCTGGGCCTGGATGGCAATGATCTGGTTCCGGACAAGCTCTAGGATTCGGTTGACGACGGGCTCGAAACACTGGAGGATTTCTTCATTGGTGAAAGTCATGTAACCTTCCTCGATACCGGCCTCGGGGAATTCCGCCTCGATACCAACATCAACAGCCCACTTCTGACCGTTATTTCGGAAGTCGGCCTTGATTCTGTTCTCGAAATCCATGATGCACTTCGCGTACACCCGACCCGCAGTCTTAGATCCGTCGGGTAACTTCATCTTCCGGATCTTGGTTCGTAGGATGTTGCTGAAGTTTCTGTTGAGCGCAGTCGAACCACACGAGTCACCAGAACCAGCTGTACATTCCGCTACCGTGAAGGGATTCTCGTCCTCAACCTCGTAGGCAATCAAATCGACAGTACCACCACCGCAGTCGACAATGAGGATTGCATCGTGAACTTTGAGGTTGAGTAATCCGGTCTTTGCGCAGAATAGGGACGCAGCCTCGGGCTCGCTAACGAGGGTCAATCGGTTGTCGTTCTCATCTCGAAGGAAACCAGCCTGGATGGCTGCTGCTCGAGTTGCGGCCTTGCCGGCATCGTTCCAGATAGCTGGCACGGTCAGATAGTACCGGATATTGCGCTCTTCTCTGTTGAATACTTCACCAAGAGTCTTCTGCAGAGCAGATCGCATAGCCTGCCGAAGCTTGAATAGATAATCGGCAGCGACATCGATCTCGGACTTTCCAGGTGGTAGAGGTGGTAGGTTGATAGGGTCAATGTAGGTGTTTCCAGAAAGCATCAGTTGGAGCTTGAACCATTCAACCTTTTGGACGCCAGGCTTAGGATATCCCGTCGGTGCTAACGCATCGGCGATATCTGGGCCCCATCCGACAACCTTTTGATATTGATCATAATATAATACTGTGGGTATCTTGATGTGGTCAGCTTTCCATTTGCAACTGAACGATAACTATATGGACTATCTCATACCTTCTGCTTCGCATATGTGCCAGCGCCGGGCCATTCTGTGATGATATCTTCCTTCGCTTCATTGTTGGTCGCAAATGCGAAAGCCACACCAGAGAAAGTTGTACCCTACATCGCACTAGGTTAGCTCCGGCTAATGCATGGCCAGCAGAGATGGTGTCGAGCACATACAAAGTCAATTCCGACAATCAGTTGTGCCTTGCTCCTACTGTTCCCCTCTACTTCAGCGGCTGGCCTTCCGTACTGCCCCATAGCGTTCGTGGGCGGTTGCAGGGGAGGAGCCGGCGGCGGATAGCCAGTGGCATATCCAGGGGGGCCGCCGGCGACGCCCGGAGGAGGAGGATGCGCTCCCGGCGGAGGTCCCATATTTGGAGGATAACCGGCGACGGGAGCGCCCGTGTTAATGGGAGGCGGGCCGCCGACCATTTGCGTTGGCGGTGTACGGGTTGGACCCTGGTGGGTTAAAGGGCTTTCACGCCCAACTGGCGGGGGTGGGCCGGTCTGATAATTCGCAGTGTAACTAGGCGGGCGTGGTCCAGCTCCCGGATGGTTCATGGTCGGGAGACTCTGCTGTGATGACGAAGAGGTGATAGAGGGGGCGGGACCAGGACCGGGACCAGGAGCAGAGGATGCCGCCTGCGACGCCGGAAACTGTTGCGGTATTTGAGGTGGCGGGGTCGTACTCGAAGGCGCGCTTTGATTACTGGGCGAAGGGATGCTGGCGGTGGATTTCCGTTTACCAAATCCTAGGCCTTTGAAGCGGGAGTTCAAATTCAACGAACTCATAAGGAAAGAAGGATGGGAAACGCGCCGGGTAAGGGTACTTAATTAAAAAAGGGAAGGAAAGAGGGAATGGACGAAGGAGCGGTTAATTGCAATTCCTTTTTAGTTACCACGAGGTAGGCGGGCTGACAGACACTGAAAGACTGGTGCGGAGGATTGTACTTGTCTGGTGAGAGCGGGGCCGTACAATGGGCGAAGAGGGGGGAGTATCCGGGGGGGTATGGGTGGCTATCTCTTTGCTCTGTGGTCCTTTCTCTATTTCCGTCTCTGTGCAGGTGTAAGATGTCCCTGCGCCAGCGGGGGTGGTTGGAGAACGGGCTGGACTGTGGCACGCCGTTTGGTGATGGGGAAAGTGTTTCCAAGGCGAAGTATGTACCGTATTTTCCCTTGGAAGAATTTCCGAGACCTGAACGGATACTACTGCATGTGGGATGTACTATGTATGTATCATGGCATTTGGAGTTCCTCAGCGCTGCGGCAAACCAAAGCGGAGAAATAGGAGCGAAAGGTGTCAGGGAGAGGTCTTAGGAATGGGGCTAAGAGGTGAAAAAATAGAAATGAGCTGATCAATCACACCTAATGAAGTGGATCTCTCTCCCTTGCCCTTCATTCATCGACCATTAGACGCTCCACTTCCCTGATGTGGCTCATTGGAGCTGACAGCGCTAGCGTAGACTGGGTTTGACGATGCCGTTTTAGTAGGTCGAGTAAGGCTGAATGAATGAGTTTTGGTGTTGGAAGCATGAGTCCTTGCCCTTTCAGTTCCAAGTCCTACGACCTAACACTTGAGGACTAGGAGTCTAGGACTACGGAACGGAACGATCAAACGCCAAATCTTATGGCCTCGAGTGAATAGACTCTATATTGATATTGTAAGTCGAGGTTGTATGCATGACAACGAGAGATCAGATAGATCGGGTTTGCGATGTTAAGGCAACTTGCTTGACGGGAAGAAGCCAGAGGTAGACTGATTGATCCTCAACTGTTCGTTGGAATTTGGAGGGGGGGATGGGATGTGAGACTTGGCAATTTGGGACTCGGCCGGCAAATTCAATCGCGCCTCTTTGTTTTGCCTCACAAGGCACCATTACATGAATACATGCATTTAGTGAGCAAATCTATCATAATGGTGAACCTCGGGAGTATTTAACCCAGAATGAGCACATAGCGTCAGCTAGGTTACTTCGAGGCAGCTCGATGGAGCGAGCAATAATGCAGTTCGACACATACAGTCAAAGTCGCAGCAGACTCAGGTGGCTTTTCTAAGTGATACGAATCGGTATCTACCTAGATGTACGTCTAGCAGATGCAGATGCTGGCGGCGGGAGATGTGTTTATTTTCTATACAGAGGCCCTACATCATATTAAGGGGCACAACAGTTACATATGAGATGGACGTGCACTTAAGGCTCATATTTGGTAGTGTGTGTGTGTGCAAGAGAGACGGCATCATATTGGAACGATTGATTAAGGAAAATGACAATCACCACCTTCGGAAACATCGGCCGCTATAGTGGTCGATACGTCGTAAAATCGGGAGTGAGACTTGCCTATAAGGCTTGGCCAGATATAGTTCATGGTACCTACATGTATCTATAAGGATGCTGCCAGATTTCATAGTGGTTGGACACGGCCATCGGGAATTGTCGAGATTGTAAAGAGGTTGTATTCCACTTACACTATATCCATATTGCCTATCGAAATAGTCCTCTGAAGCAAGGAGACCTAGAATATTTCTGAACATGATAAGTTTATTGGGAGTTTTCCGTAACTCGGTCCAGGGCAGCGCCGACCATGTATATATTCTTTATGTACTGTGTAGATAAGCAGCAGTAGGTGGTGCGACCACGGCACACGCATAAAGTATCAAAGGCGTTCATCCTTTCGGCAACGAGTAACATCATTATATGTTTGCTGACAATCAAGGGACCGGAAGTCTTCGTATTATGAGACGGCTCAACTGTGAATGGGCAAGTTGTGAGAATATTCCTCAACTCCGCCCTTTTCCAGTGGCTTGAGCAGCCGAATTGCCTTCCAACATAGCATGAGGGCGTGCGTGTTCGTAGGGCTCGACCTGCCAAGAACAACTTCTCGAGCTCTGGGTAAGTACCCATCCACTGCCAGTTGGGTTGACTCTTGCCACCTGCTTGTCCTTTGTCTTGATGCATAAATTGTGGCAACCATTGGGGGGGAACGGGACGTGTACCGACGATTGCCTCAGTGTTGATGCCCGACATAGAGACGTCAGGCAAGGGAGCTGAAACCCAATTACCTTAACCTATCAGTCCGACCGGAAATCGAACGCTATCTATGATTGCGACGAATTCAAAACTAGTTAATCCGCGTTCGCGATTGAAGTTCTGTTTGGCGAGTGATGTTACTGCATACTACGTGCTATTCTAATGCCATCGTCGACCCCTCTTTGAGGCTGAGCCATTGAACGCCTCGCTCGTTAGAGTCGTTACCAGCGCCTGTTCAATAGGCCCCGGGTCCCACGGGGCGGTATGGACCGCCACGTTTTACCATATGTACCCTAGAAAAGGCCCTAACCCCATGGATAATGGCTCCTCTCATGAATCCTCCTTTTGAAGACCTTGGAGTTCAGATTTCAAGACCGGCGTCCAAGGGAACCGCTGGACCAGAAGAGGTTACAATGATTAGCCGCGCCCCCAACGACGCTGACCCTTTCCACTGCGCGTTTCTATATCGGAAACGGAAAAGCTGAGCGACCGGATGCGTCGTTTAATATCCACTACGTCTCTTAGGAATGTAATGTTATGCGTAGATTACTTTACATTGCGTCAAAGGCCATTCGATCAATCGATGTCTTTTCGACGTCATGTTAACAATATCCTAGGAACTATCAGCATATATGCATGACCACATCAGCCTTCGTTGATCTGACTCTGCGGTCCAACGCATGGTGATCCTACCGCCGATTTCCAATCATTGAGGCAGCCAATGCCGAAAAAAGAATACGCACTTTTAATCCACCCACTTATAGTTGCATTATAACAACAGAAATCAACAGCCCATTGCGATACGGATAAAACTGACCTGAGCATCTGAAAGAGCGACATCTTGCGAGAAGAATGGAAAAAAAAAAAAAAAAAAAATTTCCCAATTTGATTGTTAACGTTATTGTTGATTTAATGGCGATATGCAAACGCCGCATCTAAACTTAAGCAAAGTGGTGGTGGAAATGACAGGCTGCTTAGTCGTGGGTCACCTAAAAGTGTGCATTCGTTTTTGTGCTTCGGCTGAGAGGTTCGGGCTGAAGTTGACAGCTTCCCCTTGCAGATCAAACCTTCTTGAATCGTTTCCCACCTATCTAAGGTACCCTATCAGCTTATGCGCCATGCCCTGCGTGGCTCTGAAACGCCCTGCTGATCGTTACCCCGGATTGGTTCTAGAATCATGTCAGATTGGGGGCGGTGGCTCAAGAAGGTCGTTCGCGCTGTGGCGATATTCAAGGGAGAGCTCTCTACCAACCATTCGGTGTTGCCGTTGCTACGAACAGGCAAACCGGATGACGTTGATCCTGAGTCCCTCCGAGTCCCTCGTCGCTTCCCTCCTTGCCCCCGTTTCTCGTCTGGACCGTTAGCTGGACGATGTCTTGAGGACTAAGCCACACTCAAATTCCCGTATGTCAGTTGCCACCGAGTCGTTCTCTGGTCAGGAATCTTCTAGTCATACATGAATGCCGTCTTTAGCTATGCTCCAAGGTGCACATAGCTTCTTGGGTAATGTACTCGCTGAGAGTAGTGTTACGCGGGAATCGGGTCCAGAGAGACCAGCTGAAAGCGTATAAACCCTACAGAGTGAAAGGGATGATATATTCAGCCTAAGTCTACCGTGGCAAGGTCCATTCTCGAGCTCGCTGTAAAGACTCATGCAACGTGGGAGGTGTGTTCGAGGTGTGTGAATGAACTATCACCCCCCGTAAGCCGTCATGAATCATGTGTCTGTTGCCCCCAACCCATGATCCCTTCCTTTGGGCCTTGGGCGTTGACATTGTCACATACTAATGCCCTAAGAACCGAGACGGTGCAGTCAAGGAATGCATTCGACGTGTTAGAGCCTGAGCCTTCTATCCCTACAGGACCACTGTCAACAGGTCTATTCAAGAGGTAAACCGTCTACCGGACCTTGCTAACAACTTGGTAATCTTGGATCATTTCATTGATTGCGTTCCTCTCGGATTTCCTCGAGCTGAGCTCGATTCCCCAGGAAATAGGAGTACACGATGCCTCGGCCATGTCAAGGTACGGGACATACTATGAAGAGCAGAAAAGGCTTGGAGCGGCAGAAAGCCCTACAGACGTGACTATGGCCGTGGCCTGGATCGTCCCACATCCCCCCTGGGGGATATGGGAGACATCCTAGAGCAAGAGACAGAATGACTTAACAAGAGGAACGCCAGAATCCCTCCTAGGGGACGAGCAACTGCCCCCTTAATAGGCTCTGTCGTTGGTACTTGGCGGGTACTGGGCGACTCCTAGATGAGGCCGAGCGCGAGGTGGACATGGATTCTCACGCAGCGCCGCCGGTCCCCTGGATACAGGCTCCTCAGACGCGCCCAAAAAGTGCGAGTCGGTATTCCCGCGTCGTCCTCCGCCGAAGGGTAGCTTGATAACCACACGCGGCCGCAGTTGCGTCCCTACTGAATAGGCTTGCAAGAGCAATCACCGCGTTGGAACTTCTATCTTGATGCGAGAAGAACCAAAGGCGGCAACGCTGAATTCGACGGAATCCGGGCGTACCGGGAGAACTTATTCTATGAGTTGATGTCGAATGTCTTCTTTTGTTGATATCCTAGCTTTTTTATGTATTGTATAGGTGGAAAGGGGTTAAGAAAAGGGGCAGGGCCATTACTCGCTTGGTGTAACAGCAAATGCAACTACCTACAAGGTAGGTAGGCAATATCGCACGCTCCAGATGCGTTATTGCGTCTTCATTGCTGCCATTGTTGATTTGGAAAGAGCGTGCGAGACCGCAACTGCTGGTTGCTGTTTCTTGAAGTTCGGTCTGGTATCAGACCCCATTTGCCCGCAGTGATATCATTCTCTCTCTCGCTCCACTATAGCCACAACAAACATCGCAATCAATATTTCACTACTATCACTTCCGAGTTGGGTTCTCTATCAATTTTTAGCTTCCATATTATTAGTTAATGATACGCATCTGAGGGTCTGTTGGATTCCCACGATGCCGGCCTACGTTCCGCCTTTTCGCCGCGGCCGAGCGGAGGGCAGTTCTTCGGATTCGCCATCGGCAGATCAAGGGTTTCGAGGCGGTGGCGGAAGCCAGGGCCGGCCAAGCCGAGGTCCGCCGGTCGACGAGGCAGATCTCTATCACAAAGATGATATTGCAAATCACTTCTTCTGTGGTGAAGATCCGCACAAATCCAGCGACAGCAGGCCAACGTCGCTCAATGGCTCCGCCGTGCATCCCGGCGAGCTCTCGTACGTTCTCGTATTCCACAGACAGCACCGGCAATGGAGCAGTTACTGTACCGTCTTCGTCAGTTCAAACCTGGGTCTCCTGCCCGAGTATGCGGCTAAGATGCTCGAGCATGGCCCGCGGGGCAGCCCGTGGGACATTCATCCCGGAGGAACACAGAGTCATGCGCTAGAGAGTCCCTAGAAAGCCGACGAGCCAGCAGCTGGTGACTCCATTACTGATGAGGCTGCTGATCGAACCATCAAGGATGCCAACAAGACAGAAAAAGGACAGTTTACGAGCCAAGGGGGAACTTTGCCTACTGGAGCCTCTCCGGGGCCATCTCTAACTGCCACAAGCGATAAGTCCGGGGAGAGTCCTATTCCTACTGATGGGCTCAAAGATGCCAATGCCTCCGCTGCAGAGCCCACGCCTCCTGCTTCATCCAGCAGCCGAATGAAGTACACAGACACCCCCACCATCCCGGTAGAGGAATTCGAAAATAAGAGGGAGCAGAATGTGTCTACCTTCCCCTGCATCCAGCCCATCAACTACGTCCCGTCCGCGCACCCGCCCATCGCGGTCTTCGAGGAGCGTTGGAGCCCCTGGTGTTCCAAATGTAAGGACAACGCGCGTTTTGCTTTCGCCGGCTGGTACAAGGTCGCGCGGGTTCACCTCTTCGCGCCGCACTCGGCGGAACTCCTGTGGATGCAGCAGCAGAAGTGGGAGCGGCGGGACAGCTTCGGCCGGGTCTTGCCCCACAAGAACTTCTCCGCATCGGCCTGGAAAAATGCGATGAGCATGCAGTGGGGCGTCGTCAAGTTCGAGAAGTTGACCGGCGATGTGCCGCCGCCTCCAGCCATCGAGAAACTCCCGCGTACACCAAGGGACGGGGAGGCAGCGGCGAAGGGGGTTAACGAGATGCTGGCCGAAATGCGAATGGGGGATTCCAGTTCCAGCAGGGAGGTAGGTGCTCATGCAGACGGAGACGAGGGACCTAGAGAGACTGAGATCCCGGGGAGGCAGGAAGCCCCTGACGGCTAGACGAATTTGTTCAGGGGGAGGAGAGAGACTCGATGCCCTGAGTGATCATTGGTGGGGCTGAGACGCGTTGAATCGCAAAGAATCCATCCCGGTCCTCTCGCCAGGTCTTTATGGTCTGTGTCTGGAAAGAGTAGACCTTGAGGGCGTGCCTCATCCTAAGGAGTGCGTTGGACACAGAGGGCACACCAAAACACCGCGGAGATTACGGATAAAGCGCTTAGGAGGAAGCGTTAAGGATAAGCATTAAGAAGAAAGCGTTAAAAGAGAAGAGAAAGCGTAAGGAGAAGGAGCATAGCCCATAGATTCTATACGGACGACACGAAGAGCCTAAAACGCGAGCGCTGTTAATGCAAGGAATATAACGGAGATGCTATCGGGTCGTATACAGCTAGCAGGCCCCTCTATTGTGACAATTCTAAGGATGGCCCGTGAAGGTAGCGATGTCCGCTTACATTCCTAATGTCTGCCTTTTCTGGCCCACGGTCCTGCCAGCAGGAGATAGAGCAATGTCGGATCTACCAGATTGGAGAGTATGTTTGTCTTGATATTTTTCATTAAGTTATAAGTATCTGAAGTTTAGCAACAGACGCGTCATGACTCCCTGGCGGAGACTTCGTAACTTTCTCTCCCCTTTCGCCCGGCCGGCTTTCAAAACCATGAACTTCCAAGAGAAGAAAGAACATCCATCACATGTTCTTGGACAGGAACTTGAGGACCGTCTCGTAGCCTCGCTTGTACTCGGACCGGACGCGCTCGTCCTCGAGGTCGGCGCGGGCCGCCATCCAGCCGTGGACCTGGTCACCGAAGATCTCGACGTGCTTGGGTGCCGCCGTCAAGCCCGCCTCAAACTTCTCGACGTCCTCGGCCTTCTCGTCCTTGGATGCCAGCATGCAAAACGGGACCCTGATCTTGTCGGCCTCCGACGGGTCCACCATGGCCGGGTGCGCCTGGATGCCCGCCTTGAAGGCGTTGTCGGGCGCCGAGACCGTGAGGGCCACGACCTTGCCGCCCCAGCAGAACTGCGTTGTTTTTTTCGTCAGTCTACCCTCCCGTCTCAGATATATGCGTATAGCTGCACACGCAATAACTTGACAGATGCCAGACGTATGGTATATGGGTCAGTTATCTAGGAAGAAGTGATAGTCCTTACCCCTATGATGGCCCAAGACTTGATCTCAGGGTACTTGGCCTGGACGGCCTTGAGGTAGTCGGGGACTTTGGCGGCGACACTGGGAGGCGAGTACTTCTGGAAGAACTCGCCGAGCTCCTTCTGCTTCTCGGGCGTGTCGGGCGGGAACTTCTCGAGGGGGAACGGCTTGCCGCCAAACCAGTCGGGGATGAAGACGCGGTACTTCTGGCTGCCGTCCGAGGTCGCCAGGATGTCGGCGCCCTGCAGCGTCTGCGGGAAGTAGCCGAATATGTCGTAGATGGTGATGATTCCCTTAGTCGCGTCGCCGGGGCCCGTGGTGTCTATTGTGAGGCGGGCGGGGGTTGCCGCTGGTTAGCTATCCATGCCTGTCTCATAGAGAGTATAAGAATAAATATATAATAACCATCACCGGAGAGTCGAATCGAGATGAATTGTGAATTGTCAGGGTGGGGGATAGCTAGAAAGAAGGTGGTCCCTACAGGTCTTGAAGCCGCCGAGCTCCTCGTAGCTGCCCTTGGCGTCGTAGCCCTTTGCGACGACGGGCGGCACGTTGCAGCAGGCCTCGGAGTGGCCGTGTTGCGCGGGCATCGTCGACATCTTAGCTGTGTTCTGGGGGTTCGACTGCCTGAAAAAGCTCTGGCTCTGGTTTGTGGTCGAGTGCAGGAGTATTCTACAGCTTGCGGATGGGGTATTTATCGTCGAGGTTTTACTGGTGAGGTTTGGGGCTGATGTGGGAAAAGAGGAGGAGCAGGACGGTGGTGGGTTATTAAGAGCTGTCGGCAGTAGTGATGGTGGTGGTGGTGGTGCTGGTGGGCTCCAAGCCGTTACCGCGGCGGCACCACGGCCGAAGTTCGACGCCGCTGCGGCCACTCCTCTGCTGCCGGCTCCATGTAAATGCTTAGAAACAGGCATTCTCTTTGAGATTGAAATGTACTTATTGGTCAATGGAACTGAATTCGACTACCCTACATAACCTTACGAAACCTTCATATTCTACAGTCTTCCTGAGAAAGGTTCTGAGCCGACAAGTCTCTTCTTGCTCCTTGGGGTATCCTGCCAGATTATGGCGGAGGTGAGGGGTAGATATGTGGGAGCAGACCGATGATGAAATGATGCAGCAAGCTTATGGCGGGGTACAGTACTGTAGCAGGCGATGATGTCATCAGAAAGTTGTTCTGTGATTATAAAATAACTAATTACAAATTGCAAATGTGAGTGCATCATATACCTAGATTATATTTGTTTATCAATGGGTGAGATGTTCATGATATGCGACAGACCTAGTTTATATTTCTTCTTCAGTTCCCAGAGCTCTGCGGTCCGATAAGCACTTACTCGTATCGATAAGAACTTCCTCGTATTGCACATCTTGTTCCATTACTGAATTTAACGTCAGAAGCCCTGTCCTATCAGATGGGTAGGGCCCAGGGGCATTGCTTGAGCTTCTTTCAACCTCTGTCATTAAATATGAACGGGACTTCTGAGCGTTATCCCGGTTACGCGCCACGCACCAACTCGATAGAAGAGCAAGGGTCGAGGCATTAACAAATCAAGTAATATCGTCGTCTATGGTGTCTTCTTGTCTTCTACACTATCCTCCTGTGTCTCCTGTTGACGATTGCTCTCCCAATCCTTATCCGTCATGTCGCTGATATATGCGAACACAACTTGGACCATGAATCTCTCGTCGTCTAACTTGAGCTTGGCAACAGCCTCTGCCTCGGAGAGCCAGAAGGTAGTGAACTTTCTTCGATCAGACTCCTCCGTCATCCGGTTCACGTCTCGCTCGATGTTCCCCACCGGCTGCGCCGCGTACCAGTGGATGTTCCTCCAAGCTCCGGTGCCTGGGTCGGGGTACTCGCTCACCCCGACACACTCGTTGTTGAGGCTTTCTGTCAAGCCTGTAGCTTCGTCTTCAGCAGCGTGCTGCCAGATATTAGCATGTGGTTCAAGGCTGAGACCCGTCTTGTAAATACATATTCTCATCGCTAGGGCAAACATTAACATGACAACAGGAGAAATTCCATTCCCGCGGTGAGAGGGACGAAATAGAGTGAGAGTCAGATAATTGAGTCTGGTTCAAAAGGTGAGGAGTGGGTGTTCATATACATACTAGTAGAAGATTAGCCTATGACCAAGGCTCGACACGATGGAGTTGAGCCTATGCAAGGAAGATGTCATAGCACGCACCTTCCATCCCGTTCACCCTTTGCCGCTTCGAAAGACTGGCCCTCGAGCTGAATCTCAAACGCAGTGGCCGGACTGCCACACCGGTCTCCTCTGCGGTTTCTCGCAAGGCGGCCTCAAGATACCCTTCCCGGAAATTTTTACGCCCTTTGGGAAGTTGGAAGATACCGATATCGCGGTTGTAGACGACTAGGACTTTGGGTGTTGACGACTCTGCTTCGTTGATGGTTACAGTTCCGCAGCTTATCATGATCTCGTCAGACCGATGATAGCAGCCCTCTCTCCTGATCTTCTCCCAGACCCTATCGTCTTCCCAGTCCACGCAATGGTCCAGATCATCTTTCCGCCAGAGGTGCCGTTTCACTAGAGTCTTGAACTTCCTAACGATCGTTGGGCGACCCATCTGGCTCGGTCCCTGAGAAGTGGGCTTGACCGGCGATTCAGGTTTTGTATTTGCAGGCCTCTCACTAGAGCAAGGGGCATGGCTCATTTCTATTCGTGGCAGGTTCTGGATTTACAGAGGAGGATCTGATCTCTCATCCTCCCAGAATCTCCTAGTGGCTCTCTTGAGGAAATCGGTGTTGCTAGTCACGGGTAAGGGGCGGGTTGAATATGAAATTCGATTCTCCCATGGTTCACAGGCCGCGCCTGGTTTATTATATGAAGGGATATCTGTGCCAATAAACGCCACTGAAGTACTTGACTGCTGTAGATCCCCATGCCTGTTACCCGGTTTCTGGGCTTGTTTGACGCCTCGCCTGCATTTCTTGAGGCCGTCCCTGATTCGTTCCCGATGGCAACCCAGAATGACCTAAAAAGGTGTCTTGCTTGTAGTGATTCGTCTCGTGATTGGCCTCCCATACGATCAACCGTGACAGGTCAGCCGCCTGCTTGGGTTCCCGGATTACGATCGGTACCAAGGTTGCATTAAGGCATCCAATGCCGGGTGATCAGATTCGTTCCTCTAGACGGCCCGTCCCGGATTGCAAAATCACCCGGCTCATTTGATATTCATACCTGGACACAATGCAGAATACTCTGGCGTCTTGACCCGGTCCTACAATAGCGTGAGAATATGCCCACAAGTTCGAAAGGAGAAACAGGCGTCATACTAACGGGGCATTGCGTAGCATGCCTACAGTAGGAACATTGACCAACAAACGAGAGCTAATACGTTCTTTCACCAATATAATTGGCGTTTATTCGTTCAGAAGCCACTAGAAAAAGCCGACATGCAAAGAGAAGTACCTAGATGCCCCTTAATGTTCATTACGAGGTGGTTTAGGCCGGACTTACATGAGGGGCAATCCCCGCCCCCTAGCCCTTGGCAATGAGACGCATCTGCAAAAGGTTGTTTAGTTCAAAATCACTGTAATACACATATGCTTCGTTCTTTCGTGGACGAGATCCAGCCGATCAGGTCCATTCTTTTAAATCATCATCGTGCAGGTCATCCTAGCGGACCGCAAGTTTGTATCACTTCCCGCTTACCGGACAGCAAGCCCATTTGCAGATCTCACAGCCTGAATCATGCACGCGATTTCGCTCGATATGATTTGTCTCCGCCGGCCCATAGATCAAAGTTGCTTATAGTAGCGGCGTCTCGAATCGGGTCATGGTCGCTGAACCTATAGATGACGGAGGATGGAGCTCCGACAGATAGCTCAGCGAAAAGAGGATTGGGCCCCAAGGAACCTCATTTGAGGCCGACGAATCTTATGGACGCTACAGGCCGGTCGTCTCATCATCATTCAACGCCTCCTTTGATACCATTTGCGAGACAGGGGTGACGGTCATCGACTACGTCCAGCACGACGGCTTTGAAAGCGTCATGGAATCGGGCATCGAAGCTGTCATGCTCGATGGTGATTCCATCACGGACCGAACGGGACACTACTGCATCGAATGTCCTTCCAGGCGCGTCTTTCTTAGAGGACATCTCAGCTAGGTCATCGGAATGGCGTATGCTTCCAAACAGAGGACTCTGGTGCGCAATACCAGTAAACCGTACATCGAACCAACAAACTGAGTTCGCCGTGTGTGGCGTGAGACTGACGGGGAGTGCCATGTAAATGCTGTTACTATGATGGACGGAATGAAAGTAAATTCAGTTGGTTGACTTCGTCATTTCCACAATTCTCATCTTATTGCGAACAATTGATGGCAGCCGTACCGTGTCTATACTGTAAAAGTGCAGGTGTTAGTGGGTCACACACTGTGTACCGCCATTCCCAAAAGTTCTGCAGCGTTACTCAGCTGATCCGTGGAACCTTCATTTCCAACACTTCAACTTCATCAATAACTGGCGTTATAGAATAAATACCTTCGCCTCACTAGCGATGCACCTGCCGCCGCCTGCGCCTCAGGCCGACGAGTTCTACATCCAAATGGCTTCCGCGTACGGCCCGGAACCGCAGTACGAGGATCCTCTGGATGACATCTTCGGGTCGGACTCCGAAGCACTACCCGCCTTGGGGTTACATGGGCCTTCGCATGCAGACCGCCCGCTCGCGCCAGATGTCAGGAGGTTGCAGGTCACGCATAGTACCGAGGGCTACCGCGAGGGCATCACGGCCGGCAAGGCGCAGAGCATCCAGGCCGGTTTCGACGAGGGGTACAATCTTGGCGCCAATGTCGGGCTGAAGGCCGGCCAGCTCCTCGGGCTCCTAGAAGGAATCGCTGCCGCGCTGGAACAGCGGCGCGCCGACGCTGATGCTGATGGCGATGGCTCCGCGCACGCGGGTCGGCTGCTTGTGGATGCAAGGCGGGAGCTTAGGACTGAAAGCATCTTCGACGGGGCGTATTGGGCCCCTGATGGTAGTTGGAGGTACGATGTCAAAGCCACAAGAGATGATGGCGAGATCGTGTTAGAAGACGTCGCGAATGATCACCCTCTCATTTCAAAGTGGACACGGGTAGTCCACGCAGAAGCACGAAGATGGAGTATAAACCTTGACCTTCCTGCCCTCAGGAGTCAGGAATCGCCGAACGAGGAGGCAGCACCAAACGCAGTCAGGCTCGAGAAGCAGCCACGACAAGCAATGGAGTGGTAGCAGATCCTCATCTACCTGCACCGACTTAGATTATGCCATCGTATGGCGACGACATCAGAGAGCCAACTCAAGTCTGCTGGCTGTAACTAGGAGCAGAGACTATCAAGCAGACCGCTCACATCCGATCTCTGCTACGTAGCGCGGATTCACGCAGGGTGTCTAGACTCAAGGCCTTGGTGATCCCCTAGCCGTTCGCATATGATATGATCATACAGACGTTGCCTGTGGAGCGAATGGATGCTAAGCATTCACCGTCCCAATCGATGTCAGACCATACGTTATTCGACGGACCGCAACTTCTACCAACAAATCGCACAGTTCAATGGGCAGGGGTTCTTCTGTCGCAGCGGTATATATTACCGCTCTCGGATTGCCACCTTTATATGTTGACGATGATTTGCTTGATTGAAGCGAAGCTGTGGCCCGGCTGAAACGTACTTCGGAGATCCTGTGGCTTTACATGCGGACAGATTGGAGGTTTTGGATGCGCAAGGACGGTAGCGGAGCCTACACTTCTCTCCGGAATTCAAGGCTTGCGCATGTTCCTACTTTGGTGTACTGAGAAGTCCTAAGGAGGGATACTCCTTGATTGACGGCGGTGTCGCTGTGCACTCAATCACCTGAATAATCTTGCGCAAGTTCACCAGTGAGTGTAACTGTTTCGTGTATACCCAACCTAACGCCTAATATCCAACTGCGCTCCGCCTTTAAGATAAAAGGCCTGAAGTTTCGCTTTTAGGCAACTGACGGGTTTAATAACAATCTTGGATGTCAATACGTGTCTTAGACTCATGAGATCAGCACATTCCGCAGCAGGTCCAAGAGAGAGCAATTGTGGAGCCTGTGCCCAACGCCTTTAAACAGCCCAACCCATCCAAACTCAGAGCTAAACTCACCTTATCTTAGCCCTTGAAGAAAAAGTGCGGGAATTTTCAAATTTTTTTCAAAGCACTCATAATCGTCGTCAGAATTATGTCGGAATCAAACACCTGGCGGGCAACGTCTGACTGGAGAAGCCGCTCCTCAAATGACTCCTCGGCTCAGTCAACCGTAACGGGGAGACCTTCTGGATCATGGCGGAACGGCGATCAAGGAGCCAGGCCGGCACAGAGGCAGCCCATCATGCGCTGGGCGGAGCGGCCGCGGGCGCAGGACGTCATGGTCCACAGGCCTGAAGCTCAGAAAGACGAGCCCGACGCGGAGAAGGCTATTGCGGAGGGCCGCCGGATTTACCTGGGCAATCTCCCATACCAGACCACGCCCGAGGACATCGAGGAGCTGCTAGCGACCAACGAGCTAGCTCCCTGCCAGAAGATCCATATCTCCATCGACCCGTTCACCGGCCGGAACCCGGGCTACTGCTTCCTCGAGTTCGGGGATCGCGAGACGGCCGAGACCGCGATGACGACCCTCGAGGGCAAGACGCTCTTCGACAGGTCGGTGAAATCTCGGCCGTGTCAACCGAAGGGCGGTCGTCGCCGCTATGATGCGGGACACGAGGGATCCGGTGATTACGGATCCGGCCGCTGGGGAGACTGGCGTGGCGCACGGGATGCGGATGGACAAGGTAGCCGGACTAGCGAGCCTTACGGTGGTGACAGGCCTCACCAGCCCAGAAGGGAGGCAGATGTTGCTGCGAGAGAAGGAAGGCAACTCTACGTGGGGGGCTTGCCTAGGATGCTCGACCAGGCCATGAACGACGAGGAGATCCGAGACATCTTCAAGGACTTCGAGGTGTAAGTGTCCCTCCCCGCTTCGATCTTTCCCTAACCGGTGTACTCACTACTGCCCAGCGAGAATGTCAGCAAGCGGATCAGCCCTGACGAGCGGAAGCGCACGTTGCCTGGAAGGCATAACTTCTGTTTCGTGAACTTCTCCACTCCCGAGCAAGCGAAGATGGCGCTTGAGACGGTCAACGGAACGACCTACCGTGGCGACCAGCTGAAAGTATCGATGGCTAGAGGTTTTGAGGGGAAGAGCTGATGAAATCCTGCAGGCCTCTAGAGCCTCCAAGATACACCGTGTCGAGGGCCTCTCACCGCGTGAAACGGCATCATTGTGGTCTGATGGAAACATACCCTCAGTCCGTCAGGGCGCACATCTGACAGCATCAAAATTGACTTCGGGAGAGGTAGACAAGAAAAGAAAAAGCAGAAACATATGGCGTTGGCAAAGAATCGTGTTTCTTATTATTACCAGAGAGTATTTGCTAAGCCGCTAAAGGATTGCCGGTTATGCGACACGAGTCGAACTTCGCGCTGCAGTCGCGAGGTGAACTATGGCGATGACCGAGTCCACAATAAAGCGTAACCGTCTAAACCAAGGAAGTCGGGGCTAGAATTGAATCTCCAGGAGATGATAGCGTGAACGTCCGAGGGATAATATGATGAGGCCTTCAGCTGGTCATGAACGTTTACATAGGCTGACCAGCACTTGCTTGATCAGTTATCGTTAGCCAAACCTTCTGCTCAGATGCGGCTCTAGTAATCAAGCGCTCGATCCATCCGCATTCCCATCTATTACCGGAGTGTTGCCGGGGCGCCGTGACGTTCGAGCCGGCTGCCCGTCCAAGGGAAGGGCACGGTTAAACAATGTAGCCGCCCCATGAGCTTCGATCTTCCAGAGCCCGTCAAACTGATCAGGGACTTGGCTTACCCGACGGAACCGAGTTTGTGTCTACTTCGTCCCCCTGAAGCTGGCCGGCGATGGGGGACCGCATTGCGGCGGGTCGATCAACACTCCGGTCTGGGGGAAGAGGCCCAGGGCGCCCCCAGAGGCTACGTCCTCGTCGACAACGAACCCCCGCGTCAGCCACGGCATCTGGAACAAGTCGTAAGACGATGATGACGTCCCGGCGATGGCCTGCTCCCGCTGCGACCCAGACGTTGGATGGGCTGCGCAATTCGTTATACTTCCTTATATTAGAGAAAAGATCATCGGAACGATAAATCACTAGGACCCAAACCTTCTAAGGACTCTCGCAGTCTGCTTGAGAGCGCTATACTCGGATACGGATACTTCATGCCAAAAGGCGTCAGCGTGTTCCTAGCAGGCCTTCCGCCCATTCCGTTACAGTCTAGACTAGCTACGGTGCAACTACTACTTGATCATGGTTTCTTTCGCAAGTACTTGGGCTAATGATGAGATACCCTTGCGAGTCGGGCCGTTGGAAACGGACAACCACTATTACCCTCTCGTCAAATGTTTAAAGGAGGGCACGGGGTTCAAATGCCACTTAAGGTCGTCATCTATACGGTTAAAGTCTATTATTATCAGATAGATACCAGCGCCAGCGTCAAAAGAGTTCTACGTACTACGTAACAGGGCAACATCATGTCGAGGCAAACTGCTCTCGCCCAATGAGTGTTACAGTAGTCTTCGGTGTGGATACAATCACATAAGTGCACACGCATGTCTACGGGTATTACGACCGTCATATCCGTCGGGGCTCAGGGTGATGTGATAGGATACCAGCAAACGAACGAGGGCGAAATGTGAAACGGATCCCTCGTCTAGAGATAAAAAATGAAATAGACACGAACGAAAGGTCCATAGAATTGTAATAAATTTCCAAGGACACGCTCGGCGGGAACCACGCCCGCTCCGACGGCCGCCAGTGCCAGGACGCTCGACGAGAAGAGCGCGGTAACTATGAGGCAGGCCCAGCTTAACGAATTCTTCATGACCCTTCTAGGCGTGGCCGGGGCGGTCGCCCGGCAGCCTAGACCGGATATCATGTACGCCGGGAAGGCGGCAAGTGAAACCTCGAGCCGGTAGCATAAGGAGGCCTTACGAAGAGGGAGGAGGCTTAATACTTAGAGTAGTAGACTCTTTGCTGCATATGTCCTCAACCGGCGAAAGAACTCTCCGTTAAATCCACTGTTTATAAACCCCTTGACGCTCAACACCTGCCGCTGATCGTCCGTCATTTATATAAGGAGACTTGACGGAACCTCCGCCATTGAGCAGCTGACAGGATATATATACCTCATTCTGCACGGAACACTTGGCCGATTGTGTCCTCTTAGTTAATAAGCAAGATCTCGTTGAATGGTAGGATTGGCGCTCTCTGTCTATTCTTAAACTCCGTTTTTGTGCTTGGCTCTTCATAACACTCATAAATCCAGTACTCAGCCATGTGACTGATAATTGACCGAGCCGAGCCTGAGCAAAAGCAGCGGACGCGCTATACCCGATTAACCGAGAGTCTCGCGTTGGTGTACGGCTTATAACCCCATATAGTATTAGTATGTTCCTCCGTCCGTTCGATCCACATCCATTATATTCCCCGCTAACTATCTCTTCCTTTCTCCCGCATAAAATAAAGTTTGATAGGAACGGGGATTGATCGGTTGCTGGGATATGACAATGACAAAAGCTGCCTCAAAGTCGATAAGCTGCCATTGCGGCACGGCTGCACAGACAATCTCACTTCAGCCTCATGATGCGCCAGGTCCCCGAGCGCTTAATCTGTGCCATTGCACCAACTGCAGACACAACACTGGCCTACTTTGTGTCTCATACATCAGAATTCAAGGGCCCCCTCGCCTAGACGGTCTTGTGGCTTACCAATGCCTGCCAGGCGAAGAAAGTCAATATGAGGACATCGCCTCCCGAGACAGACTGCGAGGCTGCCTGTCTGAGCCTGGGACTCAAGGAACATTTCAGCGCTACTTTTGTGGGAAGTGTGGATGTCATATATTCTGGCGCTCCGTAAGCTCGGACGATGAGAAGGGTGTATCGAGCGTTGATGGAGATACATGGGCCGTTGCAAGTGGTGTTTTCTTGGGCGATGCCGATCAGGATCAAGATGGACATTCGGTTGGTAGTGTAAGTGGCGATGACGATGCGGTGTATGCGCGGCATGTCAACACGGCGGGTACCAAAGATGGAGGCCTATCGCCATATATCGCAGAGGTCGATGGGCGCAGGCTAGAAGTTCATGGACACTGGAGTACACCGCCGCCGTTCCCCGAAGGACATCCCACGAGCCTGAAAAGTCCATTGCCAGATGATGGGGAAGACGTGCTGAATGCATCCTGTCATTGCAAACTAGTGCGCTTTCATGTCACGCGTCCCAACGGGGCAAGTCGCCTCCCAAGATCCAATTTCCCGGATCTCATGGTTCCATACACCAGCCCAGTTCCCTCCGAGCAGGAGAAGACCACAGAGCTCGTCAAGAACCCAGAGGATGTGAAATGGTGGCTTCGACCACCGCAGGCGCCAGCGACTGCCGATCCGAATTCTAGTACTGATGCCATGCGCTACCTGGCGGGTACATGCGCATGCCGTTCTTGTCGGTTGATCAGCGGCTTCGAGATCCAAACCTGGGCTTTTGTGCCGCGATGGAATATATGGTTTCATGTCCCGGCCTCGTCCACACCGGGCTCGTCTGTTGCAGCGGAGGACAGTGTGATACAGCTCGACTTCGCTACTCTACCAAGTGGAATACTGAAGTCGTACGAGAGCACACCCGGCGTACTGCGCGAGTTTTGTCCACGTTGTGGCGCAACAGTGTTCTGGCATGATAGATGGCGGCCGGATCTGATTGATGTCAGCGTAGGGCTTTTCGATGCCCCAGAAGGATCAAGGGCTGAGGAATGGCTGGACTGGTGGTCCGAGAGAGTTAGCTTCATTGAAGATGTTACGAACGGGAGAAGCGGGGAGCCTGCGAGGAGAGCAAAAGCCCTGGTCGAAGCTTTGGAAAGGGGGCTAAGAACCAGAGTGGAGGGTCCGACGAACCCAAAATAAGTTGTGAACTTGAACTTAAGAATTCCATGAGATTGAAAGGAGAGGAGCTCTGCCGTAGACGTTCTGAAAGCATCCAAATACCCCGGCTTATGATGTATTCGGGTTCTTGCTACGGGATAAACAACTGTAGGACTACAGGAAGGGGGGCAGTTGTTAGGTGCTAAGGTCGGGATACGGTGGAACTTTCTGCATAGGAGTCCTACGGCTATATATAGGTGGCCTCTCCTCCCAGATATTTAGGAGGGACAGGCGTTAATAGTCACCCTTATTGCTACCTAACAGGTAGTTTCCTGCCTTTCACTCTATGCTACCATTTCCCCTGACAGCCAGCTCGGCTTAAAACGGCACGATATCACCTTTAAAGACAAAAATGGATTTGGTAAAGTTAAATCTCGTCTCCGAATAAAATGGCAGTCAGTCACAAGTAAAAGGGGTGTTGTGGATCTCAGGGTTCGGCCGTTACATATCACTAGGACAGATTGTATGACTAGGATTCACACTAAGGAATCAATATTGGATAATTGTGCATAAGACGAACGAATGTATAAGTTATAGAAATTCATCCGGCAAGTTGGTGTGCGATATATCATACTAGAGTAACACAGATTAACTGTTCAGGGCAGTCAAGTACGGCATTAGGGAGGATCTGCACAGAACCTAGGTCAGATAGGGGCAGTTCTGTTGCCACCCTTTCTTGATTGGCCGCAAAGTCTCTCCTCGTAGGTACAATCTGTCTCCGGACTCTGTGTTATAGCGAACCTCCAAAGCCCATATACATACTTGAGATAGCATTGACATTCTAACTACGTAGACGGAGCTTTGAAGGAGGAGTACAGGGCCGTTAGTCACCACCCTGTGAAATCCACCGTATCCTAAAGCGACGACCTGACGTACTCGGTTCCTTCTTTCTTCATACGCATATTACCTCCTCAGCTCATTGTTAGAATCCCAACAGGAGAAGAGGAAAGCAGCCGCGCCAAAACGCCACACTTCCGCCCCCTTCTGCTTTCCCTCACCCCTACACATAATTAGGGGAACTAATGCTATTCGGAAGCGATACATTTTTAAGAAGCTCATTCCTAGCTTTCTTGTGTGTGTCTAATCCGGTCAATTCTCTATGAACACACCATTATCACCTACGAAACAGGATAGAGCGAGCCGTGGAAACCACTTCCCGCTCCTCCCCCCCTTTCTTTTTTTCTGTGGATATCCCCTTTTGGGTCCCAGCGACCCACTCGCGATGGCCTTCGTGTGTGTGTGTTGGGGCTTCGTCCCGAATGGGCTAGGAAAAGGCAGGCGTTATTGGTCATTTATTCTCTACCTACACTACGAACCACCTTCTAGGCTGCTTCTTCCGCCTTTCACTCTGTACTTCACCATTTCCCCCAACAGTCTATATGTGTGTGTGTATGTAACTGAAGACAAGCGTCACGAATCAGCAGCTCTCGGAGGCCGGACATGACAGGAGGCAGGCCATAGCTGGTGATGAGGACCAATATGCGGTATGTGGGCAGCGTCAGGCGGGGCCCCTCGGGTGGGTTGGGGGGGGGGGGGGCAA
>QJNX01000281.1:0-82775 GCA_004155925.1 Monosporascus sp. MG133
ATGTTTTGATGAAGAAATTTATTATTGAAGTTATAGGTCTAATATAGGGGGGAGGTGGATTGATGGGGAGCGCACGGATTCAATTGGACCCCCGCTGTATAATGCACTTCCTTCAAGTACTCCTCGGGTAGCCCAGTTGGACCTTTGAAGCAGGTATCTCCACCCGTGGTCAAAAAGGAGAGCCAGCACAGCAAATATATTATGCTGACACGATCCATCTGGGCGATGAGGGACCAAGAAAGATGGATTGGCAGGATTGATGCAGAGACAGAGATGCATGAGACGGGATCAATCCTTACCTTAAGCCTCACTCGGCTGACATGCTGTCCCGGCGACTTCTGAGCGGGGTCGTGGGATGTTCAGCTCAGGTAAATACTTCCATTAGGTAGGTACTTAGATACTGTAAGTGGCTGGTGCACATGACGATCGCTTTGCTTACTTACCTACTTACGACGCACTCCACGTAGCATTGGATGAAGAGGAGGTCTCCAACAGGTAACCATTATGTTCTTCATGTACTAGGTTTGTTACACTTGCACTGCTTTGCCTTTGGGGCAACAGCGCCGAGTTCTCCTCGCGCTTCCATATGCCTACTTCTTTAGGTATGTACGAAGGGTAGCTCAAGCCTTAGCTAGTTAAGTACGTAGGCAGTGCAATAAGTCGACACCTCCGCTTCAACCGAGCCGCCCTCAAGAACGTCCGGTGGTGTTGGACAAGTGACACACTACCTGCCGGCCTGTTATCAACGAAGACTACGGAGTAGCAGCCTGGGATGCCCTCACCCATAGTCCCAAGGCCGCTAGAGCCTGGCGGGACAATAGCATTCGTTTCACCCTCAGCCCGGCTCAACAACGTGCTCCCTGCCGCCATGTCGCGTGCAACGGCTTTGCTCTCAGCAAAGGGCTATCAGGTCCGTGAGATCTTCACTCCGGACCTGGGAATCCAATCCTGCATATCCAACCGCCTGTCCGAGCTGCGCGCTGCATTCTCAGACCCGTCCGTATCGGCCATTATCTGCGCCACCGGCGGACCGTCCTTCACCGAGCTGGTGCCCGGTCTGGTCGCCGACACGGAGCTACACGCCATCATTCGCGCCAACCCCAAGATCGTCGTTGGCTACTCCGACATGACCGGCCTGCACTGGCTCTTATACGCCATGACCGGGCTCCGCACCTTTTACGGACCTGGCGCCATCCCCGAGTTGTGCGAGCCCAGTGTCGCCTACGACGACGAAACCTACGAGAAATCGCCACTTGCCTTCTGTGTCCGGCATCTGTTCCGCGCCATCACGGATCGCGAGCCCATCGGCGAGATCGCGCGGTCACCCACGTACGCGCCTCAGCCCGCCCGCGTCTTCAGCGACCCGGGAAGCACGGAGCCGCCACACCTCGCTCCCGCCACTGGCTGGACGTGGCTGCGACCCGGCAAGGCACGGGGCCGGCTCTTTGGCGGCTGCCTGACTGTCATGGCGCGTCTCGGGGGTATCCGTGCACTCGTCCCCGACTGGCGCGGCCGCATCGTGTTTTTCGAGACGGCGCTGGGGGAGGACTATGTATCAGGGAACCCGTTGGACAAGGTCAGGGCCGGAGTGGCAGACTTGATCGCCCAGGGCGTGTTTGAAGACGCAGCAGGGCTGGTGGTGGGACGACCGTTTGGATACGATTCCGTTGCGATGAGAGAGGAGTACATGGGCGCTATTACGGGGCTGTTGTGTGAAGGACACATGGCCAGCAAGAAATTCCCCATCTTGTTCAACGTCGACTTCGGACACACGACACCGATGGTCACGTTGCCATTTGACGTGCTGGCAGTTCTAGATTCCGACAAGGATCAGTTCGCCATCATTGAGTCAGCTTTGAGTGCTTCAGAATAAAGATTGAGTTTCCGCCATCTCCCACTGGATGGACATCTTAGTGCCGTCTGTCACATGTCTTAAGCAGATTCTGAGTTGTGGCTGCCAGCAGCAGTGAGCCTCAGCGCTCTCGGAGCCGAGTATTGATGTTCCCTCAAAATCAAATTGAGCCTCGCGTTTGTAACGTTACCGCCGGTATGACGGTCTAATGCCACGGAACGGCGTCCAGTAGGAGTTACGGGTAGTCTCTCGGCATCTAACCTCCAGCTAAGAAGTAGGTACGGAAGCAGGATTACGCGCCGTATACTAGGCACATTACTCTCCCTGTTCAGTACAAGAAGTTCGTACAGCACGTTGCTGGTGCGAAAAGGGCAAAAGTAATCCAGTAGCACCCCTAGTTGCAGAAGAGCGATGCAGTTTACCACTTCACAAGGGTAAAAGGAGCGGTCTGGCAGCGAGATACTCTATTCGATGGACCCGTTCTAGCTCCAAGATATACTGCGTGGAAAACGCCTAGGCCATTTTTCTGCTCGTGACCCATTTCACCAACTTGACATCTTTCCCGCTACTTCTCCTCCGTCTCAGGTCGACTTGTGGTCGGGACGCGCTCGACTGGAGTATCGTCCAAAGTTATGCGGCGGTCATCCTTCCAGTAGACCGCGGCGAATACCGCAGTCGCAAGGAACATGATGCCCGCGAGACATGCGTACATAATGACAAGATTTGGGGTGCGCGCCGCCGGGGCGATTGCCAGGCAGAGCAAGGCAGCTATGCCGGCAGTCAAGAGGAGGACGGCCTGGACCAGCGACTTCATCGAGTCCGGCGCGGCGTCGAACGCATACTTGTATCCCGTGGTGATAGCCAGCACCTCGGCCATGACAATAAGGAAGTAGGTTGGAAGCTGCAGCCAAACGCTTATGTGGTTCGGGCCCCCATCCGCCTCGCTGCATTCGGTGGGGAACTCGTAGCATGGTCCGGCGCTGTAGATGAGCTTCTGCAGGATCGCGGCGTACACCATGGACAGCCCCATGAAGACGCAGCCGACCGTGATCCGCGCCATCGGACCAAAGGGAATACGATACCGGCCGAGTACATTCGAAAGCAGCCACTGGGTCAGTGGAAGCAGAAGCACCACCAGAATGGGATTGATGAACCACGTCAAGTCGTTTGGCAAGCCGTTTGTTTGCATTTGCCCAGCCTGGGTAATGAAGTTGTTTGTACTTTGACTCAGGCATATCCATGCAACGATAAAGATGAGTCTGTCCAGGAGTTAGTTTTGGATAGTAGGCAGGAGAACAGAACCATTGGGCTCCTCGCTTACAGGACACGGCATATATTGAGCACTTGTTTGACACTGTCCAGGTCTTCGTCGTTTCCAACGCCATCATCCGCTTCGGGCGACTCCTGTGCCGACCCTCTTCTTAGTCTCGACCGAATTTGTCGCGTCACCAAGTGTGAGAACGCTTTACTCTTCGCAAGCAAGGCGTTTTCTTTCGGGGTTATGCAGACTGCAACATATTAGCTACGCTGCAAGAAGTGGGAGAAGCCGCAGTGGTCAAGTACTGAAGGCGTTACGACCCAGAATCAGCGTCAATGGGGAAATCCATAACCCGCAGAGTGGGAGCAGGAAAGCGGCCCAGAATCCGTAATGTAGCTCCAAAAACGTTGTAGCAATGCCTGATATAGCCCCAATGTTGAGCCCCCTATGGATAGATTCGGTTAGTGTCGAAAGAAAGAAAACGACCATATGAAAACCGGGGTTCATACCAGTAGTTAAGATTATAGACAAACTGCAAAGTCAGATCTCTGTCAGGCATATACACTGTACCGTCCTTTCTGGTTATCAGACCCTGGCTCGCTTCGACGTACTGATCCCCTTGTACACAGTCAATGAGATGTCTTCAAAGGAGAGGACGTCCGCTTGCCATGATCGTACCGATGAAAGCGCTGACGGTGGACTGGAAACCACCCGCGCCGACAGCGAGGAGTATCAAAGAGACTGCGAATCCGGCGGGTGCGGCTCCATGTTCTATCGCCGTCGGGATCGATATGATAACGAGAAGTAGATTACCGAGCAGGTACGTCCTATGATGAGTCAATCGAGCTGTAGGGGTGAGAACTTGAAGAGACGACATCCAACTTACAGCGAGCATATGACCAGGAGTTTATAGCGGCCCAACCACCCATCAGCCGCTATCGCGCCACACACCGCCATGATCATCTGGAAGAAGAAGAAGCCATTGGTGATGGCCGTTGCGGCAGCCTGGCCGAGGCCGAGCACTCCAGGGCGCTCATTGTCGCCCGACTTGTACGAGTTCTGGACATAGTTTTCTCGAGCAGTTCAGTTAGCCAGCATCCGAGGAGAATTTGCAAATGGGACGACCACCCTGAAGAGCATGTTCTTACGGAAAGGAACTGTGAGGCCGTAGTAACTGAATCGCTCTGCGACATTGACGATAATGGCGAAGTAGACGCGGAACGGCAGACGGTCGATCCCAAGTGGTACGTTGCCGATGCTGGCGGGTCTCGGCTCGGTCGACATTTCCACCGTTTCAAATGTCGACTGAGCGAGTCACGGTAGGACCTTAGGAAGACGAAAAGCGTCGAATTGCAGCAGCAAGCATATAGGACCCGCTTGGTGTGAAAGCGGATTATAGATTCAGGACGATGAAAAGAAAAGGAAGGGTATCCCCGGACCTTGAATTTGAGTCGGCATCGGCAAGCCACTACTGTCCGTTGCGAATCTCGCGCAGCGAATTTGCGGCCACACCGCAGAGGCTTCGAGCGGCCTATTACATATCCGGGACGGGTCCAGAGTCGCTATGCTACGCTGTTATCAATGTAGCTCTGTGTACCAGTAGAGAAGAGTGGTACTTATATCCCATGTAAATTTGGGTGCTAGTGATAATACCTTGCTTCATAGGTGGTCATCCTTTGGCTTGCGGTTGGTCTACTCCATTTTCGTGCGTATGCAGTTAGTTGAGGCGCAAATTCGCGATCAAGGTGATAGCACCCCTTACAGGGTTAGCATTGTGGGGGTCCAATTCGCGACCTAGGTGATAGCACCCCTTGCAGGGTTAGCATTGTGGGGTGCACACGTACCTTCAGTGCTTACATCTATACTTCCTAAGTACTCGGTAAGTCCCTAGGGTAGACACTTACTCAAGTACTTAACTACCTATGGATATACTTGGATGGGTACTTGAGTACCCAAGCTCACATCCCTTACACCCCTCCGCTTGACATCTCACGCCCTTCGCGCTGACGAATCCTTCGCGCTGCATCAGGAGGACTAGTGTAAGTTTTTCTGGTGAGTACTTCGGAATATGTCCAGGGTTTCTAGTGTCGAGGTGGCGGTCGGTCTAGTTCCTGGCTCGGGCCGAGCGACATTAGCTCCATGTAGTCCGAAAATGACGGCAATCAGAGTCCCGTTTCCGAGTCAGGGAATCACGGGTGGTGCGTTATTGCCGACTAGCTGGGGGGTGCGGAGCACTTCCCATATACGGAAAGGTCCCCTTCTGATCGGCATATATATGTCCGTGGCTAAGTTACTGAAAGCTGTACGCGTGATATAATATACGTAACTAGCTAAATATAATTATATAATTAATATCCTATATATTAAATAATTATAAATTTTATAAATTTTATAAATTTTATAAATTTTATAAATTTTATTTAAATAATTATAAATTATATATATTCTTAATAAATATAATAACCGTATTATTTACGTTTTTAATTATTTATAAGGAACTTGAAAATTAAAATGGGTTTAAAAAACAATTTAATTTTAAACCCCGATTTTTTTAAATAATTTAAACAATTAATTTATTTTTTAGGAAATTATATACGTTAACAGGGCCGATTAAATAAGTTGTATAATAAGTATACTTAAAATAATACCAGAAAATAAAAAAATGTACGTTTAAAGCTTACCGGTATATCTTTATAAAATCCGAAAATATAAAAATTTCCGCAAACATATTAAAACATTACGAAATAAATCCTGGAATTTATATTTCTAACGATTAAAAAAAGTACTTTTTTTTTCTTTATTTTTTAGAAAAAAACGTACGAATATAATACGTTAAGCAGGTTTAATCTGATAATGTGACGGCTGACTGGCTTAACTAATTATTAAACCCTAGTCGTACGGTTTATGTTGGCAGTAGTATTATGGGAAACTGAGTAATAGGTTGAAGGTATAATTATGTTTGGTAATAATAGATATTAAAGGTAATTTGGGTAACCAAGTTATATTATAAGCTGGTATTATTTAGATTATAAAAAAATAATAAGCGTATATATATTACTTTTGGTTTAAAGTATTTAAGCGGCTTAAATTTTAAATTCGTTAAAACTTTTAAGCTTATCGTAAGTTTAAGGTGCTTAAGGTATTAAGGTTTTTAAAAATTTTAAGCCGGTTACGTAATTTAAGCCTACGTCGGAAATAAGTTTTAAACTTTCAGACCGTTTATTTTTAGGCTAAATTTTTAAGTTATAATACGATTTTTTTTTTAAGATTTTTGTTTTTAAAAATTAATTATTTATCGTATTTATTTAATAAATAACTTTTTTTTTATATATTATTTTTAGGTTATTTTAATTATTATATTTAATCGTATCGAAAAATAAAGATTTTTTAAACGTAATAACGTTTTAATTTAATCGAAACGGATCGAAATTTTTAATTTTGTTATATTTTTTTATATTTCGTATTTTTGTTATATATTTAAAAAAAAAAATTATAAAATTTATTTTAATTCCGGAAAATGTTTTCGTTATATTAAATATGGTAATTTTTATAATTTGTTTAATTTTTTTATTTTTAAATATTAATAATTTTTAGATAAAAAAAAAATAATTAAAGCGTAAAAAAAAATAGGTACGAAAAGTTTTTTATTTTGCCGTTAATAAATTAGACCGTTTTTAAAAATAACGTAAGATTTTATGCCGTCGTAAAATTAAAATGTTACGTTATAATATTCGGGATACGGAGGTAATAAAGAAGTTTAAACGATTAAAAAAAGCATAATAATAGTTGGAAACCGAATTAACCGTTTTTATATAAACCGTTTTTTTTGTTAATTAATTATTAAATTAAGACGTATTTAATCCTGGTATTTTTGGTATTACTAATAAAAGTTTTTTAATAAATATCACGTTTCCGTAAAATTTTTTATAAATTTTTACGTATTTTTTAATTTTAGGTAATTTTTTTATTTAACTAAATATTATTTTTTTCCGTTTTTTTTTTTAATTTCGAAAATTTTTTAAATTTTTTATATTAATACGTTTTTTATTACCTTTTTTTTTAATCTTATTTAAATTTAAATTATATTTATTATTAACTTTAATAAGGAAGTATAAAAAACGGGATAAAATTTAATTTTAAAAAATAATTTTAATTAATAATTATTTTTTAAATTTTTTTTAACGATTTTATATGATTTAATATATTTAAAATCGAATTTTTTGTTGGATTTTTTAATTTAAATATTTTTGGTAACTAAATAAATATTTTTTTTTTGGAAAATTAATTTTTTTAACCTTTTTTGGTTATAATATTTTTATATTTAAGTACGTACGAATTTAAGTTTTATTTTTATTTGTATATATAATTATTTAAATTATTTTAAAATAAAAATAATTTTAATATTAATTAATCTTTTTTTTTATAAATTTCGGTAAATTTTCGGCATAAAACCGAAATTAACGTTAATTAATATTATTTTAATATTTTCGTAATAATTTATATTATATATTAATTAAGTTATTAATAATTTTTTAACTTAATTATTTTGTTCGTAATTAATATAATACCGTAAGTAAGTTTTAAATATTTAGTTAATTTTTTTTATTTAGTTATTTATTTATAATTTAAAAACGTTAAAAAATTTATAGTTTAATTTTAATTATATTATAAAATTTTTATTAAAATTTTAAAATAAATATAATTTTTTTATCGGATATTATTTTTATTAAAAATTCGTATATATTAATAAGGTATTTTAAAAAAATATACGTTAATTATTTTATATCCGTATTTTCGTTAAATAATAAAAAATAAAAAAACTTTATAAATCGATTTACGATTATAAAAATATTATCGTAATATATTTTTATTATTAGGTTTTTTAATAATGGTAATTTAATAATAAAATTAAAAATAATTAAATTTTATAATTATTTTGCGATTAATAATAATTATAGTTTTCCGTATGGTTTATGGCGTCGTATTTTAATTTTATTATATAAATTATACCTTTATAAAATTTTTTTAATTATTAATTTTATTCCGGGGAAATAATATATACGTTATAATCGTTCCATAATTTTGTAAATTTTAAAATATTTATATAATTAATATTCGTATATTTCGTACGTTAGTTTTTTTTAATATTTTTTTAATATTTATATTTTATCGGTTTTTTCTTTTTTTAATAATTAATCGTTATATTATTAAATTTTTTTGGTATAAATTAAATATTATCCTTTTAATTATCGTAATTTATTATATTTTTTTTTTTTTCGTTAAATTAAATATTTAATATAAAAGTTTTACATTTTTTTTTTAAATTTGGTTATTTATTAAAAATATTCGTTTTATTATTTTTTAATTTTTTTTATATATAATAACGAAATTAAACTTTAAAAAATATTTTACGTAACGGAATTATCGTTTTATTAATTTTCGGATAATAATAAACCGGATAAAATTTTTATAATTTATATATATTTTAACCTAATATAAGTTTTTTTTAAAATAATATTTAAATTTTTTAAAAACGTTAATAATAATTAGGAATTTTTTATTTAGGATAACGTAATTTAATTTAATTTTTTTTAGTTTATAAAAATAAAACGTAATAAAATATAAATTATTTTAATTATTTTTATATCCGGTTATTACGTTTAATATATAATCCGAAATATCGGTTTTTAATTTTACGGAACGGTTTAAATTATATATAATTAATATTAATTCGTTAATAATCACGTTTTTAATTTATTAAAAAGTTTTTCTTATTTCGGTTATTTATTAAAATTCCGTTTTTTTTTAATTCAATTAAATAAAAATATTACGATCTTATTAAAATTACGAATAAACTTCCGGTAATAATTAACAAATTTAAAAAAAATTTAAATTTTAATAATTATAATAAATATTTTTATTTTTAAATTGTTGTTATTTTTTTAAAATTTATTTTAATATATTTTAGGATAAATTACGTATTTTAAATATAATATTTTTATTTATAAAATTCGTTTTTTTCGGCATTAATTAAAAAATTAACGTTTTATAAAATTTAAAAAATTTTATAAACGTATTTTTTATATTTCTTTTTGAATTTAAATAAATAAAAATATTATCGAAATAATAAATAACAAAAATATTAAAATATTTACGTAATACGTAATTAATTATTTTTTAAAACGTTACGGATACGTTAATAAGTCCGAATAATATTATTAAATATTCGTATAATTTATATTTGGTTTTAAAGGCCGTTTTTTATTCGTTTTCTGGTTTATTAAGGATCAAATTATATTTATTACGTAAATTTAAAATAATAAATTACTTAATTTTATAAAAGCAATTTTTTATTTCGGTAATTAAAAATAAAAATATACGATCCTTAATTATAATATCGTTTAATTATCGGCAATCGATTATTAACCGTAATTTTGTATTTTTTTTTTTGGATACGAAAAATATAAAATATTTTGCTAATAATTTAAAATATTTAATATATCCTTTTCGTAATTTATTTTCGAAATATTTTTGTAATATATATAGTTTTTGTTAATTTAAGTTATATATAAGGTAAAAAGTAATTATTTTATTATTTTTTAAAATTATTTCGTAATTTTATTTATTATATTTTGATAATCCCGTTTCGATTTATTCTTTAAAAAGTTATTCGTATTTATAATATTATAATAATGTTTTAAATATTTTTTTTAACTTTTAAGGCTAGTATTATAAATCGTCATTTATTTCGTATAGCCGTATTTTAATAATGGTAATAACGTATCGTATATATTTATTTTACCTTTTTTTTTATATATATCGTATTTTTTTAGGTAATAAGGTTTTTGTTATATTTTTATATTTATATTTATTATCGTCGTTATTAGTTAAATAATAAAATCTTTTTTTTAAATCGTTTTTATCGACGGAAAGTAAAATAAACTTTATTTAATTAGTTTTTTAATTAATTAAAAAGTTATATTAATATAGCTATTTTTTGCCGAAAATTATATCGTAATTTCGTATTAAAATAATATCGAAATTAACGGTTTATTTTCGTTCTTAAATATAAGTTTTAAAATAATTAATTTTGCGGTTAACCTATCCGTTATTATAAATAAATTT
The DNA here is from genome assembly GCA_004155925.1 of Monosporascus sp. MG133. Taxonomy (NCBI): domain Eukaryota; kingdom Fungi; phylum Ascomycota; class Sordariomycetes; order Xylariales; genus Monosporascus; species Monosporascus sp. MG133. The sequence goes on from QJNX01000281.1 coordinate 10,236, forward strand.
GATACTTTCGGCATTTTTAACTTTATAAAGTTCGGTTTTATTTTTTTATAATAAACGTAATTCGTTAATTACTTCCGGTTTGATATAATTCGGATCGGTTCCGTAATTTATTATAACGGTATACTATTTTTTTCTAATTCGTATGTTAATTATAATAGGAAATTTTTTTATCCTTTTCGTTATCGTATATAAAGCTTTTTTAAAAGGTATATATTAATTTTTTTTATTTTTTTTAATTTGTAACTTTTTTATAGGTAACGTTTATTTTTTGGGCCCATTTTTAACTTTTTAATACGTTTTTAGTTTTTTCGGTTAATTTGTTAAATTTTTTTAATTAACCTTTTTAATATCGCAACTAAACCTTAAATTTAAAAAATTATATATAAAATTTTTTTTATCGGATATATATTAATTTTTCTAAATAATATTTTTGTTACTATTATGTATTATATTACGTTATATTTTTTTGGCGTTTTTGGATTTTTTTTTTAGTTTACGTTTTTCGTTAAGTTTTTTGGTAAATAATAATTTAAATCGTAAGTTACAGATAATTTTTCGTAAAATTTTTATAACGGTTTGGTATATTTATTTTTTTTATATTTTGTAATCGTACTATTCGTAATAATATATAAGGTTTTATTCGGGATAATTTTTTCCTTTTGGCTAACTTCCCTTTACCATAAGGGTATTAATAATATCTTATATGGCTATAATACGTAAATATCGGTATTACTTTTAATCCCTGATATTTTCTTTTATTTAGTTTTCGAAATCGAACCTTTATTAATATATACGCGTAAATTATTATTAAATATATTTTTGTTATTTTTAATATCGGAAGTAATAAGTTTTTATGCAATAAATAACGTATAATTTCTTATATCGATCGGATTTTTCTGGATATAAAGTTTTATTTTAACCTTAATATTCCTTAATCCATTTATTTAATTTTTATTATTTTTGTCGTTATTATTTTTTTTATTATGTACGAAATATTAATTTTTCCGGTATTAACTTTTTCTATTTTTTATGTTTTCGTAATTATTAAGTAACCGTTAATCCGGTCGTAATAACGTATTATCGGATAATTATAACTTACAAAAATATTTTAATTTTTTATAACCTTTTTCGTATTTTTAGGGATAAGTTAAAGTTTTTCTTTTTTTTAATTATATCGAAAATAACGGTTTTTTTATTTTTTGGTTATCCCTTAAGTACCGGGATTTATCTATTATATTATTTTTTGGGGGCCTTACATTAACTTCTGATATGGCCCATCTTATTATAATTATAGCATTTAATTTGGCTCCAGTTTTCTTTTTATATTATCCCCAATTTTATAAATTTTGGAACCGTTTTATAGGTAATAAAAAATATATTATACTTCCTAATCTGGTTAGTTTTCGTAAATTTAAGTTTAAAAATAAATTATCCTTTTTATTTTTATCGTCGTTTATATTATTAATTATCGATTTTAACCGCCTTTATAATATATTTATTTAAAGTAATAAAACGTATTATTTTAATAATTTCGTTTTTAATATCGTTTTTTAAATTTTTATAAAAAATATCGATTAAATTATTATTTTTTTCGTTTATTTATTTTGTTTTAACCATAAAGTTTTTAGACGTTATTACATATTTAAACGTTAATTTTTTTTATTTTAAGTCGAAAATTTTTTATATTACGGTTTTTTTTATTTAAATTTTTAAAATTAATTTTTAATTTTTTTTCGAAATTAATGTAATATTAAAAAAAAATTTTAGTAATTTACTACTAATCCGATTTTTTATTTTTTAAGTAATTCCGTAAAATAAGTTTAAATTAATTTAAGGCGTTTTTTTTTAAAAAATATTACGACCGTAAAAATTTTATTAGTTTCGTTAACGATTTTTTCGAAACGGAAATAAATACGTATTTAGGTAAAAAAGTTTTGTACGTTATTTTTTTTGTCGTAAGATTTAAGTTTTTTAAGTTTAATTTTAATTTCGTTAGTTTAAATAATATTAACTTAAACTTTAAAGCATTAAACGGCCTTTTCGAATTTTTTAATCGTATTCTTATATTATTATATGGTAAGTTTTTAAGTATTATCCGATATGTTAACGGTATAATATATTATTTAAAATTTAATTATATTATTAAATAAAAGCTTATAACGTATAACGGCTAATTAATTTAATTAATTATTAAATTTTAATCGTACGATTTATGTTAATAATAATATTATAAAAAATTAAATAATAAATTAAAGGTATAATTACGTTTGGTAATAATAAATATTAAAAGTAATTTAAATAATTAAGTTATATTATAAGTTAATATTATTTAAATTATAAAAAAATAATAAACGTATATATATTACTTTTGGTTTAAGATATTTCAGCGGTTTAAACCTTCAAGTTCGTTAAAATCTTTAAGCCTATCGTAAACTTAAGGTACTTAAGGCGTTAAGGTCTTTAGAACCTTTAAACCAGTTACGTAATCTGGGCCCACGTCGGAAACAAGTTTCAGATTTTCCGACCGTTTATCTTTGGGCCAAGCCCTCAGGTCATAACAGATAAGGTATACGCTAATACGTTTATAATTAATATTTGATAAAAAATACTAAAGAATTTAAAAAAATAAATTATAATTTAATAATAATAATAAAATATTTTAAATAAAATCTTTTTAAAAATAAATAAAATTAAAAATAATAAGAACATAATTAATTATTAAAAAATAATAGTTAATTTTTTTAAAGATTAAAGTATTATTTTTAAAATGTTATAAAGTTATTATAAAAAAATTTAAAACGGTTTTAATTAAAAAAAACCTAAAATTTATTAATTATTAATTATAAAATTATGTTTTAAAAAAATGAAAATAAATTAATTATAAAAGTTTTTAAATAAATTAACATATTAATAAATAAAAACGTAATAAGTTAGATAACAAAAGTATTTATTATATAAGATAAAGTGTTATTAATAAGGTATTAAAGCTATATACAAGCTAACGCCTGGTTTACGACAGTAAGTACATATATATACCGTTATCGTAAAAGTATTTATCATAAAATTTATTTAAAATTTATTTAAAATTTATTTATATAATATCTGAATATTATTATATTTTTTAAATAAAGCTTTAAATAATTTCTGGTCCCTATAACTCAGTGGTCGCTAGCCTAGGTGTCCTTTTTTTCGCGCGCTTGCTGCAGGCCTGGGCAACCTTAGCTTGCGACAGGACGGCTGGTTCGAATCCAGTTTGGGATAACGTGCTTTGAGTGGCGCCAAGCCCGTTGTACGGACCATTCTAAGAGCTTCGGTTCCTGTTAGCTAGCAGGGGTGCGCTAGCACTCCATATACGGAAAGGCTCCCTCTGATCGGACCATATTTGTTCCGTGGACAGATTACCTTAAAGTGCAGTACGCGTTTTAAAGCGCCTGTAATTAGTTATATAATAAAACATTATTAATGATTTTTATATCTGATAATTAAAAGTTTTATTGGTTTAATTCGCGTTATTATTAATTAATTAATTATGGTTAAAACGATATAAGTTATATATTAGTAATAATTATTTATATAACTTTTATTAACTATAATAGCGACCGTACCGATAACGTTTATAATTATTTATAGTAATTTTAAGGATTAAGATAAATCTAAGAACGAATATAAAATTAGAATTAAAGGATATAATTTGTAGGAATATATTAACCTTAATTATAACTTTTTATGGTTTATTAAATTTACGCTGCCTGATATAAATTTTTATTTAAAAAAACGATTTTGTTAGTTAACGTAAGAAGTTAATTTATTTTCCGAAAAAGTTATATAAGTCGAAAAAGTTGATCGAACGGGTTATCCGATAAATACTTTCGAAATAGCGACCGAAAGTAAATAAATTAATAACCAGGATTTTACGAATTATATTTATTTAAATTGAAAATATAAAACTTTCCGAAAAACTTTTAATAAATTTATAAAATAAGATTTAGATAATATTTTTTATCGATTAAATAAATGTATTTAAATTTAAATAACGACTTAAAAAGTTAATATATGAAATTATAAAAAACCGGAAAAGTTTATAATAATTAATTACTTATAAATATTAAATACAAATACGAAAAACGATTAAAATAAATTCCGAAAATTATTAAAAAGTTTAATAAATAAATAACGAAATAATAAAAAATTATAGTTTAAGGTTAACGTTATAAAGTTTCCGAAACGATTATACCGGTTATTTAAATAAATTAATTATATATAGCAATAATACCGATTATGTTTAATTAATTAAGTTTATTTATACTTTTTAAGCTGAATAAAAAAAACGATTAATTACTTAAAAGTTTAAATTAGCTTTTTAAATTATTAAATTATAACGAATTTATAATAATTAGGAAAAAATATTAAAATAACGTTCCCGATTTTTTATAAAGCCTTAATAAACTTTTTCGGTTAGGACGATTTGAATTAAAAAAAAAACCAAAAATATTATTAATTAATTATGTAATAAAACCTTAAGAAAGGGCTGAAATAAAATAATTATAAAGGATTTAAAGCGGACTGAAATAATAATAATAATAAACGGAAACGTTAAAAGTTAAATATATAAGGAATTCGGAATAAAACGTACTTAAATTTTAGGTATAAATTACCTTAATATTATTATACGTTCCTTAATAAAATTCTAACAAAATTTAAGTTTAATAAAGCAATTTCGGTATTAATTTAAAACCGGATTATTTCCGATTAATTCTTAAAAAAAAGATTAATTATTGGTGGAAAATTATGGAAAAATTAATTTTTAAAAGGAATAAAATAAATTTTAACGTAATAAGATAAACGTCGCGTTTTATTCTTTAAAAAATTTATTTATTTTAAACTTAAAGTTTACGATAAATATTTTTAACCTTATTAATAAGTTTTTTAATTATAAGATAACGATTTAAGATAACGAAATATACGTAAAGAAAAATTTCGTTCCGATTAATAAATGCGGAAAAATAAATATATTGCTTTAAAACCTTATAAGTCCGAAAATGTTATAATTATATAACGTCACTTATTATAAGAATTTCGTATATAATTTGGTATTTTTTCGGTAATTCCGGAAAAAAGGGTATTAATAAAATAACCGAAATAATAAGAAATTTATTCCAAATAAATTTAATTAATTCGTTATTAAAAATATTAATATAATAATATTTTAAATAATTTTAATAACTTATAAACGAAACATTAATTTATATATAACGAAATTATTAAGAACCAGTAACGGTACGATATAATATTTAAAATTAAAATATTTAAGGTCCGAAATAATCGTTTAATTATAATCTTATATAAAGAAAATGCGCCTAAAAGATTTAATAATGGTCGAATATTAAACATATAATAAAGTAAAAGCTAAAAGGTAAATATACCGAAAGCCGAAAAAAAAAACGTTCCAATTAAGATAACGAATTATTATCGATTTTATAAATTTCGAAAAGAATCCGAAAAAATATAAATATGTTATATTGGTAACCGATAAATATTTATGTTTTATTTAAGATATTTACTTTAAAAATCGAAAATAAAATATATTAATAACGGCATTTAGATATTTTTAAAAAATTTTAAAAAATTAAAATAAGATTTTTCCGTAAATATTTAAATACGATAACGAAATTTTAAAAAATTATTAATTTCGAAATATATTTTTATGACTTTTTTTTACTATTAAACTTAAGCCCTTAATATTATATACGTAAATTTAAAACGGAAATATAAAACGTTTAAGGGATATAATTAAAGAAAGAACGATTACGATACGAAATAATATTAAATTACTTTCGTTTTTAATCGTATATATTTTTAAAATAATAATATATTTATATAATCGTATTTTTAAATTTATTTTTTTTGGGCAAAACTTATACGAAATTTATTATATTTACTTAATATATAAAAACGGTATTATAATATTTAATCGGAAACCTTAATAAATTTACATATAAATATACGGTTATATAGCTTATATTATAATTATTATTATTATAAAAAAAGCAAAACTTTTAAAAATTAAATTTTAAGATATAAATTAATTTTTTCGCCGGTTATTAACTCATAAATATTTACGAAATTTGGAATTCGTTGATTAATAAAATTATTATTATTCGAAACGTATAATTTAACAAAAAAACCACTTTTTTAGGTAATATTAAAAATTTAAAAAATAACCTTTTTTACGTTAAAGAAAATAAATTACGGAAATTATTCAGACAGGTAAAATTACTGAACCAGATTTATACTTACCTTATATATATATAAAAAAAAATAAAAATTTAAACAGAATAATTTAATTACCGGTTAAATAAAAAAAGTAATTCCAAAATAATTTAAACGTACGAAACGTACGGAATAAAAAAAAAGTAAATTTATTCGTATAAAATTAATTACCTTTATACGACCGTTATATTCGAACCATTTCCGTCCTTTAGCTTATTATTTTTACTAACGTTTATTTTAATAATTATTATAATTAACGCGCTAACGGAAAAAATAAAAGTAATCTTAAATTTTTTTCGTTTTATGTAACTTAAAATAATAATAAAACACGAAAGTATTTTACGGATTATAAACTTAAACTTCTTATACGATCCGTATTAAAAAAAATAATTATTGGTACGATTATAAAATATAAAAAACCGTATTTAACGTAAAACGATTAATTTATTTTATTAATATAATCGATAATCGGCTAATTAATAGCGGAAATTTAAGGAAAATAATTACTTAAAATACGTTTTACTTTAATTAAAAAGATTTCGACATTAAAAAATATAATATAATTTTTAAGTCGTACAACCGGATATATAAGCGTAATTTACCGTTATTATTACGAAATTATATAAAGTTAATTATATATCTGTTAAAAAAGTTATTCCGTAAAGCCGAAAAAGCTTATTTATAAAATTATAAAAAGATATAATTTTAAAAAGCCGTTAAATAAACTTTTATTAAAGAAAAGGTTTTAGGGTATATATAAATATATATTTATAAGTTTAATAAATATAATTAATTATAAAAATATAAAATATATTTCGTTATAAGAAATAATTAATAACTTAAAAAATTTTATAATAATATATATATATATATTTTCATTAAAAAGCTATTTCGAATTTTAATTATTATTATAAATAAATTTAATTTAAAACTTAAATAATATAATGTTATAAATATTTTCGTTAACGCGAATTTATTTTACCAAATATTTATAAAAATGCTTTTAAATTACTTATAACGTAATAAAAAAATTTTAATTAAAATGGTATTATATAGATTAAGGAAATTAGCTTTATTATAATAAAAGGATTTTATTAAAGTATTTAAAAATTTTAAACTTAATTCCGTTCTTTACGAATTTTATTATTTTATTCGTTAAAAAAATATTTTTTGTAATCGATATTATTATGGCTTATTATAAAAAAGATTAAAATTTCATTAATTAATTAATTTAATAAATATGGTAACGATATATTTTTATAAAAAATAAAGATTTATAATAATTTTTTAATATTAAAATAAGTAAAATTATACCTAATAAAAAAATTTATTTATCTTAAATTAACTTTATAAATAAACTTTTTAACGTAATTTTTAAAAAATTTTTAAATAATTTTCTAAATACGTTAATAACGGACGTCGAATTATTGCCGAATTTTAATTTAATTTATCCAGGTTCCGTTAACAAATACTTAAAAAAATCGGATTTATTTTATATAAAATAATTAATACGTAATTTAATATAATCTTTATAATATCCCGATTTGCCCGGTTTAATCTAAACCTTAATAATGTATATTATAAAATTATTAATCGAATTATTTTATATTTAATCGAAACCAAAATGTTAAGGTTATAATTTAAGGATAAAAATTCGGTAAATATTTAAAATAATATTTTTTTCGTAAATAATATAATTAATCGAAACAATTTTTAAATTTACTTTATAAAATTATTTAAAAAAATAATAAAATAACGGATAAATAAATACAATATAATAATTATTTTTATAACCGAAACGGAATTATTATTTTTTATGCAAGTTACAAAAAAAATCTTATTTTATTTTCGATAAATTAAAAAATTAAAAATTAACTTAAATATAAAACCTTTAAATACATAATATGATAATTAATAAATTAGACGGCTTATTAATATTAACGTTGCCTTTTTATAAATAAAATTATAATACGTAAATATATATAATTATTAATTTCGAAAAACCGAAAAAAAAAGAATTATAATTAAAATAAAATATTCGCTTACAGATAATATATTAATTAATAAATTAATAAAAACCTTATTATATAAACTTTTTAAATATTTTAAAAAATAATTAAAATTAATAAATATTATAAAAACTTTAAATTAACGGAAAAAAAATTTAAATATTATATTAAATAAAAAATTATTTAATTAAAAAAATTTGCTCGCCGGAGGAAAAGTAAAATAAATAATTACGGCTTTAGGGAATAATAAAAGATAATAATTAACGCCGTAATTGCGCGTTAAAACGTTAAAGGGATATATCAGCTAATAAGGATACGTCAATATTCCATAACGGAAAGGCTCCCTTTAATCGGACCATATTTATTCCGTGAACAGATTACCTTAAAATGCAGTACGCGTTCTAAAGCGCCTGCAACTAGTCATGTAATAAAACATCACTGATAACCCCTATATCTGACAGTTCCTGCAGCGTGGTTGGCGACAATTGGAGCAAGTGGTTGGGGGCGTTGGAGCTTAGCGGGCGGGGCTCTGCAATCAATTAATTGTATACGTAATTAAATATGTTACCGTATCTACGACCGCTACTTGTTTTTCATCCGGCCCGCCTTGGGTACGGTTTTTGGAGTACGTTCTCCGGTCGCGTCATATTACTGGACGTGTATGTACCTAGTACTTAGTACTACCGTAAACCAGGCCTTAGCATGTATATATAGCTTAATACCTTATTAATAACACTTTACTTTATAAATAATCTCCGATTTAACGATACTTTAATTAACTTAATTAAAAAGATTTTTGTTTAACTTTTTAACGAAATGATAAATAGCTTATTACAAAATATATATAAAGTATATTTAATATATTTCTTAACTATTTATTAATATACCATTATAAACTTTCCGTTTTATTCTTTAAAGAATTTATTAATTTTAAACTTAAAAGTTATAATATTTAATTTAAAGTGTAATAATAAATATTTAAACTTTAAATTAATTATATAAGATAACGAAGTATACGTAAGCAAATGTTTCGTTTTAATTAATAAATACGAAAAATTAAACGTATAATTTCGAAACCTTTAAGGTTTAAGAACGTCGCATTTATAAAATGTAACTTATTATAAAGACTTTTAATATTATTTAATATTATATGGATATTTTCGAAAAAACAGTTATTAATAAAATAATTAAATTATTATTAACTTAATAAATAAACCTAATTACGTCGTTATCGAAAATAGTAACGTAAAAATATCTTATATAATCCTTGTTCTTTATAAACGGAATACGAATTTATAAACGAGAGTATCGTTACGTATAAATTATAATACTATATATAAATTATGTTAAAAATATTTAGGCCTTTACATAATATCTTAAAAATGATTTAATACACTAAACGTGGTTTAAAAAGTTATATATTAATTAATTAATAAATATATAATAAATGAAAAATTAAAAGTATATAGGTTTTAAGTTTAAAAATAATATTTTAATTAAGATAAAAATTTATTATTTACTTTATAAATTTAAAAGAAAAGTTAAAATTATAAACACGTTATATATAATATTAATAAATATTTAAAACTTATTTAAAAGATTTAGTTTGAAAATCGGAAATAAAATGTATTAATTATAACATTTTAATATCTTTTAAAAATTTTAAGAAATTAAATAAATTATATAATAATTATTTAATTATGTTAACAAAGTTTTTAATTTCTTAGTTCGAACTATCTTTTAATTGTTCTTAAATTATTAGGCTTATATTTTTAACACCGTATACTTAAATTTAAAACCGAAATCTGAATACTTAATGGTATAATTAAAAAACAAACGAGTTTAACAGAAAATAACTTTAAGTTATTTATAGTTTTAATGCTTGATATTTTGAAAACGATAATATACTTTTATAACCGTTTACTTAAATAGGTATTTCTTTTATAAAACCGATATAAGGTTTCTTATATTTGCTTAATATATAAAAACTGTATTATAATATTTAATTAACAAGTTTTAAAAACTTTTAATAAATTTATAATTTATGATATATGTTATAATACTAATTATTAAAAATAAAAGAAGAACTGGTAAAATTTAAAATTTAAGCTTTAAATTAATTACTTTATCAGTTCCGGATTTATAAATATTTCCGAAATTTAAAATAAGTTAATTAATAAGGTCACGGTTATTCGAAACGCATAATTTAACGAAGAAATGACCATTTCCGGTAATATTAATAATCTTAAAAATAATTTCTTAAACGTTACCGAAAATTAATTAAAAGACATAATTAACCAAGCTAACAATTTCTTATATAAATATGAAAGGAAATTAAAGCTTAAGCAGAAAATTTCAGTTATGGGCTGGATGGAAAATAATTCTAAAAAGGTAGTAGTGTAAAAAACGTACGGAAAGAATTATCCTATTCGTAAAAGATGAATTATCCTTATACGACCGTTATGTTTGAATTATTTCCGTTTTCTTCAGATTACTACTGCCGTTAATATTTACTATAAGACTTGTTATAATTATTATGTTAGCGGAAAGAATAAAGGCAACTTTTGTACAGCAGCAACTTAGCCAATAAATAAAACCTACTTTAAAGAAACCTTTTATATTATTATTAATAAAGCGATTACTTAATTTACAGGAAATAAATTTATTAAACCGTTATAAAGCGCTTATAAAGGATAATGAATAATTTATATTTTCGACCAGCCTTTATAGAAAACTTTGAAACACAACTGAATATAAAGGAGAAGGTTTAATAATAAGGAGAATATATAGTCTAATACGAAGATTAATACTAAACCTAAAACGACGATAATTAAACGAGCTAGATTATGTTATAAAGAGATTTCTATATATAAATCTTTAATTTTAAAACTTAACTACGTTAATATAAAACATAGTTAAAATAACTATAAAAACTTAATAGGTAAAATTAAAAGTATTATAAAGTTAAAAAAGCTTAGAATATAAATATTATTTATAAAAAGATTATAAAAAAAAATTAAAAGGGTTTAAAAGAAGGTTTTAAGGTTATTTTAGAAATAAATATAAAGAGCATAAAAGAAACTTTAATATATATTAAATTAAGAATTTAAAAAGATTTATATTATAATAGTAAATTATAATACTGATACGAATTATATTACATTTAAGATATTATATAAATTATGACTATAAAAAAAGGATAAATGTAAACCTGACGAAATAAATAATGAAAAGAGTTGAATCTTTATTTAAAATAATAAAGAAATTAAAAATATATTTATATATTTTGAAATTTAGCTTAATAAACTTTTTTAAAAAAACCTTTAAATCGGGGTTCTTCTAATAGCGATTTTTAAGGAGATATCCAAATAGGTATTCTGAAAATGTAACACTTTAATAAAAAAAATATCTAAGTAAAATCTTTTTATCCTTTCTTAATAAAGGCGGTTTAAGGATGTAGTTTCACTGTTTAATTAACGATAATAATAGGTATAAGCGTATGCACACGATTAATGGTTTGTGGTTAAGAAGGATAGAAAAAGGAGAACACTGATAGATTATATAGATACGAAGAATTATTTTTAAAATGTTACGAATAAATTTATAAATTAAGTTTAAAAAAACGAAAAAAGGATTATATAAGCCTTATAATCCGAATGAAATCCAATTATACACGTTACGCGATTAACCTTAAAGAAAACTTAAGCTATTGTTATATGTAGCCTTTTTTAACCTTTTTATAAGGTATTTAATTATACTTATTTAAAAGAACCCACTCCTTATTATTAATTATATGGTATTTAAGGATATTATCGTTAAGAATAAACCCCTTAACGTTAATTAGAACATTAAAAAACAATTATAAAGAACTAAATACTTTATAACTTAGATTTTTAAAAAACGTTTTTATTTTAATATGTGTTAAAGTAAATAAACAATTAAAAATATCAGTTAAAATAAACCACAAGTTTTACAAATACCAGACAGAGCTTTTTAAATTTTTAAATATACCAGCAACCTTTTAACAATTAATTAATTACGTACTTTAAAAGTACTTTCATATTTTCACCTTATGTTATCTTATTAATATTTATACGTTTTCGAAAACTAGTAATAATAATAAACTACGTTTATAAACACTTTTAACATTTAGAAGATTTACACGTTAAACTAGATTTAAAAGGAAGCAAGTATTCTATTAAAAGAATATAATAGTTAGGGTATTCTTATTTTTAAAAATATTAAAATAAGATTTTGTCTTTGAAAATAGTTATATTTCACATACTAAATACCTACTGCTCTTAAGAAATGCTTTTCAATTTTTAGATTTGTAAATTACTATTAATGCTTTATTTCAAAGACTAAGAAAAGCGGTTGATTCATATTAAATGAATTAAAAATTAGGAGAAATTTCAATATATAATAGCAGTAAAAACCGGTTCAAAAAATTAATAATACGGTTATTAACGAACCAGCACCAATTATATACGATATATTTTATCGGGTTAAATTGAAAGTTAATTCTTAAATCTACGCATTAAATATAAGAATAAAATATGGTAATAGTTAACGTAACTTACATCTTATTATATTTCATTTTATAAGTTAAAAGTGGTTAATGTTAATTATATTAGTTTTAATGAAGTTGTTATAGCTACTGTTACTTTTATTAATTATGTAATAATTGCTTTAAAAAATTATTTTAAATTATAATATATGCTGATTATAACAACCTTATTTCATCTAGTTTAACTCGAGCGTTAATGAAGTAATCATGTCAATGTATTAAATCCGATTTTATGCTTCATATGTTATTATTTACTGCTAAAGATTAAAGAGATATAATGTAAATGCTGTAATAAAAGAATTAAATTTAGAAAAGAAATTAATTAAGGATAAATAGCAAGTTTTCGATAAAACCTTTAAAACATATATAAGATAAAGCCAGATTATTACAACTAGGACAGTTATTTTTAGTTTATATTTACAAATATAATAGTAGAATAATAGCTTCTTTAAGAATTAAATAGTAAACCAACGTCAGATTTAAATAAGGAGTAAAAGCTTTAAAGAGATATATATATCATTATTAATTATACGAATGCTTAAGAATTTATTACACTTTAAAAGGGATATAACCTACCTATTACTTATATTAATTATAATTAATATTAAAAAACTTTTTGCCTTATTATAATAGTTATGACAAAATAGTTGTTAAATAATATCTAATGCAGAGATCTTTTTAATAAAGACGTTATTATATAGATAAAATTAAATTAAATAATATACTACTACCTTAAAACTTATATTTTATTAAAACCTATCTTTTTCCTAAAGCGAGCTTTTACTTACGTTAATCTTTGTCACAATTCCGAAAGGCCTCTTAATCGGAAATAACCTGGTAAATTATTGTTTATAAAATCCTAGTTTATAATATTTTGAAATTCAAATTCTTAAAATTTAACTTCGTTATTTCTTTTCTAGGTTAATTAGTAATACTTTTATGAAATCTGTATATTGGGAACAAGTTGGATTAAACATTAGTCATCATTATTTTTATAAATTGCATCGTATTTTAAAAAAATAGTACAACTTATAACTAATCTTTAAAGGAAAATATTTGAAATCGATAATAATATCAATAACTCTAATTCGTCCGAGAACTTTATAAGAACTCTATAACGTAAATAAGATAATATCTGTAAAATATTTATTATTATAAATTGCTGGTAGCGTATACTTAAAATTACGCGGCACATTATCTTAATTAACAGCGTTTCAAACAGATAATCTAAGATTAAATGTTGTTACTTCGTTATCGTATTAATATTTCCCTTTTAACCGTAAATACGATCGAAATTAATAAGGTCCGTGAAACCTTTTATATGGATTTAAGGTTTATCTTTAAGGTTCACTTTTATAGTTTATCTTTAAAGTTTATCTTTAAGATTTATTCCTAATGTTTATCTTCAATGTTTATCTCTGAAGCTTATTATAACTAACGGGCAAAACTTTTATTAACCTGGAAGCTTCTCAGCATCAACGCATATAGGCCTCTTAAACCGACATTAATCGAAAATTTAAGTATTTACGGAGGCTCAGCAGTCGACTTTAAAGGAAGGCTTTACGGGACTAAAGTATATAAGTTATTTTAATTGAAAAATCATTATTGATTATTATATTCCACCATATTAGGTATAATATTTATCGGATAAAGTACATCTTATAATAACGTTCTTTATATATAGCTCAGCCTGAGATTAAGGGTTGAACTTATATCAACATTTTATAAAATATACGGAAAACTGTAATTATTACTAATTATAAAACGAGCGTAAAGTTTTATATTAATGAAGTTTATTATACAACTTTTTTTATTAAAGAAAGGTATTAGCGGCCGCATATTACGAGAGTACTCTTGATGATATAAACTAATTTGCGGGAATCCTTTATTTTTACTATTTACTAATATTATAAGAATAAAATAATATATAACGTACCATATAAGCCTATAAACAAAATAAGCTTGTAAGACGTTTTTAAGCACCTTATAAGAACAATTTGAATTGATTTACTATAATATATTAAATTCAAAAATATTAATCGGATTTTCTTATATTAAACGTAGCTGTAAGAATCTCATGTACAGGTACTATATTTGGACTAGCTGTAAATAATATATTTCGGGTTTTCATTTGAACTCTGTTACGACAATTATCTTTAGCCGTTATAAACTGTATTTTTTACCACCCCTTTCTCTTTCGCCTAAAAATATACTTTTTTATATGTATTAAATATTCCATTTTTAAAAAAATTTTCCCTTTTAATTTCCAAACGTTAACTTAAATATACTTCGTTTTATACAATTACGTAACTCTTTCCGTATAAAAATCATTATGTATAAAAGTAATAAGTCACTTTTTATCAAAGAATTAACGTATTTAATCGTTTTTGTCAGCAAGTTATGCTAGTAGTTTTAATTTTCTTTTTACAAAATTTAATTTATTTAATTACTTTACGATTATTTTTACGGATTTTTACATGGAAGAAAACAATAAAACCGACGGAAATAAGAAATAAAACTGTAAGTATGAATATAACCGGAAGAACTTTAATTTGAAAAGAACGTTATTAAAATCGTATAAAATAAATTAAACTTTTTAAAAACGCTATTTAATGTTATCAAACGTCATGACAACTTTTAAACGGGTTTTACAAATAGAATTTGGTTTTCTCGCAATATAAATGAAATAGGTTTTATTTTATTTTTATTTATATAATAAACAAACGCGTTTGAAAAGAGGGGAATACTAAACGTGAAAAGGGTAAAGCGGATAAAAGAAAGAAAATGTAAAACATAATAATACCGTTATTTAGGCAACATCTTTCGAGTTTTATCCGATAATAATTTTTATAACGGTCGAAAATAAAAAAAACGTCTCGTTTCTTATAGATATTTAAGTATATTTATTAAAACATTATTTTCAACTTATATTAAAATTATTTGTTATTTAAGTATCATAACTAACCTTACGCTTCGCATTACTTTATAATTAATAAGCATTATAAACAAAATAAAGGTTTGTTACTATTTTTAACTTTTATGCTTAATGTTTTAACAGCGTTATAAAAAGCTTCTTTTATTAAAGTTATAAATATCTTTTTCTTACGATTTTATATATTAAAATTAAAATATAAGCAAAATATAATTATTAACTTGATATCGTTAAATTTTTCTCTTCTATTTTTAACTAATCCTTATTACGATTAGAATATATTTTATATAATCTTTAACGTTAAATAAAGTTCGATACGTATTTAATTCTGATGCATATGTTAATAGGTTAAGTAAATAGTAAATGCGGTATATCTTTACTATATTAAAGTTAGATAAGACAAGTTTACGGACTTAAGTTCTGGTTTTTGTAATTATATACCTTTTCTTACTCGGCGTTAATTTTCCCCAATTAGAAATATTATCTATTTGGATATATCGAATATATTATTTTTCTTTTATAATAAATCGAAAACGTTAGATATATAAGATTAAGTTCAATTAAGGTATCTAGCTATATACAGGCTGACGCCTATACGAGGTTATATTATATACGTATGTACACGTTTAGTTATACGACGCGGTCGGAGAGCACATTCCAAAACCGTACCTATAGGCGGGCCGGATGCAAAACCAGTAGGGGTCGAGATATGATAAAAAACGTAAATACGTACAAGATATTTCGATTAGAGAAACATTATATATAAAATATAAGATTTAAAATTAGGTTTTAGATTAATTGTATAACATGTTATATAAGTACTCCGGACGGTTTTTAACACCTCGTAATAATAAGGTTAAATAAGATAATAATAATATATTATATCAGTTTAAATTAATCGGAATTTATTTTATTAAAGGCTTTCATAATTTCTTTATAAAAACGCGTATTATATCCGGGCTTGCCGAAAACGCTATACTTCCGTTGATATTAATTTTTTATCGCGACCTTTTCTAGCCATTATTTATTTTATTTTTATACTACTTCTTTTTTAAGCTAAAAAAGCTTTTCGCTTTAATAAAACAAGTATTCCTCTTTTATAAAATGTTTAATTATAATCCTTTAACCAATGCTTAAAATATAATTCGTTTCGCGTAATTAGACCTTTTTTTCTTACGAAACGGCGTTATATAAAAATAACATATATTCTTTTATTATAAAAGCAACGGATTTATGTATTCTTATCAGCAGTTTACCTTATTAATCTTTAATTTCCTTTTACAAGTAACGCCTTTATTTTATTATCTTCCGGGTTTTTCTAAGAGCTTTCGCGAATAAGAAAATAAAGTAGGCGGAAGTTACTAGAAAGACGGTCCACGTGAATATAACTGAAGAAATTTCGAGCTCGGAAAAACTTTAGTAAAAGCGAATAAAACAAGGCCAATTTCCGCAAGACAAGATTTAATATTATCGGATATGATAACAGCTTAAAACGTATTATAAACAAGAAAATCGATTTTAATAATATGGATATAATCATATAATTATAAGGTTTCGATATATACAGAATAAACGCGTTTTAAATAAAATTTAAATAAATCGAAAAGTTAAAGTGGATATAAAAAATAAGTAAAGATATAAAATGTAATAATGTAATAATTAAAGTAATATTTTTAAATGTGTTTAAAATAATAGATTTTGTAATTATTCAGATTAAAAAACGTCTCTCAACATTTATACGTCTTGGAATATATTTATCAAAATATTAAATTTATTTTCAACTTATGTTCTTTATTATCTAATTATTATTTCGTAATATTAATATTTAATCCGTTATTAATCATATATTATTACTTTATTAAAATTTAAAATAATATTTTCTTAATAGAATAATAAATGACCACATACTTTAAACTTAAAAACTAATAACTTCAGTAAATACAACTTAATTTTTATTGGCCTATTATATTAATATAAATCTATTGCGTTTTCTAAGATTAATAAATATTATATCCGTTATTATAAAAAAGTTTGTTAAATATTTAATGCCGTCGAAGTTCTAAATATTCTTTTTTACGATGCTATATTATCCGATAATAACCCGAATAAGTTCGAATTACTTACGAAATATTTTTTACCTTTTTTTATAAAGCCCGGTAATTATTAGTTTTCAGACTAAATACGGTTAGAATTTTTATTGCCGTTTAATATAATTTAACGCCAAATTAACTCCGACGCGTTCTGTAACGCACTAAGTAAATAGTATATTACATGTGTTATTAACGAATTAAATCTGGATAAAAAGTCTCTGCGAATGTAAATCAAAGATTCTATTAATAAACAATACTTTTCGATAGGCGTTAATTTTCGTAATTTGGATATACAATTATTATATAAATGTATATTGGTATATCGTTTACATAAAGTAAATTACCCGATGTTATATATAAAACTAAATATCGCATAATTAAGTTTAAAGTTTCTTTCCCTAACCTAAGCGGCTAAGTTTGTTCTGTTTGTTTTAAAAGCCGTTCAATATTAGGAATTTTAAGAATTAATTAATTAAATTTCGGTAATTGAAATATGGCAAAGCCGTCTAAGTATTATGCATCCGGAGTACATATATAAGGTGTTGACTTAAATAATAAAATTCATTTCTTGTTCTTTTATAAAAAGTTTTATATTATTAATGTTTAGAACTGAATAGTTAAAGATGGATAACTAAAGAATGAATAAAAGCGGGCTAGGAGCTTGTTCAGCTTGCAAGCCTATATAATACGTTATATCTCTTTAAAAAATATTTTTAATCTAATTAAAATATCTGAAAGACAAAATTTCCCATAGAGATATTACAGGGTTTTTAAAGTTTTATTAAGGTTTAATATTATGAATAAGTTTGTGTTATAAATTAATAAAGGTTATTAAACTATGAATAAACAACGAGATATAAAGTATATAAATAACGTTAAACATATACTTGTAATATTATATTATTTAAATATAAAACACTTAAACTAAAGCGTTATTTAACGCTTAATTAGATTCTAATACAAGTATTTATAAGAACTTTAAGCTAATACTAAATAATACTAGCTTTAATATAATCTTAGAAATGATTAAAAAATATTCATAAAATTTTAGTTCGCGTTAAATGTAATCTTAATAATAGAACACTTTAAATAATTATATATAAAAATAAAAAGAATTTAATTTAATCCGTAACTAAGAAATAAATATTATAACGGCAAGGATTACAAGAATAGACTTTCTTTAAAAGAATATAGTTTCTTTAATTACTACAAATAATAAAAATGAATAAATAATTAAAGTGCCCAGTCCTTAATATCGATCCGAACAAAATTAATTACTTAAGATACTACTTTTTTAATTCTTAACGTTTGATTATTCGATTTAATAACGGATATAATTAAGGTTAATATGGAATAAATCGACGTACAAAAAGAATATTTAAATGTACGAAATAAGGTATTACTAGATATATAAAAAGAAGTTTTAACTTCATACTGACTTTTTAAAAAAACAACAACTCGGACCTTAATATTAATTAAAGATTTAGGAAAAAAGCTTACTAAACGTCTAATATATTTAGAGAAATTACCACTTACCGGGCCGAAGTCGCTAATAAAGACATCTAAATTTATATTATACAGCAGTAATTAATTCACAATATTAACTTTTAAGCTAACTAATAACTCTTATTTATTAAGTAAAGAAGATCATTTTTATTTTTCCTCTTTTATATTCTTCTAGCTTATTCAACGATTAAAAAGTGCTCTTGATCAGTTCGACGCCTTTTAATTAAAGCAGGTTCTGCTATCGATATAGGCAGCATAAACGGCAAGGAATTTAGTCTAGTTCCGAAAAAGCGTTTATATTTTCTTTTTAATTTAATAATGTTATTAATATAGCAGTATCTTCTTATGCTTTAATAGCTGCTATTTGCTATTTCTATTATGGAAAAAGTTTAAAAAGGATTTCTAATCCGTTTAAAAACGCTTGATTTGAATTAATCTTTTAATTAAATTACTTTTTCAAATCTTAAACTTTGTACTTAAATATAATATAAATAGAAATTAATGTAAAAATTCGCGTCCTTCTTTTGTAAAGAAAATAATACATTTATAAACTTAACAATTCTCTTTGATATAATAAATGCTGTAAAAGAATTAACTTCGGAACTTCGAATATTTAAAGAAGAAAAATCGTATTATTAATTTAAACTTTATAACCTATTACGGTACGATTAAAACGGGACATAAAAACCCCGATAAAGAAAAAGATTTACATAACGCAAATCTTAAAGATTCTGTCGGATCTATGAAAATCTATACATTTAAACAATATAAATATAGAAAGATTTACCGGCTTTATAAGGATTTAGAGGATGAAAGGATACGGACTGGAAAAGATCTAGCTTAAAACATATATGCCTTTTATTAAGGTATTATTAAAGAGTTACCAGCTTATAATATAACTTGAATATTTAAAGTACCTTTTATTTCTTATTATAATTAAACGTAACTAATACAATAACTTATTAGTTACATTCTTATAATATTATTATTATATAAAGCGTATGATTGCGTTTAATATTTAATTAAGCTGTCTACCTATTATATTCGGGATATATTTATACTAATAGCGTTTCTTCCTACTGTAACAGGTTTTATTCTTTCCGTATCTGCGAAAACCTTTAAAAATATAAATAAAATAATGAAATAAGGACGTTATTTATATGGAAAATTAAAATTTGCCAGGGTCGCTTGCTGATAAGAATAAGTAAAGTGGTTATCTTGTTAATAAAAACATACTTGTATTTTTATATTAAATTACTTGTTTTAAAGTAAATACTTTGTTACGCGAAACAAACTATAATTTAGGTAAAGGTTAAGGAATTAACAATAAAGTCTTTTACAAACTGGAAATTCTTTTTATATAATAAGGGTAAACTTTCTAAGCTAACAAAAATGTAAATAGTCTATATACAACTATCAATAACCAAAGGAAATCGTCGTAAAAAGTTTAAAACAAAAAACGGAAATATGGTATTCATGGCAAGTTCGGATATAATGGCCGTATTAAAAAAAATTCTAAAGACGTTTAATGATAGCGAATTAGATTTATATATGAAATTTCTTATAATATAATGATTATATTTAATTTCCGAATAAGAAAAACTGAACACCGCGTAACTTTCTAATATACGCGACGACCTTAATAAGTATGTTATATAATTTATAATTTATATATTTACGTATTTTTTATAGATTTTTATTTATTTCTAAACGATTTCTTTTTTAAATGCTGGGTAATTATAATATGAATATCCTTATTTTTTTTAATTTAAAGACTTTAATTTTTATTTAGCCTTTAATTAAAGTTTTATTAAAAAGAACTTCATATTTTTATTGCTAAACTTTAATTGCTCTTCCTAGTCCTGTTTTATTTTATTCTTTTACTATCTTATTAATACTGTTTTATTTTACACTTTTTACTTCTTTAACATATTAAAATACCTTTTCTTATTTCTTCTACTGCTTTTAAAGCTCGAACTTAAGTTTCTTGTTTTTCTGATTTAAAAAAGCAGAGCGTTTTAAACATTTTTTAATATAACTAAGCGGAGCTTTTATTATTTGCAACCTAAAAGCAACGAAATATATATATTCTTATTAAAAGATTTTAACGGGATAGTTTTCCCAACTAAATTATATCACAGTTCTAGCATAGTTAGTTTTTATATAATATATAATATACTTAATATCTATCTATATTAGCATCATATGATTAATTATTAAGTTCATTTTCTAAATAACTAAACTTTAAGAAAATTAATAAAATACAACCTTTTTACATTTCGAATTTTAAAAGCTATTTTTAATACAATTATCTGGATATAACTTTTCATAAAATTATTAAAAAATTAAAATAATGAAGTACGTTTTCGGCCCTTTTTTATTAGCGATTTAATTATATTTATTAATAGTCGTTTTAAAAAGCAGCTTAACCTTAAACCATTTTAACCTAACCGATAATCGTAAACGAGTTCGAAATAATATTTTAAATGAAGTCGCCTCGAGATCAGCCATGGCTCCCGTTCTGCCGAATCTATCCCCGATGAAGCTTCTAAGGTTGTTTAGCCTTGAAGCCCGGTCGGGATGGTCTTAAGGAGTTGCGTTGAGAGCTTGGCTTGCTATTCGAATAGCTTCCTCCAGGTCAGCCATCGCTCCCGTTCTGCTGAACATGTCCCCGAGACTATGTCCAAGGTTGTTCAAGCAGCCAGCGCGGTCGGGATGGCCTTGAGGAGTAGCGTCGACGGCGTGGTGTGCTGTTTGAACAGTTTCCTCGTATATGCTTGCCTTATTAATTTCGCCTTATAAGAATGTAGCACACATGAAGCCAGCCAATTTATCTATCAGTACAGACTTATTTTTGAAAATAAGATGGCCGGGTAAGAAGTTAAGTCGATACTTATTTCAACAATATAAGCAGTCCACCGATTTTTCTCACCGTGGTACCATCTCTCCAAGTCCTTCTTTAGAAGAGCTTGGAGTTGTGTGTACCCTGTGGTTGACCAAATCCCAAAGCATAACCCTCCTCCCCTTTTCCCAATCCGCATAGAGTATGTTCGCTCTGACCTTCTCTAAAAGTGCCCTCCCCCAGTCGTCCTCCGCTTGCTCCATCAATACGTCACACAGCAACTTATACGCCTCCTTGTGAGCCCGGTGCTTAATCGTGTTTCTTACCTCGAAGAATCCCCAAGTTCTACTCTCAGCCAGCCACGCAGCTCGCTCCCTCGCTGTCAAGTTCTGCAGCACATCCTCCTTGGCACCAACTAGCCCTCCGCGCGTAAACACCCGTTGCTCGATCTCACTTGCCGGAAGCTCGTAGCTCTTATTCTGCACCAGCACCGCGAGTTGGATCGGCGAGATGGGTTCCGGGAGCGAAAGCATGCGTCCTGTTGAGGGGTGCTCGAGGCATCTCTTGCCGAGGAGGTACTCCACCAGTGCACGGGCTAGTTTCGCAGTCAGCCCTGCATACGTCTGTTGACGGTGCTGTTGCTGCATGTCCAGCGGCGGGCCTTGGGCAACCGCGTCAGAGAACAGTTTGGTTAACAGCTCACTGAAGACCAACCCGTCGGAGATCTTGGGCCCCGTCGCCGAGCGCATGCCTGGACTGCGGATGAGCGCCGTCAGTGGCTTCGGCAGCTGGATCAGATGAGCCTGGTACTTGTTGCCGTACAATTCGGGACACAGCGTGGCACAGCTGAGGTGCGCGAAGTCGTGCAGGTCCCACATGGGCGAAGACGAGGCGAGTACGTCCGAGGCGGGACGGTGGGGGAAGTCCTCGGCCCGCACTACTACGTGACGAGGGCCAACGGCGGAGATGGCGTTGGGAGGGACGCAGGAGGTTGCATAGTCAACACGTAGGCCGCCACGTGTGATGTATGCGTGCACTGCGTAGTTGATGATGCGGGTCCCGGAGGCATTGTGCGAGCCGAGGAAGGAATCGATGGCATCTACCGTGGCGGGGTGCTGGGAAATTAGGGGGTAATACTTCGATCGGGCTTCGGAGCGGGACATGAAGTAGATGGCACCGTAATGTTGAGCGAGAAGGACGGCACGCCATAGGTCGGGATAATGGGAAAGGGTTTCCAAGAGGAGGCTGTGGTTTGGTTCGTCCGAAGCCGTGATAGAGCTGAGGACCAGATGGCAGGCCTCCAGAGCGAAGGCTAGAATATCATCTTTGATTTCCTTGACTATGCACTGGATCCGGGTGGCGTCGCCAAAGTGGGGATGAAGAGGTGACGAGCCGTCGAGCCATTGAGTTGAGGGATCGTAGGACGTAGGAAGGCTAGCAAAGAGCCCCAGGCCTACATCGGAAACTTCTGTATAAGCACGAGGTATGGAGGAGGACTTCTTGCTCTCATGTCTGTCAAGATCAATAATTTGGGCGGCCAAATTTGGAAGCGAAGTAGAAAACATCGTTGAGATAAGTGGCAACTGTTGAGAGATGAGGAGGGGCAGTAGAAGAGCAGCTTAATCTGTGGACTGATGTTTCCTTTTTTCCCCCTCAACCTATGCCTCGCCAGATAGGGCGTATAAAAAGAGAACGGTCCGATGAGTTGGGTGTGGAGGCCAAGACAACGAAACAGTAGCACCCTCTCTTCGTATCCCTTTTGGACACTCAATAAGGTAGTACTATAGTACGCAGAATATAACGTAAGATCATAGCCTCAACAACCTCATCGTGCATAACCACTATGTTCCTTGCATGAACATTCCTCTACTGCACGTACCCTTGAAGAACCTGGAGCCCACTTACGGGATTATTACCCTTCTGGGTACTACATAGTACGTGGGATCTAATTCGCGAGATGGAATTTCGGGACCTCCTCTTACGGAACTAGGACATCCTGTGGGTTCGTTCCCAGCAACCTTGCTGTTAGCGACACACTGTTGCCTGCTGCTGATTATTATTCATGCTTAAGTATATCCCACGACCATGACCAACATGCCTCTGAAGCAGAATGAATGCTGCCAAGAGGAGCATATGCGTCTGTGCCGCAATAATGGGTATGGACTCTAGAATTTCCACCAAAGGATCTAAACCTCCGAAAGCGGTCGTTGGTGGCACAGAGCATGGCCTGCATAACATGTGCCCCTTGTTTTTTACATGAAGCTTATCTTTAAAATCTAAAAATCTCATGTAACTTTAAGGAAAAGCGAATAAAGGAACCTAGCAGTACTAAAGATGTGGTGGCTTCTCTGCGGTATAGTTATACCATGATAATAAGATTACTTATACGCTATATCCCTGTTTGCATTACGGATATATATACGTATGTAACATTATAACGCGGTTTCTTATCGGGTACGCTATCTTACGAGCGGGGCATTGCGGATTAAGAAAGTAAACAACTTATATAAGGTGGTAAATTATTACGAACATTATTTAAAACTTAAAATATAACTTATAAAAAAGTTATACATAACGTTATATATAAGCTTACTACGTATATAAGATTACCGTTCGTTTTTATTATTTTACGATAACGAATTTAAAGAAATTAGTTATAATAACATAAATTAACTTAATTTAAATAGTTTTCCTTTCGTTAAAGGTAATTATAACTTTTTTATAAGTGCTCGTATTATATCCGGGCTTATTATAACCGTTATATTTTTATTCTTATGTTTTAATCTTTTTAAAACTATTAATTTTAGTCGTTTTTAACTGCAGATTTATATTGTTATCTTTTTTTTTTGCCAGGAGATTTATCTTGTTCCTATGTAGTAAGTATACTCCACTTTTAGAAACGTTAATATTTATTTTCTATTGTTAATTTAAATATAGTTGGTTTTATATAAATTAAATTGTTTATTTAAAAAAGAAAAAACTTCGTATCAAAATAATAAGTTATTTTTTATTAAAACTTTAACTAATTTGATTATTATTATAAGCAAGCTTTCTTTATAATTTCCAATCTTTCCTTTTCAAGCAACGGCCTTACTTGGTTATTTTGCGGATATTTTAAAAGATTTTTAGAATCAGAAAAAGAATAGAATCAGCAGAAATAAACGGAGACGAGCAGGTATAAATATATACAGAAATATTTTAATTTTACAGAACCGTTATTTAGACCGAATAAAATATAGCCAGCTTTTAAGAGTTTAAACTTAATATTATAGAACGTTATATCAGCTTTAAACGCGTTATAGCAGCCGATCTCTTTTACTGAAAAAAGTATAATATTGCTATATTAAATTCTTGATATAAAGCGTATAAGCGCACTTGAAAACGAAAAAGAAATACGTCGAAAAAGAGAAATCGATAAAAGGAATAGATAGGTATATACATCCTACTAACGCCGTTAAGGACATAATAATTTCCGCAAAGATGGAAAATAAATAAAAACCTCTTCCATTTCTTCCTACGCGTTTATATATATTTAATAAGATATTATAATCAATATAAACATTATAATCGTTGAGTTCTAAATCCTTGATATTAAATATCAGTTAAAAGAAAGGTTTAAATAATTAAAGTATTAAGGTATATACTTAGGCCTTCTTTTTAATACTTATCATTATCGTATTCGTTTTTATAAAACGACTAAATAAAAGCCTGCTTTATAAAACCTTTAAGTATTCTTGTTTATAATATTATATTTCGCATTTATGATCTGAATAACTTCATTCCATTCGCGACAAACAGTTAGTTTCTCGTATAAAATTTATAATAAATTAAACTTTGGAATTTAACCCGCCTTAAAAACTTTTGCCGTTTAATAAAGTTTAGCGTTTAGTTAACATTAACGTATGTTTTTAACTATTAAAACCAGATGAAAAACGTCCGCGTATTTAAGATAAAAACCTTTTTAATAATCTATTACCTTTTAATCAGCGTAAACCATTACAAATTAAAGATAATATTACTGCAGAAAGGTATATTATTACATCGGGTTTTTAAGACAATTATAGAAATGTTATTATGAGCTATCTACGGAGTGCGAAGCGCTTCTTATATACGGAAAGGTTACCTTTTAATCGGTATACATATATTCCGTAGCTAAGTTACTGAAAGTTATACGTGTATTATAATAGCTGTAACTAATTAATTATAATACGGAATGAATATTTCTTGGATTTAATTTTAAAAGTTTGTTTATTAAATTCACGTATAAGATATTAAATAAGTGAACGAGCGCGATAAATAAGCGAACTACTTTTTTTATAATTTAAATTCTTAACTTTGCTTAAAACATTCCTAATACTAATAACATAAAAGATAAAATTTACGATTTAGGTTAAAATTTACAAGGCAGAATTTAACCTTGAAACGTTTTATTTTATATATAATGTTTTTAAATCTATTTATAAAACCTGAAGTTATAATCGATATATCGGAACCGATATTGTATATAATTTACGAAGTTAAATGCCGACCGAAAAAGAATTTATTTATAAACCGAATGTTGAACTTAAATACGTAAATATCTTTATTAGGATTTAATGTTTTAAAAGTATAGCGAATTTGTTCTTTATTTAACGTATCATAATATTCGTTAAAATTAAATAAACGTCAAATTATATTAAGCGGTAAAAGGTTTCAAGATGGAGTTAAATTAAAATATTAATATTAAAAGATTTTATTTAACGATTTAAAGATTTTTCGTAAATAACTTAAGCTTACTCGCATTATAATTACGAAATACGATATCGTAAAAATAATATTTATACTTTTAACGAACGAAATTTTTAATAAAGCATTTTGTAATATCGGATATAATTATTATAAATGTTTAAAAAGATACAAAACCTTAAGTAATTATAATATGCAATCCGGGATAAGTTATTCTTATATTATTATTTATTTATAAAATTAAGTATCTTTAAGGTTTATCCTTAAGATTTACTGCCGGGCATAAGGTTTATCAGGGTCGAAGTTTATCAGAAACCACGCACTTTACTTTAAAGTAATGCTTTATAAGACTGAGATATATAATTCATATTAGCTATAAAAACCATTAATCAGTTATCGTGTTTGTAAATATCGGGTAAAACATCTGTCGTATGGATTATATCGTATAATAACTTTCTGTAAATTTAGTTCGGCTTGGGAAATAATGGTTAAACCTAGATTAACCTTGTAAAAATTAAGTTTTATTTTAATTTATTATTTTAATGGAGAAGAATTCTCTTAAATTTTTAATAACTAAAATCTTAATAATTATCAAATTAAAGTTTCGGTAAAAATTATTAAATTTAACCAATAACCGAATAAAGTTTTAAATAATTTTAATATTTCGATAAATATATATTAATATATATAAAAGATTAAACCCTTTTTTTTAATAGCTATTAAAGTAATTATTTACTAAACCCTGGAAAATATTACGTAAATAACGGTATTATTACGCTTAATATATGTGTTTATTTCTACAATCGGTCTTAATCTTTTAATATATTTTATTTTTCCGTATTCCTACGCGGTTGTACATTGTTTATCGGAAGTCCAGTACCATATTATTAGATTTATATTACGAAAAACGAATTTTCTTTTTCGATGTTTATCATTCGTTTAAACCTATTACGGATAAGTAACGGTACTATTTAATATATACGATTATGTTACTTAAGTTATAAAGGAATGGTTTATTATAACCTTATATTAAAAGGATTTTTTTAAAACCTTTTATAATTATCGAATATAAGTATATAATAAAATAAAAGCGAAAGGAATAAAATCGCGGCCAGTTATAGAGAACAATATCCTGATTAAGATAAGAAATCGCTATCGATTTTATAAATTTCGAAAAAGAGTTTAGAGAACATAAATTGATTATCATTATTTTTCATAAATATTTAAATTCTATTTGAAATATGCAGCTTAAAAACTTAAAGAGAAGTATATGATTTCTAATATGCCGACACTTTGTAAAACGTCTGAAAAATTAAAATCAGATTTCGTATAAGTGCTCGAATAGGAAAACGGAAACTTGACAAGTTGTTCATTTCGGAATATAATATAATTACTTTTTTATATTTAATTTAAAGTTTTAACATTATATATTCAAGTTTAATACGCTGCTATAAAGCATGTAAAAGATATAATATAAAAGGCAATAATATGAAATAAGCTTAAATTATTTACGTTTTTAATTAGATATTTTTATTAAAAGCCAGTGTATTTATATAACGATACTTTTAACTCTGCCTTTTTTCAGCAAACTTTATATAAGGCTTATATGATTTACTTTATGCTTAAAAACGGTATTATAATATTTAATCGAAAACTTTAACAGTTATATTTATAAGGTTATAATTATATAACGTACGTTATAATACAAAAAAGAACTTAGAAGTTAGAGTTAAAATGTAAATTAACATTTTAATTAATAATGAATTTTCGAATATCTACAAGATTTAAAACTTGCTTATTAATAAGTCTTTAGTTCTTTAAAAAGCATAACTTTTTTTAATTAAATATATATATTTAAATAAGATATTAATTACCTTATATATATATTAAAGAAAGTTAAAAATTAAACCTCGTAATTTAATACCGGCTGGATAAAAGAAGCTTTTTATACGAACGGAATAATCTTATTTATAAAGAGTTAATTATTTTTTATAATTATTATATTGGATTATTTAGCATTTGAAACTATCGCCATTAGCGTTTAGTTTGATAATAGCTGAAAAAACCGGCGCGTTACGCCGCTAACCTTTCAGCTTTAATTCCAAGGATACTTAGTCGCTTGTTTAACCGTATAAATCATTTTCTAAGCAGAATATATGAAAATAGATTATACGTAATCATTTCCGGCATTCTTTACTTTTCTAGAGCTTCTAAGGCTTCCAAGGCTTCCAAGGCTTCCAAGGCTTCCAAGGCTTCCAAGGCTTCCAAGGCTTCCAAGGCTCACTGGGCTTGCAGGTCGACGGTTAACAAGGTCGACAGGCAGCCAGGTCGACGGGTAGCTAAGTCGACGATAAGGTTGGTAATAAACTTAGGCTAATTTAGGTCAGGTCGACAATAAGGTTAACGGTAAGGTTACGCCAGGTTGAGGATAAGGCTTAGGTCATGTCAACGATAACGTCAGGTTAAAAGCGAGGGCTTCCAAGATAGCCACGTTCGATTCCAGCCATCTTCGGATGCATGCACGCCCCCATTCTTTGTTACGCAGGAGCACCTTTAGATAATAGTAAATGATTACGTTTTCTACTTTAACGGAATAAAATAATGATAATTTTAAATTCTTATTATATTATTTAAACTAACGTAATAATAAAAAGAAAAACATTTTAAGCGTTAATATTATAAGTTATCCGTATATTTTATATTAAGATAAAAATTATAAATGTAATTATTAAATAATAAAAGTGGCGTTTAACGTAAAATAATAAACTTGTTCTATTCATACGATTAATAATCGGCCGGCAAGTGATAATAATTTATGTAAGATTAATATTTAGAGTATATCTTATTTTATCAGAAAAGTTTTAATATATTACGAAGAAAACTATAAGTGAAGTTTTAAAACCTGATATATGGGCGAAATTTACAGTTACTGTTATAAAATTATAAAAGGTTAAATATGTATCTGTTAAAGAAAACGTTTAATAAAGCCGAAGAAGTTAAATTTAAAACTTATAACGAATCCTAGTTTTAAGGTATATATATATATATATATATTTAACTTGAAACAATATAATACAGGTTTTATAATATAAAAAGGCTAATCATTTAAAAATGTATTTATAAATATATACGTATTTAGGTTAATTAAAATGTTATTACGAGGTTTAGTTATTATTACAGTTTTATTAAATATGACTTTAATAATATAACATTATCATATTACCGTTAATATATATTTACTTTATAATATATATATATAACTTTTTAAAAGATTTCATAATGTTATAAAAATCTTTTAAACTAAAAAGGTGTTTGAAAACTTAATATATTAATTTCAATTTAAGAAAAAGCTCTTATTATTTTATTTAAAGGCTTTTATTTAAGCCGCTTTTTCTACTACTTTTATTATTTTACGCGGTAAAGGTACCTTTTTTTTTCCAGGTAAACGATATTTTAATAACGTGTAATAGAATATAGTAGGAGGTCGTAAATTAATTCATTCGATAAATATAAAAACGGTCCATTCTTAAGGCTTAACCTTAAGGCCTACTGTGTAAAGGCTAGCATCTGCCGAATCAGCCAGCGGGCATAAGGTTTATCAGGGCCGAAGCTTATAGGCAACCACCCATCAGTCTACTTTAAAGTGAGGCTTTACGGGACTGATGTATATAATTTATTTTAATCGTAAAAATTAGTTATCGTATCCTAAAATATTAGATATAATATTAATCTTATAGATTATGTCGTAGAATAATTGTTTATATATTTAACGAAAGCTGGAAAATAAGTCGTATACTTATATTACCTTTATAAATATAAAGCCGGTGTATTTTTAAAAGAAGTAAAACCTGATATTAATCTTTTAAAAGTGGCGGAAGTAAAAGTAAACTTTAAGCATTAATTAAGTTAAGGTTTAAAAAATGTTTACAACTTATTTAAAAAGTTTCACCATTAATGTTCAATTATAATTTAATCGATTTTATTCCATAGAGGTCTTACTTGGCCGTAAAATTATTAATCAGTCATCGTATTTGAAGACTTTAAGTACAGTATTTAACGTGCAAAATATATCGTATAATAACTTTTTATATATTTTACTCAGTCGGGAAAATAAAACTTAAACCTATATTTACCTTCTAGTTAGGTTTTATTAATAAATATTAAATAAGATCTGTCTTATATTTTATATTAGTATTAATAAGAAACAGAATATATTTATTATAAATAATTATTTCCGTATGTTTAAAAGAAAGATTAATAATATATATTATTTAATAACCGATCGTTATAACTAATTATGAACTAAAATATAAACGCTTACCTTATAATCTTATAATAAGGATTTAACAGGTGTTTTAAACGGCATTTTAAACTTAAAATAAAATTAATTTAAAAATGTTTTAATCTGCATTATAAAATTGTTATACTTATATAAAATGTTTTAAATAATGATATTAACTTTTTAATTAATTTAAAAATAAAAAGCTAACTTAAATATAAACTGCTAAAATTATAATACGTTACTTAATAGATTATAAAGGTTATTAATGCTAATATTATCGTTTTATTTTAGGTAAAGTATTATTAACAATGTATCGAGTTATGTACATGCTGACGCCTGCCCCACGGTAGTACTAAGTACGCACACGTCTGGTAATACGACGCGACCGGAGAACACACTCCAAAAACCGTACCCATTAGGCGGGCCGGATGAAAAACCAGTAAGGGTCATTAACACAGTAACAAAAAAAATGATTACGTATACGGTGATTTTAATTAGTTCCAAAGCTTCGCCTCCCAGCTAGCTCCAACGCCCCTAATCACTCCAATTATTGCCAACACGCTACAGGATCCGAAGCTCCGAGAATGATCCGTATAATAAGCTTGGCGCCATCGAAAGCACGTTGTTCCAAGCTGGATTCGAACCAGCTATTCTGTCGCAAGCTGTAGGTTGCCAAAGCCTGCAGTAAGCGGGCGAAAAAAGGACACCCAGGCTTAGGACTACTAAGCTATTAGGACATATTATTATTGTATTTATATAATATTATAATTAATAAATATATATAATTATTTTAATAAAAATAAAATATAACGAATGTTTTTAAGGTATTAAATACATAAGTTTTAAAAAACCCTTTTTTGTTAATTTATTACTATTTAAATATTAGCCATTTTATAATATTAACGTTATAAAACCTTAAATAAGTATTTAAAATAAAGTATAACTGCTTATATATAAAAAAAAAGCCCGAAATTTAATTTTAAACAGGTTAATTATATATATAATGTTTTTTATTTATAATAACGAAGGGAATTTAGAATAGACCTTTTTAACCCGATATTGTTTCCGAAATTACGGAATTTAACTTTAACCGAAAATAAATTTATTATCAACATAAGTTGGAACATTAATAGGTAAACTTTTTTATCCTGGGTTAGAAATATTTAAAATATAGCAAATCCATTCCTTAATATTTTAACGAGTTTTAATTTATATTAGGGTTAATTAAATATCCAAGTTTATATATGCAAAGGAAAATTCAGATATACGTTTAAACCGAAAGAGGCACCTTCAAAAGCTATTATATAAAATTTAAATATGATATTATAGTAATATATTCAAATAGATCTAATATAATAACCTTTACCATACGGGGTTTGAAATATTAAATATAATAATTATAAATATTAAAAAACGTAAACTATCTAAATAACGCTTATAAAAATTTAGAAAATAAATCATAATTATTTAACATATTAATTCTTAAAAGTAAAGCTTTTTAATATTTATAATTTTAACGGAAAGAAAGTTACTTTAATACTTTATATTATGATACTTTATTATTAACCGGGTAAACATTTAGTATAAAGTATAACAAAATTAATATGCGAAGTAAATTTAAGATTAATATAATATTTCGATAAACATATTTAAATGCGTACGTAAAGAATAAAACCTTTATTATTTATTTTTAAAAGTTACGATAATTATTATTTAATAAAGTCTGAAAAATATTATATATATAAGAATAGTATTATATTTTGTATGGTTTTATATTCCCCTTATTATGGATGGTTTTAGTTCGTCCCGGAAATTTACCTAAACTTTCTGCCATAAATAAGATAGTTTCTATAAAAATCCTATCGTTACGGATTACCGGTACCGCATATTTGCAATTACGCAACGTATTATCTTAATAAATGGTAATTCGAAAACGTGATCTAGTACCAAGTACTTTTCCACTGGTTATCGTACTAACATCTCCCTTTTAACCGTAGGAACGATCGAGCTGTAACATTAGTAAGGGCTCGCAGGGTCTTTTATGCGCATTTAAGGTTTATCCTTATAGTTTGCTACGACCATACCGAACCGGACAGCGATTACGTAATTACGAGGGTTTAATAACCGGCTTTAGAGTAAGATTTTATAAGATGAAGGTATATAATTTACATTAAGCGTATAATTTATTAGGTAGTTATTACATTCCAAATCCTTCATATAATATTTATCGTTTAAATTATATCGTATAATATTTTTTTTAATATTTGGCTCAGCCTGCAAGTAAGGTATAAAGTTATATTAACCCTATATAATTTTCTTTTTAATTTTAATCTTTTTATATATTTTGTTTTTCCATTTTAAATACCGGTTATTCGTTTAATATTAAAAGCTTTATATAATGTTATTATATTATTTAAAAAAAACCTTTGATTTTTCGGACTTTATAACGCGTATAAGATTTCTACAATGTTTAAAAATATTATCTAACTTTTTAAAAAGCTTAACTAATTTTTAGTTAAATTTAATAACGTTTTTAATAAGCCAAAAACCTCTCCAGTTATACTTATACCTACCATTTTATTATTTACTTCCGCCGGCTTTGTTTTTTCACGCTTATAGAAATCCTTAAAGATACTTATAAAATAACGAACTAAAGTTAATATAAAAAAAGTTTAAAGATTGTTAAAGTTACTTAGAGATTATAATAATCGAATCAGTTAAGCTTTTAACGAAAATAATTTATCATTTTCATATAAAGTATTTTCTTTTAGAAAGATAATGCTTAATTATACGAAACGATTTATAGTTTAAATGAACGTCGGACAATTAACAATAAACCTTTTTTAAAAAAGAATATTTTTATGTAAAAGATTAACTTCTAAATAAAAAAAGGGATAATAAAAGAATGCGGTTAATAATGCTTAACTTTTTATATAAAGAAGCAAGTTATATAAGCGAGCGATATTACATTTGGCACCTTATAATAGCAAACTTATATAACTTAAATTAATTAATACTATCGTATTCGAATAATTAAAAGCAAGCGGACTCTTTGTCGTTATTAATATTAAAGGCGTTTTTATATATACGTATATTATATCCAGATTTAATATAAATGCTATCTTATAATTTCCTTTTTTAACCTTTTTATTATAATTACCTTTAACCGTTATTAATTAAGACTTTCTTACTATTATCTTTTTATCAGTTAAAAAGTTTTATTATTCTTTATTATAAAAAGGTTTTTTTTAATTTTCAGCTTTTATTTAAAATATAATCCATTATAGGTAATTAAATACCTTTTAAAACAAGGCTTTTATATTAAAAAAATTACGTTATTATTTAATAAATGCTTTAATCGATTTACTTGCTTTTATTAATAAGCTACTTTTATAATTTTTATTTTATTTTATTTTATTCTATTTAATTTAGTTTAACTTAATTTCCTTTCATTTAATTTAATTTATATTTTCATTGTTATTTTCTTTATTACTTTTATATTTTCCTTAAATATCCTTTCATTAATACGTTCCTTATTCTTTAACTTTCCGGATAGTTTTAAAAACTTTCAAGGTATTTAAAAAATTAAACCGGTTTTTAAAAAAGATAAATATCATATCGTAATAAAACATTTTTAATATATAACCTATTAATACAAATTAATATAATGTAATAAAATATGTCAGATATTTATATTTAATAAAAAGAATAAAAAGTATATATAACGTAATAATGCTGTTTTTTGCATAATATTCTGGGAATTTTATTAGATAATAATTTATATAATCATTGAAATAAAATATCATTTCCATTTTTTATATACGTTAAAACATATTTATCGAAATATTAAAATTATTAAAATTAAATATATTTGTTATTTAGTTACTCTAACTAATATTAAATATTATATTAAATGAAACTATTTATGTTCGCTCTTTAAAAAATGATATAAGTTTTATAATGAAAATAGTAAATAAAACGTTTTTTAACATTAAAAATTCAGATGTTATAACACTATAATATGTTTTAAATCTTTTCTAATCTCTATTATAACTTTTATAATTTCGATTTTTTTAATTATTTTATTTAATTTTATACAACGTTTATTAAAAAAAGTAATATTCTTAATGTTTTTAATATATGTCTTTAAAAATTATATTTAAGTTTATAAATTTAATAATTTTAAATGATTTATAAACCATCTTTAATTCTCTTTTTAATAAGACTTTAGGCATAATTAATTCCGATATATAGCGTAACGAGTTAAATAATTAATATATATCCTATAACTCTAACGTATTAACGCCGGGAAAAAAGGTTTCCGTTTTTAAATAAAATTAAGTTAATAATTACTCCCTATTCGATTCTCGTTAAATTTCGCCAAATACGGATAATATCTGTTGCGATATGATACCCGTAATATCGGGGTTTTAAATGGATTTAGCAACGCTATATATAAAATAATCTTAAAATAATCTTTTTTAAATTAACTTAGGGTTTCTATTTTCTGACTAAAATACTTAAATTTATTTTATTTCTTTATGAACCGTTTTATATTATTAAGTATAAAAATTTTATATTTAAAGTTAAAATGTGTAAAGTTTAAAGAAATTACCTCATCTGCTTATAAATGTCGGTTACTTATATAAAACATTGAATGTAATCGTTATAAAAAAGTTAAAATAAAGAAAATATAATATAACTTTAATGGTTACCGCGAATATAATATACGTACTTATAAGAATTTGGAAATAGGTTTAACAAAAAAGAATGGAATTAATTTATTTTATTTTACATAATAAAATTTTATAATTACGATTTATTATGATGAAATGATAAAAAGTGTTTAACAGAGTTTAATATTTAACGCGTTAATATAATACATTATATTACTAAGTAACATATATACTTATAAGTTAATTTAAAGTTTATTGTAACAAGTAAATAAATATTATAAAGCGTTAAAATTTAAAAGGAAAATCGTCAAGTATTATTTTAATTACAGAATTAACGAATTGAAAGGATTTAATCATTTTAAGAAATAAAAATAAATAATTATAATCCTAAAAAGCAATTATAACGATTAACTCTTTAAATACTATAAGATACTAAGGAGTTATATCGGTTATATAAGGGATACTAAACGCTTTTTATATCAGGAAAGGTTATCGTTTAATCAGTATATATATATTTCGTAACTAAGCTGCTTTAAGTTATACGGGTATTATAACATACATAATTAGCTTAACTTAATTATATAACTGGTCTCCGTTTTATTTAACACTTATTTATAATTTAAAATTCGTTATAACTAAGTTTCAAATTTTTTTAAAAAAAGACTTGTACTATTAAATATATTACTGGTTTTAAAAACCCTTTAATATTACTTGTAATATGAAACAATTTATTAACTTAAATAATTTAAATAAAAATACAGCTTTATAATAATTATATAAAAGTAACAAGCTTATTTAATTCGATTTAAAAATCGATGAACGGCCCCCTTAGTAGTATATTAAATCCTTAAGTATTTTATTCAATTATAATATAAGCAAGAAAACAAAATATACCAGATAAGCTTTTATATAATTCTTATTCTATTTTAACTACTGCCTTATAAATTTAAAAATTTTAATTTTAATAATATAAAGCGGTTTATAAAAAAACGAAGTTTATAACTCTGTTATATAAAACTTTGTTCCTTATATAAAGTCGTTTAACTTATTTTACATAAAGCTTATAACGCTATACTTTCTTAAAATGACTATATAATCATAATGCGAAAATTAACGCCGACTAAAGGAAACCCATCATCGACCGTGTCCCTAGTTTAAAGAAGGGAAAGTCTTTTTTCCGGGTTTATATCTTAAAAATATATTTAGTTATTACATATTAATCGCTTTACCGAACGTAATAGGACTAAATAAGCGTCGAGTTTTATACAGGGTTTTAAAGAAGTTTAAAATATATTCAAAGGAGAAGAATAAATATTATAAAAAAGTTCGCGGAAATTTAAAAATATTTTATAAGTAATTCGAACTAATATCGAATATATTCACAAAGTACAACATTAAAAGAAATAATATTTAGAACTTCGATCAAACCGGGTTTGGTACACGATTTAATATAATTGTAAATATAATAACTATAAATGAGAAAATATAAAAGATTTAAAGAAGCGTAATTAATAAGATATATAAAGATAATATAAGTTTAAGCCTAATTTTTAAGCAGCGCTAATTTTATAAACAATATAAGTTATACGATAAATATTATATCTAATATTTTAGCGTAAAATAATTAATTAACACTTTTAATAATTAAGTTAGATTATATATCTTAATCTTTTAAAACTTTACTTTAGCGCCGAATACGTAGTTGCTGATAAGATCGGATCTTAATAAACCTTGTGCCCGCTAGCTGGTTTAATAGTGTCGTAATAAACCTTGATGATAAACTTTAAAGAAAAAATATAAAAATAGACTTTAAGGATAAACCTTATAGGTGAAGCTTAAGTACTTATAAAAGGTTTTATGAACCCTTATTAATTTTGGAACTGAATTATTTTAAAGCGTTTTCGAATTATTAGTAATTTAAATAATATACCGCGGAGTTTAAAATATATGTTACCGGTAATTTATAACGTTAAAACTTTTATAAAAATCTTTTTACTTGTTGCATAGAGTTGCGTTAAAGGTCTTATACAGTTATCAGACGAATTAAAATTATGGTTATTATTACCGGTTTAAAATAAAACTCTGCTAAAAAGATATATTGCGGTTTTTCATTTTACGACACGCTTTAATTTCCGGAAATCATAGTAAGGGATATTCAGGGAAAGCTATAGCATTTAATATTAAAATTATAGAAAGATTATTAATAAAGTTAAAAAAAGAAAGAGTGATAAATTTAAGAATTCCGGAGTTTGAAACTTGAAATAATATAAAAAGGATGACGGATGATAATTTACACGGCTGTTCCAGATTACGAGAAACCTCTAAAATTCGGAAAAGAATGTACGTAAATATGAACTACTTTTACGAAAGGAATAGGTTTTAATAAGATATAATATTACGTAAAGATTTCGCCTTTTTTAATTTTGTTCATATAATTACGTTATCTTTAGCGAGGAAGAAATAAGATATGGATTAATAATTAAATAATAAATATATTAAATTTAAAATATATTCCATAAGTACGAAAGATTACAATGCTTCCTTATTTTTATCGGTTATTAAAATTGCTATTTAATAAACCTTTACAGATATTATTTTAAAACTATTTTATGTACTTTATATATATATATTTATATGTTTATAAGGCTTTTGTCTAACGTATTTTATTTCCCTGTATTAGGGCATGCATGGTTACTTTTTACTTAACATTTAAGACGATGATATCATCTCTTTATTAGTAAAAATGAATCCCCGTTTCGTTTTCTCCAATATTTTTCAAATTATCATAATATTTAATAATATTAACCCCCGTCTTTAAAAAGCTACATATGTTTATTCGATGTTAGTATCGCTTTATCCGAAATAAAAGGGTTTTTAGTTATACTAACTCCGACCATTCTTTTTCTTCCGTTTTTTAGCTTTATTTCTTTCTTTTCTATAAAGACATTTAAAAATTTTCGGAAAATAATTAACCAGAAATGTTATTTATACAACGTATTCAAAATTACTAATATAAATTACTTATAAACCTTATTAAACAAGCTAATACTTTTTACTAAACAATCTAGTCCGTTATATAAACAGGATTTTAAGGTCCAAAAATAATTACGTAAAACGATTTAAGTTAAAAATCAAAGTTTTTAAACAGTAATAACGTTTATTATAATAAAAGTCTAAACTTCTTAGTTTATGAAAACATAATAATAAGTAAATAAAGCTAATAATTATTTAAGGTAATCATAACAGATTAAAAGAAAGGCATACTAATATAACGTTTACAGCAAGCCTAGATATAATACGCGTATCTGATAAGAATTTTAAAGACGTCTGGCGGTAAAGAATATAATTAATTTAAAATAGTATGGCTGGCTGCTAAAACCTAGCAGGAGAGCCTGTCCGGTACGTTATATAATAATATATTAAAATAAGTTAGCAATTATATCCTAGGTAGTTCTAGCCTAAGAGCGATTTATAAGAAGTATTTTATTTAAAAAAAAATAAACTGCTATCAGCTAGCTGCGGGGTACGTAGCGCACCTTTATACGGAAAAGTTAACTCATAATCAGCACATATATATTCTGTAGCGAAGTTACTCCTACTTTAAATCCGAGTATCAGGGCCCTACTCAGCTTCTAAATCACATACCTTTTTTATATGGGCCTCTTTATAACGCGTATAAACCTCCGACAGCAATATAATAATATTAATATTATAAATAATTAAGGCCTGCCCTATAGATAGTTTTTTCGATTTAAGATATTTTAAGGAGGTAGAAATGCTTATTATCCTTAATCTTTAATCGGAATATAAAAAAACAATTTTTTTTATTATAAAGATAGAACCTATTAGCTTCGATTTCCGAAAACGATTATCCTAACGAAAAACTTTAATCTTTATTTAATGTTAATATACGTACGATAAGCGATATCGCGTTTAAGATAAGGGAACTAGGTAATTCCTTATTAACGGTATAGATTATTATGATAAAAAAGCTTTAAGGTTATTCTTCTAAGCGTTTAACGTACGTATTATATATCATTACGCGTTGTCTCGTTATGCGCCATTTTAATTAACCACCGTTAGTTATATTAAAACTATTAAAGAAGTTAATTTATTAGTTTAATTTATATTTCTATAAAATATACTAGTTTCCTACGGATTATTACGATATATACGGAATTATCGTTACGATTTCGAAATACTTAAAGGTTATCGATTTGGTAATAAAAAGTTAAAAATTAAAGTTACGTAAGCGGATCCGGAATAAGGGATATAGTATCTTTACGTTTTATTAAGTATTTTTCAGATATATCTATTTTTGTAAACGAATCGGGTATTAATAAGCGTAATATAAATCGTCGTTATGGTCAAATATTTAAAAGTTTTATGTTATTCGTTCGAAAAAGTTTAAAGCAAAACTGTTAGTATAATTTATTACCAGCGATCATAGTTAAAAGATTAATAAACATTATTATATATTAAAGGTTTATACCTTAAGGGTTTCATCTTTTACCTAAATAAAATATTGCTATTAATAAACCGTTCATCGAACCATATTTCATATTAATAGCATATACCGTTAACTTTTATTATTGGGCTAAAATATATCCGATATATAAAAAGCTTAAAATAAAATTATCATATCTTTTTTTTTTATTTACTTAACTTTAGGCTTATTAAAGCGTTTTTTCGACAACCTTGAAACTTATATCATTATTACGTTAAATATAGGGTTAATAATTTTTAAACTATAAATAATTCAGGTTATTTTCCGCAAATAATTATGAACGAGTTTAATAATAAATGTAAATAATTAATATATGTATAAATATATATATATATATTTATATTAAGAAGTAACCCATTAAATCATTACTAAAGCTTTTTCTGTATCAAATCTCCGTATCCCTTTAAGCTTTTTTTACTTAACGTTATTTTACGGTATTACTTATACCGTTCATCGTATTTTCCCTTATTTTAATTACCTGTAACTTTAAGGCGGTAGTAACGGTAAGCTTTGGATAATTATTTTATTACGTATATAAACATTTAAAAACGGTTAAAGTTCGGAAGAACTTGCGGAATGGTTAGAATATTAATAAAGAGTTAATATAATAAGGGTATATATATTAATATACGTTATAGTATTATATTACTCTTTTACTAAGTAATAAATTTGTCTTAAAATAGTTTTTTATTAAAAATGTTTTCGTTATTAAAACAGGATACCGTTTTTTAACGTGTAATAATGATCTATATTAAATATATTTAGTTTTTTATACTTATTATTCATAAAAGAATTAGCAAATAATGGCCATTCTTTTATTATTTTAAATAAGTTTTAAAAAACTGGGCTTTTTATAACAAAGTTAATAATTTCTTTAATAATAATATTATAACGTAAAAAATGTCTATTTTTAATTACCATTTTTGAATATAATTTATTCAATTACTAATAAGATGGTACTTTAGCATTTAAAAAACGCTTTCAAATTTAAGTACGTTTCGTATTTGTAACTTATCGTATAATTTAAATGGCTTAAAAACATTCTATTTAATGCTTTAAAATATAAACTATTCGTAAAAAGGTAACGTATTTATTAGAACGTAATATTATTATTTTAGAAGTCGTTATGTAAATATAGAATTTTTTATATTACCGTTATACGTTATTAGGAATATTTTATAGGCGTTTTAAAATCATTTATCAGTAGCCGTACCTTTAATGATATAAAAGAAAGAATTACGAATAAGTAAGTTAAAGATATTATTATACGTTCATATTAAAGCGTATAATATAGAAAATAATCATTATTAATCGTTATATTTACTTATTTTAATTATCAGATTCGAAATGTTCTGTAACGTTCGGTTAATTAGATAATTTTATTATGTGATATATGTGACGGCAGCTACCAGGATCAAACCGTGAGGCTGGCAACCGTTATATGTAGCTGACAGCTGCCGCATAAATTAGCCACCTGCAATACAAAAAATGGAGATATTTATAGATTTCGTACTTTACGGCTTTACATTTCCTTTTTTTCTTTTTTTTTTCAGCTTAAAATCTTCGTTTATAGCGATAATAAACTAGCTACCATATTTAATTAATGCTAGCTGTGATATTATTTTAAGCTTATTTTTTTCCTTGCTGGCTTAACGATTAATAAATAAGGTATTATATTTTTTTACGTCGATATGTAACGACGAAAAATAACGCGTTCCAGACCAGACCCAAAATTAAGACCTAGATTAACCAGTATCAAAATTAAATGTTTGTTAAAAAAATTACCCATCAGCCAGTCGACGTTCAAACAGATTTAGATTAATTAAAGGTAAAATCGAAAGTATAAAAAACGACGAATATTTTAAAAAAACGGCAAAAATTAACGTACCGAAAAACGAAACCGAATCCTTAAAAATAAAAGATTTACCAAATCAAAATTATAACTACTTAAAAACCGATTCCGATAAATAACTAATCGACGAAATGACTAACGATAACCAAAAAGTTTAAAAAAAACTTTAAAAATTCCGTAACGAAATCGTTCGCCTTTAGGCTAAATAAAACCATTATTTTTTTTATTTTTTCCGATAACGTTAAATGTCCTTACCGGGAAAATATAATTAATAACTCTTTCGGTAATATTAATATATTTCGTTTTATCGGTATAATAATATGGCCCGCTTTTCGTAAGTTTATAAAAAATAATAACCCAAATTTTAATTATAACTAAAAAAAAAAAATTTACGTTAACGACCTTATTATATTTAACGGTAACAAAACTAAATTTAACGTTTAAATCAGTAAAATTGCAAATAAATTCGAAATAAACGAATTAATTTTTCGGAACGAAAAAATTTATATAATTTAGTTAATAAACTTTTTTTTTTTAAAAACCGCCTAAATAATTAAAATTCGTTACCGTTTAATCATACGATTTTTTTCTTACGTGACCGAAATAATATAAATATTTGAATTACCGTATTATAACCTAAATTAAGCCTTTATTATTAAAAAAGCTTTCCGTATCTTTATTTTTAAACCCGGCAAAAATTAGGATATTTATAATTTTATTTTTAAATTTAACGTTTTTATATAAAAAATTAAAATCGCCGAAAATAACTAAAAATAAGTTTTATAAAAACATATTCCCTTGAACCTCGATTTACGCTTTTTTAAAAATAACCGTAATTTTAACATTATTTACGAAAAGTTTTATAACTATGTCGTTATAACCGTTTATATTAACCAGCTTACTTATAAAAAACGTTAATAAAAACGTAGAATCCGATTATACGACCTTAATAATAATAAACCGAAAAATAAAAATAAACAGTCCCGTTCGAATAATAATCCCGGTAAATCGAAAATTTCGGGCAATACCGGCAAACCTTAATCGGAAATCGAAAAAAAGGTTTTTAAAAAGCCGGTACGTACTTTAATTATAACAAAACAGAATATAAGGTTAATAACTGCTTTAATAAAAAAAAAGGTCGTTACGATAAAAATAATAAAATTTTATTTAATTTCAACGAATTAAAAACAAAATAAAACCGTTAAAAAACTTTTAAATAATTTTTTTATATTAATAATAACAGAAATAAATAACCTTAGAAAATATAAATTTTTACCAAAATTACG
Organism: Monosporascus sp. MG133; assembly: GCA_004155925.1. NCBI lineage: Eukaryota > Fungi > Ascomycota > Sordariomycetes > Xylariales > Monosporascus > Monosporascus sp. MG133. The sequence goes on from QJNX01000281.1 coordinate 53,780, forward strand.
TAAATTTAAATAAATAAAAGTAATTTACGTATTACCATTTTTTATAATACCAAAATATTAACCTAAATTCTTATTAATTTTCTTTATTAAATAAGTAAAAAAATAATTATAAATTTATATTATTTATTTAAAAAAATTAATTTAGTTATAAAATTTCCAGAAATAATCCGCCGGCTAAATAAAAATTTAAATAATTATAATATTCGAAATTAACGACCGGTATTTTTCCGATTAAATTTTCCAAATTATAAATACCGGATACGATATTTTTATCGGTTTTAATTTAAAAAGAACTCCGGTTTATTATTAAATTATAAAAATAAAAATATTATTTAACCTAATAACTTTTTAATTTTAATTAAGTTCTTACCGGTAATTAAATTTTTAACCCGATACCTACTAAACGGGTACGTCGATTTTAAAATTTAAAAAAACGTTAATTACCGTAACTACGTTATAAAAAAGGCCGATAAATAATATTAAATACTCCGTCGTTTATAAAAAGAATACCGAAAATGGTTTTATTTTAATATCCGGATTTATTATTCCGTAAAATAAATTAAATAAAAAAAATATACCGGATATATATACTATTAAACAAATTATTTCCATTATAAAAAATATTAAAATAAAATAATTATTACTTTATTAACGATTAAGTTAAAAATTAACGTTTATATAAAATAATAAAATTAATTTCCGTTACCGTAAAAATCTTTTTAAAAAAAACAAAAAATTAAACGTTATAAGTTTAATTATTTTATAAAAATAAAAAATATATAACGGTTAAAAAGTCCTTTTTTCCGAAAATAAAAATCCGGAATACGTAAAACGAATTCGGAAATTTTTATTAAAACATTTTGCTTACTTAAAAAGGTTTTTTTTAAAAAAAGAAAATTAATATTTTTCCAAATTTCCGACCCGGTTATAACGTAATTTTAGAACTTAACCGGCCGATATTTACCTTAAAACCTTTAATTTACCGGATATCCGTATAATATATTCCGTTAAAAATAATGGTAAATAAATTATTGAAAATAAATTTTATTAAATTATATATATAAAAAAATATTATTTTAATTTTATTCGTCCTAAAATTATATTTATCGGAACGCCGGTTTTATATTAATTACCGTTAAAAAAACCAGCATTTAAAAAATTATTTTATTTTAACCTTTTTATTTAACGGTATTATATTTAATTATAAAAATATTAAACGTTTTATTAAAATTAATATTATTTAAATATTTTATATGTTTCTTATCGTTATTAAATCGAAATATTTAATAATATTTAAAATCCGTTAAAAACCGTTTTAATAAAAAATATTTTTATTTAAATTTAAAAAAAAATTTATTTCATAATAATTATTTATTAATATTTAATTATACGAACTTTTCGATTACTATATAAACGTTTATACCGATAACATATAGATTTATTCCGGCCTTAAAAGAATTATTAAAAATATTATAAAAAAAATATTTATTAACTATGAAAAATTAACTTTTAAAAAAATATTAAAAATTTCCGGTTTAACGTTAAAAAAGTAAATTATTTCGATATTATTATAAAAATAAATATAAAAAAAATTTTCGATTTAATTAAAATTAAAATAATTTAAAAATAAAAATTTAAAAATAAAAATTTAAAACTTTTAATAACCGTATCGTAATCCGTTCGTTTATAAAATTTTATAATTACGTATAAATATTTTATTATTATGAAAATAACATAACCGAATTATTAAACCGTTGGTTAAAAAAATAGTCCTTTCGTAATAAAATCCGAAAAAACGGGTTTTCGAAAAAAATAAATCAACTTACGTACGAAATTTTAATTTTAACTTTTTTCGATTTAATTAATTAATTAAAATAAAAACGGACGTATTCCGTAATGTATTTAGAAGTATTATTTAAGAATGATAAAAAGATAACGAACAAAAATCCGTAAAATATTTTTCAAATAATATAATTTTAATAAAAAAAAAAATTTTATTTAAAACCGAAAATTATTTATTATGGTTTAAAATTTCGAACATTGTTACCTTAAATTTTAAAAATAAAACTTTTTTATAATAACCAATTATTAAATTTTATTATATTTTACGAACAAACCCGTTTTTTTTATATATTAAATCCGATAAACCGATTTTCTTTTAAACTTTAATATTACTTTTTAATATTAACTTAATAGATTAAATATTACAGCAAATACCTTATTACGAAAAACGGTCGATTTACTTACCGTTATAATCCAAAAAAAAAAATTTTAATTTTTAATTTTATTAAAACGATTAAATTTTTTTATCGTTATTATTAACGAAATATTAATTAAGGTTCGAATCGAAAATATCCCGTAAAATACCGATTTAATTAACTTTATCCGTTCCGAAAATAAAACGTAAAATTTAAATAAAAAATAATAAATTAATAATATCCGAAAAAATAATTAACGTTTATATTTTTTTTCCGTACCGTATTTATTTACAAAATTTAAGTTTTTAAAATATTTATATATTTTAATTAAAATAGAATAATTAAAATATTAATACGGAAATATATTTAATTTCGATTTAAATAAAATATTTAATAATATATCCGGAATTATTACGATTATTATCGGAATAAAAGGTTTTTAAATAAAATTCCGGAAATTTTTTTTATTTTATTCCGAATAATATTTAAAATTACGTTATCGTCGACGGAAAAAATATATCGAAAAACCGTTACGGTTATAATTATATATAAACGTTTATTAATAAATTTATTAAATTTATAATAATTTTACTAAATAAAAAATTTAATATTATTAAAATTTTAATTAATCGATATTATAAATATTTATATCGTGTTTTTAAAATATCCGTTATTTAAATTAATAATAACGTAAAATAATTATGTTTTAATCTTTAATTAAATTAAACGTATTTATTAATATAAAATATTATTACGGAATTATTTTATATCCGTAAATTTAAAAAAATTTTAAATTTACGAATTAAAAATTAAATTAACGTTTATATTTTTATATTAATAAATATTAAAATAATTAAAACGTATATAAATTATTATTAAATTTTACGTATAATTTATTATAATATTCGTTAATTAATATAATTATATTAAAAATTATATTAAATAAGATATTTAAAATTTATTTTCCTTAAATTTAAATATAATAAAAATAAAAATTAATTCAATTTAACGTATATTAATAATTATTAAAAAAATTAAAAACGTTTAAACGTTTATAAAAAAATTACGTTAAAAATATAAAAATATTAAACGGTATAAATTAATAAAAAACGTTATTTAATTAATTTTAAAATTAACGATAAAATCTTTTCCGTAAAAAGATTTTTTCGATATAAAAATTAATTATTCGTTTAAATTTATAATAACTAAAAATTTTTAAAATTTAAAAAAAATATAAATATAATTTTATTTTCGATTTACTACCGAATTATAAAATAATTAATTTATTTTACGTTAATCGGTTACGTAAACCTGATAACGATTCGTTATTTTAATAAACTTAAATATTATTATTATCCGAAAAAATTAATAATAAATTAAATTTCGAAATAAAATAAATCGAATAATTAAAATTTAACGCACGTTATAAAAAATTATAATATTAAACCAAATAAAAAAATTACGATCCCGACGAAATATAATATTTTACGGTTAACTTTAAAAACGTTCCGATCGTAATAAAACGGTTCCATACGGAATATCCTAAAATACTTAAATTACCGGTCCGTTTATAAAAATAAATACGCATAACGGTTACCGATAAAATTAACGAAAACTATCCCGATAATAATAAGGTTACGAAAGTAAAAACCGGACTAATAAAGAAAAAACGATACTTATAACTAATATAAACTTGTATATTTTTTTAATTATATATAAGTTTTTAGGAAGGGGTAATATAACGGCAGCCACCAGAATCAAACCGTAAGGCTGGCAACCGTTATATGTAGCTGACAGCTGCCGCATGAACTAGCCACCTACCACATAAAAAGTAGAAATATTTGTAAATTTCGTACTTTACGGCTTTACGTTTCCTTCTTTTTTTTTCTTTTCTTCAGCTTAAAATTTTCGTTTATAGCGCCAATAAACTAGCTACCATGCTAAATTAATTCTGGCCGTAATAATATATTCCCTTCAAAGTTATTAGTTATTAGCTTAAACCTTATAAATTACTATAAATAAAAAACGTTTCTCGAAATAATTATATATAATATTCGCATTATTATTATTATTATTATTATTATTATTATCGTTAATCCGGCGTTTTAAAAACCTCGCTTTCAGAAGCTTTTAAAATTCGCTTATTACGCGTTATTTTTTATATTTTCAAATCCCGCTTTTACTAAGATTTTTTTATAAAGTTCGTTATTTTACTTAATCCAAAGCGTTTTATATATGATATTTTATCGGTTAATATTGTTATATTAACGTCCAAATTATGAGAATATTATATTACAATAAAAAGTACCGTTTTTAATTTAATATGTTTAAGGATTAACGTTATTATAATTAAGCTAATTTTTCCCTTTTTATACTCGAACGTATTCTATAATATTTTACGGTCTTTAAAGCCTTTATTTAATTCGGCATATATATCTAAAGTAAGTATAAACGGGTATTTCGTAATAAGCTTTCGATTTATTATAAAAAGTTAACAGAAAAAAAACCTTGAGGATTATAAGCGTAAATATTTTTATAATATTTATAACGTTTATAGTTTTTAAAAGCCTTAACGAAAAGACTATTATTAATATAAATTAACTATTCCGGAATGCGATTATTAGAAAGTATCGAATATTAAAATTATATAAGGAATGCTTTTCGGCTTATTACGGCATTAAAGGGTTCGGAAATAAGGTCAGGTTAAGGTTAAAATCTTTTAATTAAATGCTAAAGTTATATAAAAAAATTTAAAAAAAGGTTTTTCATACGTTCCGTAATATTAATAATAGTTTTAATAGGTTCATTAATTCCGGAATACCGTATGGTAATATTTCAAAAGATTATATTATAATTTCGGGATTAAGTTTACGGTATTACGTAAATTTCGGACCTTAACCGAACATATATCGAAAGTTATATGCGTATTTATCTTATTATCTTTCGTTAACATAATTATTAACGCGTTAATTAATAAATTTAAATAAACTATGTTTAACTATTACGGTATAATAAATATTCATGTACTATTCGAATTATTACGAATTAAAATTTTAAATAATATTTCGTATTTTATTAAGTTATTTATTCGGGGATTTATTTTTAATTATAACCTTAAAAATATTAAAAACTATATACGTATATTTAAAGGTTTCGGCTTAAAAATTTTAACCTGAATATTTGATTTAAAATTTCGTTTTCGGGAAGCTTAATTTTAAAACGAGCAAGTTTAAAAAGTTCGCTTTAAATAATTTCGTTTTCGAAAAGATCGTTTTAAATAACCTTATATTCAAAGGGTTCGTTTCGAAAGGTTTTATTTTCGGAAAGCTTATTATCCGTAACTTTAAGAACGTTTTTTATTTCCTTTTTATATCCGTAACGTTCTTAATTTCGAAGTTTTTAAAACCAGTTTTTATCTCTCTTTTTATATTTATAATAACCTTGCTTTTAGTTTTTTTCAGGTTGTTAACTTCGGTAATAATTTTCTATTATTTCTTTTTTTCTTTATTTCTCAGCATAATTTTTAGAATAATCTTTATAGCCATTAATCGCTTATTAGTAATTACTTTATAGGTAATATTAATCCGGATATTAAGAAAAATAACTTAACGTTTTTAAATAACATTAACTATCTTTATAAACGGTTTTACGAAACCTTTCGAAACTATCGTAAAATTAACCCGGGAAAATATTGCAAAATATTCGTTCGCAATTTTGTCGATTCGAATCAGCTTAAAAAAAAACGCGTACCGCCAGGTGGCTTAAAGGGGATTCGGCTAAGTTAATCTGGTTTTCGTAATACGAAACGTGAAATGAGAATTAAATTAATTAAAAAAAATTATTAATAATAAAATTACGTTTAAAAAATATTTACGAAAGTTTCATTTTTACTATTATAGTTTTTATTATATTACTATTAAAGGGTTATAAGCGTTTTAAAAGAACGCATACAAAAAAAGCTGTATGATTTAGAAGCTAAGTGGGGCCCCGACACTCTCATTCGAAATGGGAGTACTTAAAGTTGTACGCGTGATATAGCACACGCAACTAGCCGAATAGGACAACATAACTGATGTCGCCTATATCTGACTGATGTCCCCTATATCTGATAGATCCTGTGCCGCGCGCTACAAAATCCTTCCGGCTAACGTGCATGATACACAATCCCTAGGGGGACATGTTTGTACCGCTACTTACACAAGTAGCTTGAGTACTTACGTACTTCATCAACTAGGTTCTTCAGTACATGCAACGTTCGATGTAAAGCGGTGCAATCAACCGACCTAGAAACTGGGGGCCAATCGAGATGGTGGGTCATGGCCGACCATCACGGCGTACATCCCCGACTTTTGGGGAACGGCACATGTATTTGGTAAGTACTACTCGAATCGGAGTTGCATCGGCCCAGGCTCTTTGTTCTGTCGAAATGCCAAGTGCTCTCAAGGTCAAACGTGCTGGACATGCGCCGACTATGGGCGCTGCGTTGATGCGTAGCGTTATCTATAAAGCGGCTTGAGAGGTTACGAGAGACGGCCGAATAGCAACTATCATTTCATCTTGTCCCAATCTTGTCACGAAATATGGCACCAGACCTAGAGGACCGCAGCGCGACAGACCGCAGGGAGGAGGCTGCGCCAGTCACTTCGCCGTCAGAGCTTCGGCAGGCGATCCAATGGGGACTTGAGAACCCAGAGTTGATAGACGACTGCGTACATCGGTTGGTCGAGCGCCAGGCACAGCGACAACCACATGCACCAGCAGTATGTTCATGGGATGTCAACTTCACCTACATCCAGCTCGATAGGGCCGTGAATCGACTGGCTCACTACCTGGCAGCAGAGTTCCAAATGCTGCCCGGAACTCTTGTTCACACGTGCTTTGAGAAGTCTGCTTGGCACGTTGTAGCGGTTCTGGCCATCAACAAGGTCGGGGCAGCTTGGGTTCCGCTTGATCCCTCGCATCCGCCTCAACGCAAGCGACAAATCATTCAGCAAACGGCAGCAACACTCGCATTGGCGTCGGCTGCCAACGTCGGCGTTTGTGCCGAGCTTGGCTTACGTACCGTCGAGGTATCGCGCGCTTTTGATGCACAATTGGTAGACAATGGGATCGAAAGCCAATGTGCTCCTCCTGACATTGCTTCTGCCCACGACGCTGCATACGTCCTATTCACCTCAGGCTCGACAGGGACACCGAAGGGCATAGTAATGGAGCATGGAGCTGTCTGTACCAGCCAAACCGCAATCAGCCAGCGGCTGCGGCTGATACCGAGTGTCAGGGTTTTGCAGTTTTCTTCATACGTCTTCGACATGTCGGTTGGTGAAATCGTTGCAACGCTGATATCAGGCGCCTGCCTGTGTGTGCCGTCCGAGAGCATGCGCATGAGCATCAGCGGACTCAGAGACTTTGTGAATGATAATCTAGTGAACTGGGCATTCCTCACCCCATCCTTCGCAGGCACTCTCGACCCTTCTGACTTCCCAAGCCTGGAGGTGCTGGTGTTGATGGGCGAAGCCGTTGGCCGCGACATCTTCGACCTTTGGTTCGGCAAAGTCCCTCGCCTCATCAATGGCTGGGGGCCTACCGAGACCTGCGTCTTCAGCTCATTTCACGAATGGAAGTCAGCAGAGGAGTCGCCGTTGACCATCGGCCGTCCAGTTGCCTGTCGCTGCTGGATTGTCGACCCTGAGAACCCGCATAAGCTAGCACCGATAGGCATCCCGGGAGAAATCATGATTCAGGGTCCGACGCTCCTGCGAGAGTATCTGGAAGACTCGGAGCGAACCCAGGCAGTAGTCATCACGTCCCTCCCAGACTGGGCCCCTCAACGCGACGTGAAGCATTGGAGCCGCTTCTACAGGACGGGGGACCTCGCGCACCACAGCCCAGATGGCGCGATCCTTTACTGCGGACGAAAGGATACTCAGGTCAAAATTCGAGGTCAGCGCGTCGAGTTGGGTGAGATCGAGTCCCAAATCAAGAGCAGGTTGGCCAGCGCCCGGCACGTTGCAGTTGACGCCATCCGTCGCGAATCCGGCGAGACGCTTGTCGCATTCATCAGCAGTGAAAGCACTGAAGACTCAGAGAGCTTACAGACCAACGTGGGCACAACCCAGAATATCATTTCGCCAGATGAGGCGACCTCTTCAGGTCTCGTGGAACTGGCAGAGTTTCTGAAGACCACACTACCAGCGTACATGGTCCCTAGTCATTTCCTTCGCCTTCGCTGCATGCCGTTTAGCTCCTCAATGAAGCTAGATAGAAAAGCATTGCGCGGTGTGGCTGAGAGGTTGTCGGCAGAACAGTTGGCAGAGTTCGCATTGGTGAAGAGTCCCCACGTGACACCATCACCCAAGGAGGAGATAGATTCAAAACTCAGCGATGAATACAAGTTCCTGAGAGAGGCGTGGAGTCAACTACTGAAGATCGACAAGGGTCACCTACCTGCTTCGAGTCACTTCTTGAGCCTTGGCGGAGACTCAATCGCTGCCATTCGCCTGGCGCAAGTGATGCGGTCTCACGGCCTGGACCTTTCAGCAGCCTCAATCTTCAAGCATCCCCAACTTTCAGACATGGCTTGCCAGGTGCGCCATTCCAAGGGGAAGGGTGCACCTATCGTAGAGCCGTTTTCTCTGGTCACCGAAAAGGGTCCTTCACTCATCGAAACGGTCTGTGCGGAGTGCAACATATCCGAGGGACAGATTCAGGATCTGTATCCTTGCACACCATTCCAAGCCGGTCTGATGGCAGTCTTCGCCAGGGAGCCCACATGCTACGTCATCGACTATTTGTATTCTCTGCCTGAATCAGTGGACCTGGTCAAATACATGGCAGCCTGGGAGATGGTTCACGAAGCACTTGAGATACTGAGGACCAGGATCGTGCTGAGCGATGACGGGGAGTATCTCCAGGTCGTCATCAAAGAGAGGCTCTCTTGGTCGGAGCGACCCTTGGCTGTCGGAGAGGGTGAAGACACATCTGGCAATGCAGTTCACGGCATGCGGCTGGGCACGCCTCTCATAAGATATGGGTTGACACGCCGTTCTGGCGCGAGAGGCTTCGAGCTTTCTTTGACATTTCACCATGCGCTGTACGATGGTTGGTCATTGACCAAGACGATCAACCTCGTCGAGCAAGTTTATGTCACGGGCGTCGTTCCAAAGGATATCCCGAGGTACAGCACCTTTGTCAAATTTGTGCAAGATAGAAGCGGAGAGGCCAGTGCAAACTTCTGGCGTCGTGCGCTCTCGGCGGCTCCTGAACCGTGCTATCCGCGTCTTCCCAGGAAGGCCTATCAAGCTCTTGATGACAGCATATGCACTGAGACTACCCAGGTTCCAAGTCAAGGTGCCTCTGGCTTCACGCGTGCGACGCTCTGCCAGGTAGGCTGGGGTCTTCTGCTTGCAAAGTACGAGGACACCACCGACGTGATTTTTGGGTGTACACTTAGTGGCAGGAATGCAGATTTCGGCGGCATCAACGACATCTACGGGCCCACACTGGCAACGATGCCGTTCCGGGTTACATTCGACCCAAACCAGTCCGCCATGTCACTACTCCAAGCTGCGCAGGAGAGGTACGGCGAGGTGGTGGCGCATGAGCAATACGGGCTGTCAAATATTGCGCGCCTCGGACCGGATGAGCGTCGCGCATGCAGCTATCGCACCGCATTAATAATCCAGACGCCCGACTTCGAGCGACTGGAGAGTACCAGCGAGGAAGCGGTTGCAAAGTTGCAATCGGCATCGGCAACAGTGTACGGCATGCCTCTCACGGTAACCGTCCGTATTGGACAAAGCAGTGATGAGATTACCGCTCGCTACGACTCTCGATTGCTCAGCGAAGTCGAAGTCGCGCGCCTTCTTCAGCAGTATTCTCACATCCTGCACAAACTGCGTGACGCGTCAGATGGAGTCAAGATTTCTGATCTTGATTTCTGCAGTCCAGAGGATTTCGCGAGGTTCGTGGCGTTGAATCCGGACATGCCAAAGCGGCTCGACGTCTGCATTCACGACCTTGTCAGCCGCTCGGTTCAGAAGCACGCCAGTAAGCGGGCTTTACAGGCTTGGGACGGAAACATGACCTACGAGGAACTCGAACGTTTCTCCGACCAGCTCGGTCGGCATCTCTCGCAGCTGGGCGTAGGTCCAGAGACCTTTGTGCCCATGTGCTTTGATAAATCCAAATGGGCAATTGTGGCCATGCTTGGGATCCTCAAAGCTGGAGGTGCTTACGTACCCTTGGATCCCGGCCATCCTGACGTCCGCCTGGGCATGATCCTAGAAGATTTGAGTGCAAGAATCGCTATTACCTCGACTTCTCATTCGAATCGATTGGCATTCGCCAAGGAGCTGACGGTTATTCCCATTGACGAGGCGGCCTTCCAAGCGTTCGATACACCTTCAGGCCCCTATACGTGCCCTGCAAACTCCCGCAACGCAGCATATGCCATGTTCACTTCCGGATCGACGGGGCGACCGAAGGGTTTCGTAGAAGAGCACGGCGCGTACTGCACTGGCGCACTAGGACGCGCCGATACGATACGTCGCAACCAAAGCTCTCGAGTCTTACAGTTTGCATCCTACGGTTTCGACCCGAGCGTGGAGGACATCATGACGACGTTGATATTTGGTGGGTGCGTCTGCATTCCGTCCAACGCGGACAGGGAAGGCGATATTGGCCTCTATATCAGGCAGAACGACGTCAATTTCGCGAACCTAACGCCTTCGTTTGCGGCAACAATCGATCCTGCCGAAGCCTCGACCCTTGAGATCCTGATGACCTCTGGTGAGCCGATGACGGATGACTTCGTTCGATCTTGGGCGGGCCATGTAACGCTGATGAATGGCTATGGTCCTACTGAAACTTGCCTCAAATGTGCCCTCAACACGAACGTCAATATTGGCGATAATCCGAGAAATATTGGGCATCCTATATGCGCAAACCTGTGGATCATTGACCCAGCAATTCCGGAGAGGCTAGTGCCCATGGGAGCGCCGGGCGAACTCATGGTGGAGGGACCGTGTATCAGCCGAGGCTATTTTCGGCCTGGAGGTTCCGCCAATGGCTTCGTCGACCCCCCAAGGTGGTTGCGGGAGATGAGAAAGGATAACGTGGTCCCCGTGTTCAGGACTGGGGATCTCGTACGGTACGACCCTGACGGCAGCATATCTTTCATCGGCAGAAAGGATTGGCAAGTTAAGATCAACGGCCAACGCACCGAGCTGGGTGAAATAGAAGCCCAGCTGCGTAAGCTGCTACCCGAGTCGTACAAGGTAACCGTACAGATGGTTCCCACAGCCGGACAATCTGACGGGGTGCTTACCGCATGCATCGCGGAGACGGCCGCCATACGCACCGCAGGCTCCGATAACAACCCTATCCGTGTCGTAAGTCTCTCCCAGCCAGTGGCGTCCGGGAAATGGTGGAATGATGAGAGATTGTCAGCCTCGAGACTACGAGAGCAGCTGGCTCGAGTCCTGCCGTCATACATGATACCCAAAGCATTCTTTGCCTTTGACCCTCTTCCATTGAATATCAGTGGCAAGGTGTTTGGCCGCCAAATCCTTTCCCTGCTTTCTCGTGAAGATGTTGAGCACGGCTGTGACAAGGCGACGACCCAGGTGTCAAGACCGTTGACCAGCGGTGAAAGCTCTCTCCTGCAGCTCTGGGAAAGAAGTCTCCGCAAAAGATTAGGACGCGTCGGCGCAAGCGCCAACTTTCTCGACCTTGGAGGTGACTCTTTGGCTGTAATACGCCTAGCCGCCTTTGCGCGGCGCCAGGGCCTTCTGTTGCCTGTCGCTGTGATCCACGAGAACCCGATTCTGGAGAATATGGCAAGCTTGGCAAGCGTGGCTCCGTCGGCATCTGCCTTGAACTCACCGGCGTGTCAGCCATTCAGTCTTATTTCTCACCTGGGACGTCAAGAGGAGATTATTCGGGAGTGTGGCGAACAATGCGGCGTCGCTCCGAGCAGCATTGAAGACATCTATCCGTGCACAGATTACCAGGAACACTTCATGGTCCACGCTATACGATATCCTGGTCAGTGTGTCTTCCAGTGTGTCTTCCCACTACGTTCAGACGTCGACATTGACAAGTTTCGCTTGGCTGTTCGGGCCGTCGTCCATTCCCATCACTCTCTCCGTGCCAGGATGACTCAGATCAATGGGACTTGGGTTCAGGTTGTTGTCAAGACAGACATTGAATGGAAAACTGCCTACAGCTTGCAGCAGGTCTGGAACGACCATACATCGAGGCCGATGATGGCGGGAAACGAGTTGAACCGCTTCGCAATTGTAGAGGATACGAGCAAAGGCGGAGCCCAGTTTGTATGGACCACCAATCATGCTATTTCCGATGGCTGGTCGAGCTCTGCGCTCATAAACCAAATAAACGAGGCATACTCGACCGGAACACCACCCGAACAAGAATGCAACTACAGCACATTCATTCGGCATACCATGAAGCCAGATGTCTTGGCATGCCAAAGGTTTTGGACGGAGCATTTTGACGGCAACGATTCGAAACCAATCTGTCCAACTGTGGACGAGCCTCTTGTGGACTTCCACTGGCATCGCAGATTCTCGCCTCCTTCGCAGTTCACTGTGCCCGTCTCGTTGCCGACTGCAATACTTGCTGCCTGGGGTCTCGTGATTGGCCATCAGACGAAATCGAACGATGCTGTGCTTTCACTTCTTCAATCAGGACGAGACGCTCCCATCTCAGGCATCGAGAACATGGTCGGTTTGGTGGCGACAGCATTCCCCTTTAGGATTAGATCAGACAAGGGCGTCCGGGTCCAGGACTTCCTGCGCGACACGCAGTCTCGATTGAATAGTGTGCGTCATTTCCAGTACACTCGTACAGCGTTCGTCGGGCAGTGTAGCGCCGACGCCGGCAGGGGCGTGGGAAGCATGACGCGCTGCGTTGTCCACCCTGCCGAGTTCCTCAGTGCAGCGGGGCCCGAACCCGTCGTTCTCAAACGGACGCACAGGGTAGCGGTGAAGGGAGAGTGCATAGAGATCTCACTCGGGTTTACCTATGGGGGTGCCGACAACGCCATTGGAATGGACCTTATGTTCGACAGTCGCGCGCTGGATCAGAGAGTGGTGCAAAGTCTCATGGAGCGTTTTGAGCTGATTCTTGTTCAGCTTCTCCAGGCGCCCTTGGGACACTGTTTAAAGGACCTGACGTGGGAGCTATCCCTGGCCTTGCAAGCCAACGTCATCACGAAGACTGTTTTGGCTCGCGGCGTAGATTGGGTTCCTTACGGCGATGATTGAGCTGTGAATCTGTATTTCCATACTTGTCAGTGGCGGCAGGGCTTTTCATTACACTAGTCGGGCATTTGATCCAATTTACTTAGGTACTTGGTCAGTATGTTATCAACCAGACTATTTATCTGCCATGGTCGTTAAAGAAGAATGTAGCATTCCCATCCCCCCAGTCTCTATCACTGTATCTGTACTCGGGGTTGGGAATTTAGTTAGTTTAATTAATAACCGGAATCAAACTAAGCTTTACGCAAACTAATAAGTAACAAAACAAATTAAACTAATAATTAATTAATTTAATTTAAAACCCTTTTTTTTAGATTTAATTTGTTATAATATATTTTAATAATAAGAGTCTAAAAAATAATTAAATAAGTGGTTAAAAAATAACATAGTTTTAATAATAATATAAAAAGTAAATTCGTTTTCTTTTATATATATATATAAATAATTGTGATGATAAATAAGTTTACAAATATAAAAGAAAGTGGGAGAATTAAATTTTATAAAAAGATGATATTATTATTAAAATATTAATTTAATATTATATAGCTATTTAGAAAGTAATTAAATTTAAAAAATAAAGCCATTCCTTTAAATCCCTGTTATAGGGGTATTCTTTATTACTTACCTTTACCACTTCGCTTATTTCTATTACCGGCTAGTAAGTAGATTTTAATAAAGATTATAAGAAAATCTACCTATTTTTACATATTTACTAGTTATTATTACTGTAACTTATATATAACTTTTAATTAATTTATTATGATTTATATTTATTTTAAATGAATAGGTCTCCGTAATTCTCTATATGCTAAAGCTTAATTTTAATATATTAAAGAATAGGAATTTTCGCGAAATATCGCCGTTAATTGTAATACTAAACGCCTTTAAGAAAAAAATATGTCGAACCTGTTATATATCCACGTGGAGGTATAAGCAGTATCCGAAATAGGGTCTTGATTTACAGGTAATAATAATATAATAAATGCTTTAGGGATCTGTCCGTTAAGGAAAGTTGCGAACTTTTTTTAATTAAAGAACGGTGCTTTTAATAAAAGGATTAAATTAAGAGCTAAAAGCGAAACTTAAATAGGTGTTATTTATATAAGAAACCGTTCGTTATATATTTAATTTTAATAAGTAAGTATGTGGTAAATTTATATAATTTATGTAATTTAATTCCAGACTACCTAAATTATTAAAATTATTTAAATCTTCGCGTAAGGGAAGCTAAGCTTTCTTTTATCCGAAAACTAGCCGGGTAAGGCCCGTATCAGGTTTTAAAGACAGGTTTTTCTAAAAACCAAAACCCTTATTACTGTATTATAATATTATTTCTCCCTTTTAAGAATTTTTATTCTAAAGATAAGAACCGTAGATAGCCTTTTAATTATTATTAAAAGGGTTTTTTAAAGTTCTTTAGTTAATTTTATTAAAATAAGTCGATTTTTAAAAGAAAGAAAAAGTACGTTTAAATTTACGTAACTTTCGTAATATTCGCGTTAACTTAATTAAGAAATTTAATACGAAAACCTTATTTTATTTTATTTATATTCGATTTCATAAGGTCGATTTTTTTTTAAAAAAACATTTAAGTTATAATTATTATATCCGTTATTTTATAACGTATTAATAAACTTTTATAAAAAGTTTTACCAAAAGTTAAATTGTTTATTATAAAAATTAATACGGCCAGCATTAATATAATATGGTAACTAGTTTATTAATGCTATGTATGAAAATTTTAAGCTAAAAAAAAGGAAAAGAAAAGCAGAACCGTAAAATACGTAAAAATTTACAAATATCCTTACTCTTTATGTAACAAGTGGCTAGTTCATATAGCAACTATCAGCCCCATATAACGGTTACCAACCTTACGATTTAATCCTGGTAATTACCGTTATATTATCCCTTCTTAAAAAATTATATACGATTAGAAAAATATGTAATTTTTTATTAATTATAAGTCCCGTTTTTTCTATTAATCCGGTTTTTACTTTTACGGCCTTATTAATACTAAGATAATTTTCGTTAATTTTATCGGCAACCGTTACGTATATTTACTTTTATAAACGGACCGGTAATTTACGTATTTTAAAATATTTTATATAAAACCGTTTTATTATGGTCGGAATATTTTTAAAGTTAATTACGGAATATTATATGTCGTCGGGATTATACCTTTTTTATTTAGCTTAATATAATAACTTTTTATAACGTTTATTAAATTTTAATTATTCGATTTATTTTATTTTAAATTTTAATTTACCGTTAATTTTTTTAAATAACGGTAATATTTAAGTTTATTACAATAACGGATTATTATCGGTTTTATTTAACCGATCAGCATAAATAAAATAAATATTTTATAACTTAATAATAAATCGAAAACGAAATTATATCCGTATTTTTTTAAAAAAATTTTAAAAAGTTTTATTTATTATAAATTTAAATAAATAATCGGTATTTACGTTACGAAATTTTTTACGGAAAAGAATTTTATTATTAACTTTAAAATTAATTAAACGAAATTTTTTTTAATTTACGTTTTTTAACGTTTTTATATTTTTAATATATTTTTTTTCGTAAACGTTTAAATATTTTTAATTCGTTTAATAATTATTAATATTTATTAAATTAATTTAACTTTGATTTTTATTATATTTATATTTAATAAAAATAAATTCCGGATATCTTTATTTAATAAAACTTTAAACGGAATTATATTAATTAACGAATATTATAATATATTATAGCCGAAATTTAATATTAATATATATACGTTTTAATTATGTTAATATTTATCGATATAAAAACGTAAATATTAATTTAATATTTAATTCGTAAATTTAATAATCCCTTAAATTTAAAGATATAAAACGTTTTTATAACGATATTTTATATTATCGTTAATTTAAATAACGGACATTTTAAGGAAATAATATAAATATTAATAATATTAATTATTTAAAATTTCGGTATTATTAAATCTTCTATTTAATAAGGGTATTATAATTTTATTAAATTTATTAATAAATACTTATATATAATTATAACCGTAACGGGTTTTCGGTATATTTTTTCCGTCGACGACGACGTAATTTTAAATATTATTCGGAATAAAAAAAAAGTAAAAAAAGTTCCGGGATTTTATTTTAAGACGTTTTATTTTAACGGTAATCGTAATAATTTTTAATATATTATCGGATATTTTATTTAAGCCGGAATTAAATATATTTTTAAATTAATATTTTAATTACTGTATTTTGGCTAAAATATGCAAATATTTTAAGTACGTAAATTTTACGGATAAATACGGTACGAAAAAAAATACGGCCGTTAATTAGTTTTTTACCTAAATCTTACGCCTTATTTTCGTAACGGATAAAATCGATTAAGTTAATATTTTATAAGATATTTTCGGTTCGTACCTTAATCGGTATTTCGTTAATAATAACGATAAAAAAGTTTAATCGTTTTAACGGAATTAAAGTATAATTTCTTTCTTTTGTTCGGAGCTTAATTATAAATAAATCGACCGTTTTTCGTAATAAAGTATCCGTAATAATATTTTTTTTACCAGATCGATATTAAAAAATAATATCAAAATTAAAGAAAAAATCGGCCTATCGGATTTAACGCGTAAAAAAACACGTTTATTCGTAAAATATAATAAAACTTAATAATTAATTATAGTAAAAAAACTTTTATTACTAAAATTTAAAGCAATAATATTCGAAATTTTAAACCATAACAAATAATTTACTGTTTTAAATAAAATACGCCCTTTTTGCTAAAGTTATAAATTTCGAAAAATATTTTACGAATTTTTATTCGTTTTTTTTTATTACTAAATAATATTTTTAGTCGCGTTACGGAATAGGTTCATTTCCATTTTAATTAATTAATTAAGTTGAAAAAATTTAAGGTTTCGGAAACGAACCGTTTTATTTTTTCGAAAATCCGTTTTTATTCGGATCCTATTATAAAAAAAGGGGTTTTTTAATAAACGGTTTAATAATTTGGTTATATTACTTTTATAATAATAAAATATTCGTACGTAATTACAAAGTTTTATAAATACAAGAATTCCGGTATAATTATTAAAATTTTCGAATTTTTATTTTTAAATTATTTTTTATTTTTATAATAATACTAAAATAATTTTTTTTAATATTAAACTGGAACTTTTTAATATTCCCTTAAAAAATTCACTTTATATAACCGGTAAATAAATTTTTATAATAAATTTAATTTTTTTAAAGCAGGAATAAATTAATACGTTATCGGTAAAAACCTTTACGTAATAATTAAAATATTTATATCATTAAGTATTAATAAACGATTATTATTAAGTAAATTTATTTTAAATTTAAATAAAAATATTTTTTATTAAAACCTTTTTTTAACGAGTTTTAAATATTATTAATTATTCCGATTTAATAACGATACGAAATTTATAAAACGCTTAAATAATATTAATTTCAATAAAACGTTTCATATTTTAATAATTAAATATAATATTGCTAAATAAAGAAATTGAAATAAAACGATTTTTTAAATATTAATTCCCAAGGTTTATTCTTAAGGTTTATTCTTAAGGTTTATTCTTAAGGTTTACTGCAGCCAGCTGGCATAAGGTTCATCAGGGTCGAAGCTTATCGGCAACCACGCATTCTGCTTCAGAGTGAGGTTTTGTTTTAAAGTAAGGATTTATAGGATTAAGGTATATAATTTATCTTAACCGTAAAAATTATTAATCAGTTATCGTGTTCGAAGATATTAGGTATAATATTTATCGTATAGATTATATGTATAATGATTTTCTGTATATTTGGCTCAGCCTGGAAAATAAGGCTTGAACCTATATCAACCTTGCAAAAGTTTTTTTTTAACTATCGGACGAATTTGGCATTTGTTTATTTAAGTTTTATAACTTTTTTAGTTACGAAATCTAGTTACTTATTAATTATAAGCTCCTTTTCCTTTCTCTTTTTAATTTCTATATTTTGTTCCTTTTTTTCTTTTTAATCGGACTTTTTAAGCTAGATTTTAATCCTTTTTTTAAAGGTAGGGGTAAGTTGTTATTAGGAAAAAAAAAACCTTTCTGAACTTTTAACTTTAATAATTATAGTTACCATATTATCGATTAATTGAAAAACATTTTTAATAAGGGATAAATTATTTAATTTAATTATTAATCCTTTACTGGTTAATAACGGGGATTTAATATGTTATTTATTTATTAAACGTCGTTTTATAATATCGTTTTTATTAAGTTCAAAAAGGTTTATATTTAACTGGACCTTAAATTATTTATTAATTATTAATTAAAAAGTTATTAAAATATAACGAACCGTTTATATATTTACTTAAAGATATAAATAATATCCGAAATAAAAGTTTTAATTTATAAGTAATAATAACATAATAAATAAAATATGCGTTAAAAAAGTTTACGGATTTTTCCCTTAATCGGAAAACGATACCTTTAATTAAAGGCTTAAATTAATAATTAAAAAGCGAAATTAAATAAATATTATTTATATAAAATGTCGTTCGTTATATATCCGTTTCTAATAAGTACATATATCGTAAATTTGTTTGATTTATATAATTTATATAATTTAGTTCCAAATTATTTAAATTCCTTAAATTAATTAAATTACTTAAACCTTGGCGCGGGGAAGTTAAATTTCTCTTTGCCCGAGGTTTACCCGGTCAGAGCCTCCTTTAAAAACCTTCAGGGACAGGTTTCTCTAAAAACAGGAACCCCTGTTCCTGTATTATAACAAATATTTTTTATTTTATTATAAATATTTCTAGGTTGTAATAACTTTTACGGTTTATAATAAATTATTTTAGCTTTATTATAAATGCTATAACTTTTAATTATTTATTTAATTATTTAATAAAATTTAAATAAGCCGTATTTTTCTTAAAATCTTTTAATAATTTTAAACTTTTTTAGTATTTATATAAAGGGCTTTCGGAGGATCTTTTAACGAACTTTTTTTATTGTTTACGAGCGATATATATTTTGCTGTAAAATAATAATTCATTTTTTTTCTTTTTTAATTACTTAATATCCAGTTGTTTTTTAAGGTTTTAAAAATTTATAAATTAAGCTAATTCTTTTAAATAAGCTATTTTAAAGTTATATATAGTCATATCATCTTGTCCTTTTTACGGTGCAGTATTTATATATAACGTTTAAAGATTTTTACGTTATCTGACGGAAGGCCAAATGGCATTAATCGCAACAATTTTCTGAAGGTGGGTTGCACGTTTTTTTTATTCGCCCACACTGCCCAATCAACTTCTGCAGGAAAAGCTACCTTTGGCCACACCTATTTTGCACTATGATACAAGTACCAACACTGGTTATTGTTACAAATCGCAACATCGCATTCGGCGCAACAAAACGTTGTCCATCGGGCTAGCTGCCGATTCATGGCACCATTACCTGCAACTTGAAGCCCTACTTGCCGCGTACCGCGATATGTGTTACCTAGACACGCCTAACACCTCGAAACAGACTTCCCTAAAACGTCAACACTCAAAGCACCTTCGTACCCGCGTTTCTATGAAGTAGCGCAACTTAATGGGGCTTCAGTGGAGCTTCAGTAGGCCTTCACCGCTAGCCCCTTCTGTATTGGGCTAATGATCCACTAAAAAATTGTTGCAATACACGCCATCTGGCCTTCCGTCAGATAGTTTCGTTTTCGATTTAAAATATTCATTTAAATATTTTTTATCTTTTATTATAATAAACTTTAATATTAAATTTAAATAAGAAAGTTAATTAATTTTTATAATCTTTATTTAATTCCTAAGTTATTATAAATCGAATAAAATTTTTATAATTTAAATAAATATTAGCTGGTTGCTTAATTCCTTTAAAAATAATTTTTATTCCTTAAATGTTAAAATAATCGTTAATACCCTTTTATTATAAATAAGATATTTAAATTTTACGGCCTTAAAAAGTTTAAAAAAGTAAGTTATTAAGTATTATTTTTCGTTAATTTTTAATTACTTTAAAATTATTTCCAAAATTTCATTTAGCGTATTTATTTAAATCTTTTCTTTTTATTATTATAATGTAACTTTATTCCCATATTATTAATAATTTCTTCTAAAATTTCGCGAAAGGGTTTTTTACTTTTTTAAAAGTTCGAACTTCTTTCCGATATACTTTTAAAGGTAAGTTTAAATCAGGGATTAGCTAGTTTTTTTATAATCTTTTAGTAAAAGGCATATAAAACCTGTGAATTTTAAAATTTAACCGATATTAATAACGGTAACTGTATAGAAAATTAGCCAGTTTTTAAAAACTTCTAACTTAAAATGTTAATTTTAAATTTGTTTAAAGTAACTTTATAATTTACAAAGTTTAACTTTAAATATATTAAACCTTTCTTTTTACCTTTATTAATTAGTTAGCTTTTTTAAAGGCCTTTAATCCCTAAATAATATATTGTTTATATTTCTTTTAAAGTCTTTAAATAAATGAAATACCGTTTAAATAATAAATATAAATCGGTCTTAAAAAGGTCGTATAATAATGACAAATATATATTAAAAGCTGGCTAAAGTATTAATTACCCTTTATAATATTACCTTATACTTATGATATTTATGAATAACTTTATCTATAATACTTCTTTAATTTTAAGTGATTTAAATTAAATAAAGCCCGCTTGGTAAATTTAAAAACATAAATTATTTCACCTTATTAATATCTTTTCTAATAATATTTATTAAGGTTAACCTCGGACCCCACCTAATGAATTACACTAGCAACGAATAGCGATTTCCACCAAAACACGCGGTATATGAAAATTGATAACAAATTAACAAAAATATATATAATAAAAAGGAAAAGTGTATGGGAACCAGGATAATATAACGCATACTTAGAAATTACTTATGAAACATATAATATTATATTAACGATATATTTAATATATAATATATTGCAAAATTAAGAAAAATAAAATATAGTATAAAATATAAAGAAATTATTAAAATCTTTATATTTAATATTTAATTAAAATGCTAAATAAAATATTTTATAATAATCGATATTTAATAAAAAAATTTTTATATATCTTTTCTTTTATTAACCGTTAAAGAGTAACATAATATAAGGATATTTTTATTTTTAATATTATCAAAATTAATATTAACATAATAAAAAGTTTTTAAAACGTTTGTTTTCATATATTAAAGTATATAAATAAATTTTAAAAAAGTTCGGTTGCGTTATTATTTAATAAAAAAGGTTATAAAGTTTATTAAAATTATGCATATTTACAAATTAAATATTAAATAAAATAAAATATAATTTATAAATTAATTATTATATTTTAAATATTATATTTAAAAGAAATTATTATTTAAAAAATTGCTGGATTATAAGCTTTATTCTATTTAATAAAACAGGATTTATTAATAAAAACTAGAAATTAAAAGTATTAAATCAAAATTTATTAAGTTAAGTAATATTATAACAATTTTCGGCTTTAATATTAATTATTCCGTATTTAATATGTTATTATTATAATATAAATAAATATAAGTAATTAATAAACCGTTTTATATAATATAAAAAAGTATATATTTTTTTAAAAAGTAAAACGTATTTTAGTATTTTTAAAACGCGATAAAAATTTAATTTACATTTATATTAAGTATAATTTATTAAATATTATATTATGTTAATATATTTTTAAATATATTAAATTTATATTAATTTTAAAAATTAAAATATATACTTATGTTATTATTAATATAATATTATTTAAATAATAATTAAACCTATTTTTTATATTCGATATATATATAAAGCATATTTTTAAGCTTAATAATCTTTTATTATAAAGCAATTTTATTATATAAGGCATAAACTTTATTTTTATTATTTATTTTAAATTTCCGAATATTTTAAGTTTAATATATAATATTATTCCTTAATAAGCCCATATTACTTTTTATAAATACCTTTAATAACGTAATATATCATACTGTTTTATATAATGCCAAATTGATTATTATATGTATTTTTGTTAATTTGTTATCAATTTTCATATACCGCGTGTTTTGGTAGAAATCGTTATTCATTGCTAGGGTAATTCATTAGGTGGGGTCCATGGTTAAATTTCCTACTATTACATTATTTCAATTATCGATAATTATATATTCGTCTCTATATTAAATTTTTATTTTAATACTATTATAACTAAACGTTTTATAAGTAATTTACATTTTTAAATATATTTTTCTTTAAGGGTTTATTAAAAGTTTTTTAAAATGGTTTTATTATTTTAAGATTTATACAATAAATCTTGGAAAATTTTATATATTTTTGAATAAAAGTTTAATAATTTTATTAGTTATAATTAAATAACTTTTTTTAACTTCGTTCCTTAAAAACTATCTTAAACCGTCGATATTTAGAATATATAATTATTAGAAAATTTACAATTTTAGCTTTTTTTAATTATAAAATGAATTTCCTAAACCCTTTTCTTAAGTAAACTTATAAAACTATTTCAAAAAAACTATTTTATTTTTTTAATTAATATATAAATTATTAAATTAAAATTCTGGTCTACTTAAAATATTATCGGATTTTATGATATCGGTTATATTAAAAGTGCTCTTTTCAGGTATTCTTTGTTATAACTAAAATATTTTAATTTCTTTTAAAATCCGATTATTAGTATAAATTAATAAACTTTGGTTTATTATTCGTAATCTTTATAATTTTTATTTATATTTCCAGGACGTCTTATAGTTTTTTATAAACTTAAGACAAATGAAATTACTATGCGTTCTGGAATTAATTAGTACGCTAAATACTTTATTTTTATAATAAATAAGAATTTTAATTTAATTCCGTAATCGTTTTTTTTATATAAAGTCTTATAGCTATTAACGCTTGAATACTTTATTTTTAAAAACTTCCGTAATCTTTTAATTAATATACCTTAAAAGCCAAAAAGCACTTTTATTCGCGGGGTTTTTTTAACTGCGTATTTGGTACAATAATCGTTTATATATTTATACCACTTCCCATTACCAAACCGGCACTTAGAGGTAACTATTTCCTATTAACTTATTTTTAAATTTTTATAAATTTTTACTTTGTTAAATATAACGTTAAACCGTTTCGCTTTTTTTATAATATTTTTATTACGATTATTATATAGGAAATATATAGTTTTTGATATCCTTATTTTGCTATATACTGTAATAAAGGAAATAAATAAATAAGCCTTTTTAGTTTCGATTTCGGGTTAAATAAATTTCGTTATTTTTATAAATTACGGTAACGTTTATCGAACGAACATTTCCGTATTCGGTTTTATTATTTAATTTGTTTTTTTTTTTAGCTTTTTATTTTCATAAGTAAATATTACGGTTATTTTTATTTGTTTTTTTAACCTAAAATTTTAAAACTGAAATTTTATTAAATACCGGTATTTTTCTTATTTACTAAAATCCCGAACTTAACTTTAATTAAAAACGAATCAGTTAATTTATTTATATATCCCGTTAAACATATTTTCCGGGAGGCTTTTTTCGTACTTTTTTTTCGTTATTATTTTACGGATATTCCGTAAATTTAATTTTTAAATAAATAATTAAAAAGGTTTAACATATAATTAACTTTCGTTTTTTAAACGTTTTTTTAAATTTTATTATCCGGATTAGGAATATTTTTAAAGGCTAAAAGTTTGCGATTAACTTTAATTTTATTTAGACGTTTTCTTATTGCCGAATTTTAACTTTCAGCTTAATTATTTTTACGTTTAATTCGGGAATAAAATTATTTATAATTTTTAGAGTATTATAATTAGTATAAGGTTTAGCTTACGCGTTAAATATATTAAAAACTGGATTTATTTTAGCTAATTTTCAGATATATATAATTTCTTCGGAAGTTTCCGGTTTATAATTAAACGAACGGTTTTTTTTTCTGGCTTATAAAAAAAATTTTCGTTAAATTTAACGTTATATATAATAAGAACCTTACGGAATTTGGATACCTATATTCGGTAAATATTAAAATTTCGGTATTTTACCATATAATTAATATAAACTTTCGGTTTTATTTTTAATGTTTATATTTTTTATCAACGGATACGTTCGTTTGCCGTATGTAAAAATCCTAATTTAATTAAGCTTAAGTTTATAATAATCGCGTTAATTATAGCGGGATTATTTTAACGGAAATATTATTTAAATTAATAAACGAATACTTTGTTAAATAAGCGTAAATTGTAAAGATAATTCGGGTTTATATTATAATAATACGTAATTATTTTTATTTATTTTTAACCTTATTTTAAAAGTTTTATTAATTAATTCTTAATTTATTCCTTCGTTTCTCTTTATAGGTTTTTTAATATATAAAAAAGGTATTTTAACTTTAATTCTTTTTAATATATCATATTTAATAAATTATAAAATTGTTTATTACGATCGTTTTAATACTATTATTTTACTTAATTTTATAGATTAAAAGTTTATATTATTTACGTACCTAATGTTTAAAATCTTAAATAATACGGAACGTTATTTTTAAAAAAACGATTAAGCGTTAAAAGAATAAAAGAACTTTTTATTATATTCGTTTTTAATTATTAAAAATTACCTAAAGTTATTATAACTTATAAAATGATCGAAATAATTCCAAATTATACGTTTAAAAGATTTAAGAATTCGGCTTTAAAGCGTACGTTTTAAAATTATTTATAAGGCGTACGTACGAACGTAGTTTTTATATTTAAAACGTATTATTCCGGTAATAATAACGTTTTTAATATTATAAGTTTTAAATATCTAGATTTAAAGTATTAAATTTTTTTAGTTTTCACACGGGGATATAAATAATTCCTTAAAATTTTTCTGGTTTCGGGTTCTTTTTTAATTATTAAAAATATTAATATGTCCGTTAAATTTTGTTAAATTATCGGTAAAATATTCGAATAAAAAATATGGGCTTATATTAAAAGAAATTAAATTATATACGCGAACAAGCTTCGTAATAATAACATTTTTATTAATTTCTCCTTATTAAAAGAAACAATTTAAACTATAATAGTAAATCTTAACTTTTTCTAAGAAAACTTTTAAAACGATATTAACGTAAAAATGTTTTATTATTATTATATCGTTCAAAATAAAATTATCTTTTAATTATCCCGAAGTTTTAAATAATAATTCCTTAGTTATCCTTTATTTTATATTATTAATCGGTAATAAAAATATACCTATTTTTATTATTTTCTTAATAATATTAAAAAAAAGGAATAAAGGATAAATAAGTTTTTAATATTTAATAAATATCTTACCTTATAATTATCGCTTAAGATAAATTCCGATAAAAGGTATTTACCGCATTTAATAACAATATAAATCTTTAAAATAAAATTAACGGTGTTTAAAATATAAAGATTAATTAGCGTAATAATAATATTTCCGAATTACGTATTAATATTAATATTAAGCGTTAATTGTCTTATAACTTTGCGGATTAATAATTTTTATCTAACTAATTTTAAAAAAATATCCCGGAACTTTTTTATTTTATTATATTTAAAACGTTTTTAAATAATATTTAAATTTTTGTAGTTAAGTTAACGGAATTTATAAATAAATACCTTTATAATCGTAAAATATAAGGTACTATAATTAATAAATTTTTATTTATAGGTTTTATTTAACGAAATTAAATGAAAATATTTATTTCCGTTTTTAAACGTTTTTAATAAAAAGAATATTTAAAAGTACGGAATTAATCCTGATTCAGAAAGTAATTCGTATAATATGGTAATAAAAATCCTGGGATTTTTAATTTCGGCCCTTAATTTCCTTTCGTAATTTACAACCGAAAATTAAATTTTAAAATTTTTTAAGGTTATAATAAAATTATTGAAAAAAATTATTCCGAACAAATTTAATTAAACTGTTTATCTGTAATTAAATATAAATCGTTTTTTTCCGGTATTTAAAGTTTTTTTAACCGTAAGTAAGTTTTAAATTTCTAAAAAATTATACGGGTTTATTCACATATAAACCGCAAATTAAATTCGGGATTATTAATTAATTAAGTTTTATATAATTTATTTTAATTAAATGTAACATTTTACGGTATTTTATATATTATCGTAATAATATTTAATTTAAAAATGATAATTTAATTTTTTATTTTTAAATTAGTTTTAAATCTTAATTTTTCTTTAAATAATTAATATAATTTAAACGTTTTAAAAAATCGGGTTTTTTACAGTTACGTTCATTCATGTTTAAATATTAACGTATTTAACGTTTAATTTAGAAGTTTTCGTAAATTTTTCCCGTTATTTTTTTAAAAAAAACTTAAAATTAAGTTCGTATTTTTTTAAAATTTTTAAAACTTTTTTTTCCGGAATAAAATTATATTAAATATAATTTTCGTATAAAGTTTTTAACGTATTAAAATTTTTGTAAATTGTTTTTTTGTTTAAATATTTATTTTTATAATATATTTTTCGAACGTAAAAAAATTTTAAAAACCCGTAAAACGATTTACGTTAGATATATCGCGGTCGATAAGGTATTAGATATTATATGAAAAAGTATTAAATCGTAATAAAAGGAATTAAGGAAAATAATTAAAACGATCTTTAAGGGTTATATTTTTAAATATAAGATTATCTGATATTTTTATATAATAAAGTTTTATATAAAGTTTTTAAGTAATAAATTAAAAGGTTACGATTAACTTAATTATAATTATTATAATTAGGTTAATATTACAGTACAGGAACAGGGGTTCCTGTCTTGGGGAAACCAGCCTTTAGAGCCTGGCACAGGCTCCAGGCGGCTAAAGTTCGGAGGAGGAAAAAGTTTGGCTTTTCCCGCCAAGAACTTAGTAATTTAGGTAATTTAAGTAATCTGCCAGATTACTTAAATTATATAAATCTCAGGTATTTTTATTAAAATTTAAGATAAATATATAACGATCGGTTTTTTATATAAATAATATTTATTTAATTACGTATTTTAATTATTAATTTAAACTTTTAATTAAAAATAATTACACCGTTTTTTAATTAAAAAAAATCCGTAAATTTTTTTAATGAATACTTTATTTAGTATATTATTATTACTTATAAATTAAAAACTTTTATTTCGGATATTATTTATATTTTCAGGTAAATATATAATAAGTTCGTTATATTTTAATAACTTTTTAATTAATAATTAACGAATAATTTAAGATTTAATTAGGTATAAGTTTTTTTAAACTTAATAAAAATAATATTATAAAACGACGTTTAATAAATAAATAATATATTCGATTTCCGTTATTAGTTAATAAAAAATTAATAACCGGATTATACGCTTTACCCTTTATCGAAAAAGTTTTTTAGTTAATCGATAACATAATACCTATAATTACCAGAATTAAAGGTTACAAAGAATCCTTTTTTTTAATAGTAACCTACCCCTACCTTTAAGAAAACGAAGGAAATTATTAAGGTCTAGCCTAAAAAGTCCGATTAAAAGGAAAAGGTTAAGGAAAAGTATGGCGCGGAGGTCGAAAAAGAAAAAAAAAAAGCTTATAACCGACGAACGATTAAATTTCGTAGGCAAAAAGGTTATAACCCTTAAAAAAAAAATGCCAAACTTATACGACAACTAAAAAAGAAAATTTTTACGCCTTCCTTTAAAACTACCTTTCGTTTAAAAATTCCAGCCCTTTTTTTATTTGGTCGAAACCAAAAAGGAATTATACCCCTTTTTACTTATTATAGAATATTTAATATTAAAAGCTATAAACTAATTACTTTTAAACCTTATAAAAAATTTATTAATATAAAAAAATTCCTGGTTAAAGCCAAACTTTACCTTAAATAATACGAAAGTTTTTTAACGGAAAAATACCAGAAAATTATAGCCATTTTTCAGTTATTCGCCGGGAAAGTATTTAATTAATTTAAGCTTATTTTTAGTAATTATTTAATAAATTCCTCCGACGATTATTTAAATATTATTAATTACGTTTTTAACGATTACGGGAACTTTAAAAAACGAATACGAACTTTATACGGAAATATAAATAAATAATAATATACGGTTAAATAAATGCATAAATTTAAATAAATTATTTTAATAAATAAGTACATAACTAAACTTAACCGATTTACGGCTATCTTTAAATTCCCTTAAGATACGTTATTTTTTCCTTATTATAACGGCCTAAAGGAATAAATTAAGGACGAAAAATTTATGGTATTTAAAATAAACCCTTTTAAAAAATATATAAATAAGGCCATTATTACCGACCGACATATTTTTAACCGGTACTTTAAAAAAAAAGGTACTAGCAAACGAAATAACGATAAACGTTTTAGCAGCAAAATAAATAAATAAATAAATAAATAAATAAATAAATAAATAAATAAATAAATAAATAAATAAATAAATAAATAAATAAATAAAGAAATAAATAAATAAATA